>JAMRYI010000105.1:0-342366 GCA_029231635.1 Ditylenchus weischeri | reverse complement strand
ATCTCCTTTGCCTACATACTGAAAATATTTAGATAAAAATTTTAAGGAATTAAATTACGCCTTCTTAAAAAATTTGTAAAATTTTACGAAAAGTGTAGGAAATTGTTGAGACGCATGTAACTGTGAAACAAACTTCAGATTTAGAATCAGCATAAGCAATGTCCCCTAGTAGCATTAATACCGGCACGGGTATTTGTACTTAACTAAGCTTCTTGATTACAAAGGAATCTCAAAAGAACATTATACAACATTCGATAGATTTTCGAAAAAGAGACCTGTTTCTTCTGACTTTGGATGCCTTTATAGAATACTTGCTGGATGACTAAATGGTTTGATCGCCTAACAAGACGCACTTTATGGAAAGTTGGCTGTAGTTGAAATGGCATTGTGGATAAGACTGTAAAAATGGCCGTGATCTGGCAGCCATATGATCGTTTATTTGCCCAACCTTAGATTTCATAAAAATACTGTCAGGTATCGTTTTAGCTATCTGCTAACCGTGTTTTCTCCAAGACAGCTCCTAGCATTACCAAACAACTGAAGCCAATTGAAAGCATGGCTTGCAATGCTCTCAAAGGCCAGATACCTACTCAAAATGGACCATTTAAGCTTAGCAACATCCTTGGAATCGATGTTGTAGGTGTTGTTGGTGGACTACCTCTGGTTGGAGGCACTGCAAAGAATTTACTCGACGGACTGCCTTTGGTCAATCAGTTATTTTAAAGAACGATAACAAAAAATATTTGTTTACCTTCACGATAAAATCTTAATCCTTTCGAACAGTAACTGATCGGAGAGTTATCGTCATGACAATCATTTGCCAGAGAAGCCATTTAAGAAGAAGAATATTTCTTTAAACCACAATGAAGTAAGGTCATTGAGCATAAACAGCTGAAAACAAGCTTATGAAAAGCAGCCAATATCAGGCAATAAGAACATAATTTGATTATTTTCGGTAAACAGACATAAAAAATTCGATCTGGAGTCACAAGAAAGATAGAGCCAAAAATTGAAGGAGAAAAGTGATTTATCCAGTGCTTGATAATTTGAAGCGGAAAAAATATTTTGACCAAAATTTTCAAAAATAAAAAAGATTTTGAGTCCCCAAAAAAATACAATTCTTTTTAAAAAGTACGATTCCCATCCCTGTAGCACTAAGCATTATCGATGTTGTAATAATGATCTCACTTATATTCGAAAAGTGTATTTTATCAAAAAAATAAATAAGAACAAACAAATTTTGACGGATTACTTTTAGACAAACCGACTTTTGGATCCAAAAACGAATTGTGATTTTTGGATGAAATGCCATTTCACATTGCTCATTTCGTCAAAAAAATCAAATCTTGCAATTTTCGGCAGGAGTACACTATTTAGGGCAGCCCAAAAATGCGTTTTTTTAAGATTTAAGTAATTTTTAGGCCCTGAAAACGATAGAAACGGCAGAAAAGTGAAGGACATTTTAAGTTTGCTCTGCTGTGGTTTTTGGTTACTTCGCCTGGTTTCTTATGGTTTTGGACATTTTTGTATTTCACCCCGTTTTGGTCACTGGGGCTTGGCAAAAAGAGCCTTATTATGATATATATCAAGAGACTTGTATTATATCAAAGCTAAGAATCATGTCTAGGTAAGTCAGTGCGCGCATCTCTAATTCGTCAAGCCTCTGCGTCTTTTCGAGGGCAGAGTTGGTGGTTTGGTTGAGATGCGCACACCACATACCTTAGACACAAATCACTGAAAGTGACTCTGGGTGCATAAAATGTATGCATACCAGAGTTTCTTTATACGTTAAGCCGCAGTTAACAAAACTATGTTCAAATTCCATCTTTTTAGATTCAACAGAGGTAAATAAGTCAAAAAATGACCAAACCCATAGGAGCCACCAAGGCATAAAAGGCCAATAGCCACAGGGGGGGCAAGGCAAACGAAAAATTTTGTTCTTTCGAAAATCGTCCTTCCCACACTTTTTCGCCGTTTCTATCGTTTTCAGGGCCTAAAAAATATTTAGACCTTCAAAAAACGCACTTTGGGCTACCCCAAACAGTGCACTTTAACCCAATTTCTGGGGTCAAAAATATTCATGCCGAATACAGGGGTCGAACCTGTGACCTTGGGCTTATTAGACCCACGCTCTAACCAACTGAGCTAATTCGGCTCATGTTAATAATGTACAAATAAGTCATTATTATGTCTGTATCATTCATTTATTTTAAGTGGGACATCTTTTATAAATGAACTGCCAAGTTTACATTTATGGCTTTTTATCAAAAAACGCTGTGCCTCAATGATTGACAATAGTTTGCTTTGCTCCTACTTTTATCTTTGTTACAAATCAAATATCAACCCCCATCAATAGATTAATAGTGATGCTCTAGCTAGACCTAAAATAAATCTGTGCTATCGCTTATCTTCTTTGCTTCATTCAGTAGGACAAAAGTGTTTATTTACAGTCCTTTTGGGCAAAAATATAGATCCTAATAAACAATCTAGCACATTTTTCGCCTTGATATTTTTCCTGTTTTTATTTTCACCACTTTGTTGGGGCGTAATCGTTTGCCAATGAAAGTTTTTGCAAATGAGATCTTTTTGCCACATTGCATTTTTACCAATGGAATCTTTTTAATAGCTTCTTTTCTGAAGTAATTCCAACTCTTTGTCAGGCAAATTAACACTCATTTTGTAGCTCACCTTACTGGCTACAAAATGAGTGGTAATTCGCCTGACAAAGAGTTGAAATTACTTTAGAAAAGAAGCTACAGTCGAACTCTGATATAACGTCACCCTGATGTAACGCCACCCCGATATAACGCCACTTAAAAAAATTTGGTTGGCCAGCAAAGAAAGTACACAAAGTTTACCCCGTTATAACACCCTATATAACGCCACCCCCGCCGTAACGCCACCTACAAGAAGGAACCAAGCAATAAAATTACCCCCCGATATAACGCCACTGCTTCATTTTCCAAATTTGGACGCGTAGTTTTTGCAACAAGAACACCGCTGATCCATCCATTCTCGGTCACAGCGACGCTTTCGACGAATTCTTCTACAGAGAGCGCCAGAAAATCGAAAAGCAGAGTAAACTCACAGATTTCTTCCATGTTAGTTAGTTTGTTGTTTGGTAGATTGTTATTGTTTGAATAAACCTTATTTCATATCGTTATTCATACACGTTGTTGTAGCTTTTTTCATTATTCGTTAAATACGATACTATTAACATGAATTTGCTTTTTTATTTAAGCTATGATCATTCTCAGATTTGAGTTCTGACCAGGGTTGCTTAATTTACCAACAGAAAAAACTTTGGAAAGTTTTCCGGTAAGTTTTGGAAAACTTTCCAGTCAAAAGACTGAAATTATAAAGGACTTTGTAAATTCTTCTGAAAACTTTCCGGAAAGTTTTCCAAAAGAGTTAAATATTCAGCAACCCTGGTTCTGATGACAAAAAATTGTTAGAAATGATTACCATATAACCTTTATTAACCGCCCGACCAGCTCCCCCTCCCTCTTCTAATCTGTAAAAAGAAAAATGGGCGCAATTTCAAGACGTTTAAAAAAGCAATTAACGTTGTAAAAATGAAAAATATAAAATTTACAGGGTCTGTAAAGAAATTCAGACACTTGTAAACCTCCATGACTTTTTGTCCTCATGTGAATCGGAGATTCTCTAAACGCAGTTCGACTTAGTTTGATTTAATAAAGAAAGAAACCTAGCAAGCATGTTTTTCACTCGCCCTTGGGAGTTTGGTCTCATTGGATAGCCAGTATGCGACTTGAAATCAAATCTGTTGAGATCTCGGGCCCATAGGCCAAAAAGTTGGGATGAGAAGGCCAGTAAAGTATTGAATGGGCTTGTTCAAATACCACTGGGTGCACACTAATTTTTTTACTTTAATTTTTTAATTTTACCCTTCGCTAATAATTTTTGGTTCTTTTCCGTTATCGACAGGCCACTTTATTTTGAAGGAATATTAAATGGGATACTTGGTGGGTATATGGAGAAAAAATAAAGTGGCCTGTCGATAACGGAAAAGAACCTAATTTTTAGCTAAGAGCCCGAGGATCATTTAGACACCAAACTTGTAAACAAAAGGGGTATGCACCCAGTGTTACTAGAATATGTGATCTAGGCGGTGCGTATATAAAGCTCCCACTTGAATTTAAAAATGCCTTGATCCCCTATGGTTTTTCAATGCTTTACTGCCCTTCTCACCACAACTTTTTGACCTAGGGACCGAGCAAAAATCGTGTTTTCACATTACTTGCCAAAAAATCTTAGATCAAACTGAGTCGAATTGCTTTTACATAATTTGGAGGTTGAAAAGTGTCCGGATTTCTTGACACACACTGTATGAAGTGAATGTGAAATTAAGTTTGATACATCTTGCAAACCCTAAAAATTAAGTCTTTTAGAATTTGATCAACACAGCTCATGTTTTTACGGGTAGTTTTTTAGGGACGCAACTGATGCCACAGCTTAAAAAAACTATCACCTGCAAAAAAACGTTAAAAGTTTAAGTTTCCCATCTGGTTATTTTCCGTAAACTACATGAAGTGTGAAAAACTTGGAAAACTTGAGTAGGTTGGCTTTTTTCGAATTTTCGGGCTCTTAATCTCAGAATGTGTTGAAGCAGTTGAGCTTGATGGAACGGTTGCGTCCTTACGTCTCAACGTGAAAATAATTTTTGTGTGAGTTCAGACAAGCATTGGAAGTTGGTCTTAACTTAAGTATTATGACATTTGTATTGATCTCCAGTGAGCAATGCCAGTGAGTTTTGACTGGTTTTTCTTATTAAATTTATGGTACAGTCGACGCTCGATATAACGTAACACAATAGAACATAAATCTCGATATAACATAATTTTCTAGAATCCAATGGAATTAAGTTATACAGAACCTCGAATAACACAACCTCGATACAACATAATTTCGCTATAACATAATTTTTAGCCGGTCCCTTGAGTTATGTTATATCGAGCATCGACTATATTGGAGTCGTCATTGAAAGTGAAGTCAAAAATTTACACAGTATAGTTTTGAAAGGACGTTTTTTAGTTAAAATACTGACAAGGGAACATATCGAACTGCACGATTCGATTCAAAAATTCTGACAACGCTATCTTGTAGAGCATGGTCGATTTACTGTATGAAATTTCAATATTTTTGGCGAACAGACAGAAAAACTTCAATCTGGACACTCAGAAACATGTAAAAATAGGCCAAAATTGGACCTACTGTAATACCTCGCCCCCAAAAGCTACTCGGGAATACCCCCCTCAATCCTAGCAGCTACTCGGTTATAAACCCCCCCACCAAAAAGTCGGTTTTGAAAGGGTCTAAAACCCATTTTTGTGCAATAATTTCACTATAAAAAGGCTAGAAAAGCAATTTTTAAAGGGATGAAGGGCTGCATTGGGAGGGGAAGGGAATAATATAGGGGCCACTTTTTTAGCTGCTTTACCATGTTTTTCAACTAGGGTCGTGGCAAAAATAGACTCTATATGCATTTTATGGTCAAGAGTACTTCTCGGAATCATGTCTAAGGTATATGGTATGTGTTAAAAAAGTGTAGGACCCAGCTGGGAATCGAAATTTTAAGGATGTTCATACATTGAGGTTTGACTGCAGAAAAATACGTTTTTGCAAATCAACAGGGGGACCAAGGCAGTTTCCGGGTTGATGTTTCTCGAGTCTCCAGGTTGGAGTTTTTCTGTCTGTTCGCCAAAAATATTGAAATTTAATAGAGTAAATCGACTATGCTCTACATGATAATAGAGCATATTGTCATAATTTTTGAATCGATATGGCTCTGTCCTAGAATACGTTTCCATTTTTTGCCTTGGTCCCCCTGTTGTTTTTTTACAGTTATCGCCTTGGTCCCCCCTGTTGTTTTCTAACCCTATTTTCAGGAATAAAAATTTTTAATCTTATTTTCAGGACGAAACTCTCCTCAGTTGTTCAACCATCAATTCGGCAAGTTCTTGAATTTAAATCTGTGTGTTTACGTCAGCTGTTTCTGTTATCAACTGAGTCTGTCCTTTCTATTCTTGTTGGTTTGAATTCGCTGAAAAATACGATGTCTTGCGATAGATGTGGATCCAGAATGCGGATCATACAGAATTTGCAATTACAAGATGGAATTCAGGTATTTTTTTTATCAACAAATATCTTCTTAGTACAATTGTAGTGGGTCTGCAAGTCAAAAGGTGTTCCGTATTTAACAAGATCAAAATCTATAATAAATATATTGTATAGATAATTATGTTTCCTGAATATGTTGATGTTGTGTTCTAGTGTTCAGCAGTAATAAAGATAAATTTTTTAAAAGTTTTGCTTAATGAAAGAAACTGAAGTGGGCCAAAAAATGTAAGAAAATAACAGGGGGGATCAAGGCAAAAACTGTAAAAAAAACAACAGGGGTGACCAAGGCAAAAAATGGAAACGTATTTTAGGATAGAGCCCTACATGATAATAGAGCATATTGTCATAATTTTTGAATCGAATCATACAGTTCGATATGTTCCCTTGTGAGTGATGCTATGACTAAGATTGTCTGCTGGCTGACATTTTCGGCAGATCGAACCGATATATATATAAACAAAAAATTAAATGCTTTTGGCAAAACCCGAAGTTTTCGACCGACCGGCAGAGAACCGCAAACCGATGCTTTCGAACGGCTTATCCAAAACTGAAACCGAAAAATTTTGGTTTTCGGCCGGAAAACCCGAAAATCAGCCGACCGAACCGACAATCCTAGGCATGTCACTTTAACACATGTTTAATGATTTCACACACGTGTTTAAGGCCTATATTTCAAAGCATAACAATTTTTTGCATTGCTTTAAAAAAATTTAAACTAATGTTTATTTTACTAAATCACATGTCTATATAACCCTTTGCAGATTATTGCAGCTGAGCAGTGGGCTGATTAAGCACAACTGTTTACGTTCAGATTTGTGGCTGGCTTTTTTGGGCACTATGCTGGGATCGTAGGCTACTTGTGCACTTTAAAAAATCTCAAACACTAAGTTTTATTGCAGAGAGCACAAGGGTACTGACATACTTGGCTTCCACATACCCATGGCTAAGCAATGTAAAAATCTTTTGGAGACATCTCTTGCTGCGCACAACCTCACTCTGCCTGCAAACCCGAATAGAGGACTTGCAATTAGAAGTAGTCATCAGAGCCTCTTCTTTGCTGTGATCATTGCCCTTGTAGAAATTTTCTGTGCCCATTTATTAACTTTGTAACTTTTAAAACGGAAACATTATCATGTTACAAGCAAAAAATGCATTGAATTCTTGTCTATTAAAAAAACCTTCAAAAACCTGTTTAAAAAATATTTCAACTATGTGAGCAGGGGCATAACACAATAACAACAAAAAAGGCGAAGCTAAAATGGTTTCGAAAAGTCAAAAATGATATAGTTGAAATGACCTCAAATGTTAGACCCCTCCGAAAAAAATTATGTATGCGTTTTTGAAGAAGAATAACGAAATCAATCCCACCCACCACATCAAATCCCACCATAAAATTTTCAAAACATGGGTGATTCGGAAAACAGGCAAATTTCAACGAAATAGACTCCATTTTGACTGTTTTTCAACTTTTTCCAAACATTCGATTTTCAAATTTCTTCTATTTTTACATTTTTTTATCCAAATTTTCACATTTTTCAATCACCCAATTTTCGGTTGGATGAATCACCCAAATACAGGGCTATCATATCACAATATTTATTGGAAAAAGTACTTCTTTTGATGACTCTCAAATTATGCGTCAAAAGAGAAAAATATGTAATTTATTTTCGTTTGCTCTACCATTTCAGTGAATTTCCAAAGTAAGATTTGCAAAGTTGAAAAAGAATGCAAATAGAATCATGAAAGGCTCAAAACATATGACTACAAATGGAAATGATAACTTAGCCAAAATGACTTGTCTTGAAACGACAAAAAATTGAAATTTCAAATTTGTGGCATTTCGTCAACAACAAGCATAAGACCATACGTTATTTTTAGATCCGACACCAAACTTCAAAGTAGGAGATCCCCTATTTAAAATGCTTCATTTTCGACGTTCTTTTTTTTTAAACGAAAGCTGACATCGAGGCGGATCTAAAAAAACCTGCAACAAAATATTTCGACAACTTTTTGACCCTGTTATACCCCTTCAAAGTCAAAAAAGTCCGAAAAAACCGAAATTTTGGAACAAGGCACAACAATTTACCTAAGAAAGTGTTCTCAGGAAAAGATTTGGACCACTCCTAGTGGCTGTAAAAAGGTGTGACCCACGGACCCTCCCGACCCAAATGCTATATAGAGATGTGTTCTTTGTGGATCGATTTTGACAAATATCACAATATTAAAATCGAAATTCGAAAAAAATTCACTAATATTGATCGTTTGTCATGAACACTGAGAGAAAGATTGTGTAGGATGTTTTTAACACGAGAAGGACGGACTGTGAGACCAGCTTATTCTGGTGCAGAATTTCAAGGAGAATCGGAATCCGCGCTTGTTGTGCTCGAAAACGACATTTGGTTAGGACAAAAACGCTTTTTAAATTATATAACGCTGAAAAATTAAGTAATTTTTGTTTTAAAGCAAAACTTAGTATTGTGTTAAACGTATTGTAGCATTGATACACTCATTTGAAAGCACTATTTCTGGGCTTTTGAATGACATGGAGCACTTATTTATGTTCGTAATATATTTAAGGAGAAAACTGAGGTGGTTAAAATTTTCGATAGTGGTCAAAAATCAAAACCTCGACTCAGAGGCATTATTAATGCGTTTTAAAGAAAATTTGATGTCATCACGTGAAAGCGCACAAAATTCTGGTTCTGGTAGTGCTTTTTTGTGTTGCTTATCTACATGAAGTCGTGACTAAATATGCAAAATAAAAATGTGAGACGTAGCACAAAATTTTGTATCTTCTTTCCCGCTTGGCTAACCTTCAATTTTGACAACATATTCGTATTCAACGTGATCGATTTGCTTGTAAAACTGTCCTTTGAACTCCAGAGACACTGTCGAATTTCAAATTCCTCTCGAGACAACAATTATTCAAATATATTTTTTCAAAATCAAATATTTATTGTCTTGAGACGAATTTAAAGTTTAACAGTGACTCTGCAGTTCAGAGGACAATTTTAGGCCCAATCAGGTTTTCATTTTCTATTTCACCTGCATTTACATTTTCTGCATTTAGAGATTCTGCTCTAGCTTCGTAAAGAGGATATCCCCCGTCAAGAAGACCTCGAAGCATTCTTAGCCATCTTTGTCGCTCTGCACTAATGCCAAAGTTGGCCCTATTCACCTTTAGGGGTCAACATTTTACCTTGGTCCCCCTTTTGTGTTTTTTTTTAAATTTGTGTGTTACTCTAATGTTACCCGCTGTTTAGGTGCTTTGTTGCTTTTTCTATGATTCGTTCCAGAATCGTCGATCCTATTTTACGGCCTGATGTCGAATCTTTGCGTCTCAGAGAATTGTTCTTGTATACAACTGATCAGGTGATCACCATTATTTGAACTTTTAACATCACTCATCAATTATTGCAGGCTTTGAAATTCTTTGTTTCTCACTCTCTGCTCCGAAATCAAGCGTCTTGTGATACATGTAGTAGCTCAATGACAATCCATATTGAAAGAAGACTAATAAACGGTAATATGCGAAAAAGATTGCCTAACCTGGCGCCTGCCTTCTGGCTCTATTCACCTTTAGGGGTCAACATTTTACCTTGGTCCCCTTTTGTGTTTTGCTTACTCAACGAATTTTAGAAATAGTCACCTGGCAAAGCGTTCAAAAAAATTTTTTTTTGGGTCGCCTTGGTCCCGCCTATGGTTTTGGTCATTTTTGGTATTTTACCCCGTTTTGGTCACTGGGGTTAGTTTTTTTGACCAACCCCAGTGTTTTTATTAATCATGAGTCTTGCTCGGAATCATGTCTAAGATAAGTGAGTGAGTGAGTGAGTGAGCAGTTGCTGACAGTAAAGCAGTGCTGGGAATAGTTGCAATCGATTGCTAGATGGTTTTTGGCTTTAGAAGTCAGTTAACTTACTAAAAACGTAGTAAAAAATAGGGAGTGCACCCAGGGGATTTAAACTTTCGACCCCAGTCCATGCGTATATAAAGTCCGCCATCCACCCCCTTTACTTTAAACACTTTTATAGTAATATTTGACTAATATTTGATTTCAGTAGTGTCTAGCAGTTGACACTACCGGAGAAGTGTGAGCCCCTACTCCAGTAGTGCTGAACACTACTTCAGTAGTTCATCATCGTCGTTTTGAAAAAAAGAGTTGAAAAATAAACCGGCATGCCGTTTAATTAGAGAAAAGGGGGGACCAAGGCAAACGAAAAAAAAATTTCGATAAATGTCCTTCCCACACTTTTTTTTCGCGTTTTCTATCGGTTTGAGGCCTAAAACATGCTCACACTTCGAAAAAACGACGTTTTGGCTCTGGCCAAATAGTGTACTTTAGCCCTTTTTTCAATGGTAGGCTTTCATAATAAAAGAAATGTTCCTGTGACAATTGCTGTATTTGCTAGAACAAGCTGCTATTGCATACGAAAAACTAGATTTTTACCTGAGATCTTAGAGCTTTTATACAAATTTACTATTACTACTACTACTCAGCCATTGAGCGAAAAGACACGTTTGTCTGTGTAAAATTATTCTAAGTAACCCAAATCGATTTCATATATAAAAATCGCGGCTTTGAATAATTTGTCAACATACATATGTAAACTTCATTTGTCTTTTTTAAAACATGTTTCAAGTGGAAATAATTTGTTTATGAACGGAAAAATAAAATATATGTTTTTGTTAAATCTGTTAAAAACAAGGTTCCCTGCCTATTGCAGAGCTAAACCTGTCATTTTCTAAACTTCAAGGACCATTGCCGTCTATAGGCAATTTCGAGTTTTTGAATTTGCGGGACAGCTGAGTCACTCCAAAAATAATTTTTGAATTTTTGCATTTAAATTTTTCCACTAACTAATCGAGTTCAACGATGCTTGACGCACAAGATGCAAGACTTTTATTTCACTATAAAATTTTTGGTATCATTTTGAATGCGAACCTTTTTTGACGCTTAAAGAATTTTTAGCGCTAAAAACTTTTTTTTTATAAAATTTGATTTTGCGCAATTACTTTTTAGCGTCAAAAAAGCCTTACAGCGCCAGAAAAGATTTTTAGCGCCAGAAGCTTTAGCCCCAAAAAAGCTTTGCCCTCAATTTACGATGTGACTCGAATAACGGCGATTGAAATATGCCACAAAATTTGTCTCATTCTAGATTTATATAATTACATTCAACTCTCAAATTTACGCCACTCCTCGGGACCGAATTTTAGTAGCGTAAAATCAGGAGTATAGTTTCTTAGATTTTATTTGAAAGCCAGCCAATTAGATAAGTTCCGGGGTGGCGTAAAATAGAAGTTTCGGCGCTTGTAGCGAATACCCCCGCCCCGAAAAAAGGACCTTCTTATAATCGCTGTAACTACCCTTTGGAACAACAAGTTTAGGTTTTGCCCTTAGGCTCAGGAGTGGGTCAGCGTATGGAAGTTGTGACTCAGAAATGTCTTATGCACATTTTCCGGGGTCTGGGACATATATTTGGGTAATTGCTAATCCCAACATCAGGGGAGGTGGGCTGACCAGGCGTAGAAGACTGCCAACCACTCGCTGCTACCAATAAGCGTACGCCAGTGGCCGCGTACGGCTTTTGTACAGGCCCAGGAAAAATGCGATCCCACGATATCCTCATTGCAAGTCGGCGCTCTAACCATTTGAGCTATCGGGTCGCCCTGGGCCTGTTTCTTATCTCTCTGCTATCTGCCTCCCTTACATCATCCACTCAAATAATTTCAGTCATTTGAAGAATGGTATTACAAAGTCAGTATACCAATTCTGAATCCACAAGTAATTGTGGCTGTCTAAGACACCGTTTTCGTTATGTTATTCTTCTACTTACTAATCTGTGCTTGACGTCAATTTGCTCCAATATGATCGCTTTTAATTTCACTATGATACTGATGAAAAAAGACATTGAGGATCCTACTCTACCTATAACTGCTAATTCAACCCTTATCTCAGTGCCATACAGTCAGCAAGACAAAGCCAAACTACTGTATGCTGTCTCTTTAGCCAGTATTGCTGCCACTTTTCCATTTAGTGTGCTGTATACTAAGTTTGGGGCGCAGCTAGTTTTCTTTTTTGCTGGTATATTAAGTGCAGCTAGCACAGCTCTAGTTCCTATAGCTGCTTCTCAGGGCATGCCTGTGTTTATGGCTGTGCGTGCATTTCAGGTAAGAGTTTGTACTTTATATCCTTCATAATCTGGAAAAAATAGAAAATGTTTAAAAAAAAATTAAATGGCAGCAGGCTAATATAGAACGAAAAAATACAAAAGTTTTTTTTAATATTTTCCAGTGATCCATTTTAAGGGAGTTGCATTTGCAGCTAATTTTGCAGCCATAGGCATGGTCTGTTCCAGATGGGCATCTCTGAGGCAACATGGCCTTTTCTTCTCTTGCATGACCAACTTTTCTCAAATGGCGGTCATTATCACAAATC
Organism: Ditylenchus weischeri; assembly: GCA_029231635.1. Lineage (NCBI taxonomy): Eukaryota > Metazoa > Nematoda > Chromadorea > Rhabditida > Anguinidae > Ditylenchus > Ditylenchus weischeri. The sequence goes on along the minus strand of JAMRYI010000105.1, from coordinate 329,789 downwards.
CAATAGCTGCTGCAGTTAAATTTTTGATTAAAACAAATACCGTATTTTCTTTAATAGAAGCCCATGGGCTTATATTTTTCAGCCCCCCTCTGGGGGTGGTCTTCTATTAGAGACTGTGCTTCAATTGGAGACTGGGCTTCTATTAGAGAAAATACGGTATTTAAATTTTATCCGAGTATTTAGCTGTCAGAATCCCCCTACTTTGGATGGGAGTATGTCTATTATGTGCATGCAGCTGCGGGCCCAGTACTATTTTCCCTTTGGCTGTGTCTTTACTCTGACTACCCGAACAATCACAAATGTGTTAGCGCTAAAGAGTTAGAACAAATTCAGAGAAATAAGTCTCAAGCGCACATTCAAATCCATGGCTACATGCCTTACAAGGTGCTTTTGCTTTAAGGTATCACAGAAAAACTAATTTTATTGTGTTTTTTCAGGCAATTTGCACAAATAAAGTGATCTTAGTGGTTTGGTTAAATGCATTTGCGGATATTGTATCAGCTATTTTCCTACTTACTTACCTTCCGACGTATATTTCCAAAGTGCTAGGCTATGGTGTGCAGACGACTGGTTTTTATAGCTCATTGCCAGCGTTAGTGCATATTCCTCTAAAGGTGATTTGTGGCTGGTTGTCGGACACTATTAAGTAAGATTCTAGTTTATTATGGATCAAATTAAATTGCGACACCAAATTACTGAAATCCATTGCCTAATTTTCAAAATTGCATTCTCTAACCAATTTGAACATAATCATTATTAAATTTTTAGTAAAATAAGCGTAATTTCTTAAGCTTTGAAGTGCGGCTAAGGACAAATTGCGGCTGCGGCTTGCGGCTATTTCAAAAACGTCGGTGCGGCTATGCGACTGCGGTTATTTTCTGAAAATTGATACGGCTAGCTAGCGGCTAGCGTTGCGGCTGCGGCTAGCCGCAATCACCCCTAGTTTGAAGCATAAATAAAAACTCACGTTGTGGCTTCTGCTCCTTTTTCTTGTCCATCTACCCTCTGATGCTTTTTCTGTCGATGCCGAACTTCTTTACCGCGAATTTGATGAAGATTTTAGCTTTGTTCCAGCCATAGTTGGACACCGCCACCGCCGGCGGCGGTGAATTTTCGAGCCGGCGGTGGCGGCGGCGGCAGACAAATCGTCGCCGCCGGTGCCCCCGCCGGCGGTGTCAAAAAAAAACCGCCAGTCAATTCTTATTATACGTAACAGCTGAAGCTTGTGAAAAGCATTTTGAATCATTACTTTTGTGTATACCGAGATATAAGTCTTTAAAGTCAGGGGTGTGCGGTAATTAGAGACTGTGCGGCAATTAGAAGAAATACGGTATGTATTTACTACAATTTGTAAAAACTGAATAAATTTCAGTTCAACTTGAGATTGGCTTATTGAGCAAGAATTTGAGTGAGCAGCGGACTCCGCTGAGCGGAGGCAGTGGTTGTGGCGCTAGTCAAATTCTATACTTTCCGCAAATTAATAAAGGGAATTCGGCGGCGGCGGCGCCGCCGACTTTCCTTTATTTCAGTGCCGCCGGCGCCGCCGCCGGCGCTGGCGGTGGTATTTAAAAAGCCCGGCGGCGCAAATTTTCGCGCCACCGGCGGCGGCGCTGGCGGCGGCGCTGTTTTTTTCGAGCGTCCAACTGTGGTTCCAGCATCGTTGTTTTGGCAGCGTTTCTTGTTGACTGGAAAGTTTTCATGAAGCTGGAGTTTCTTGGAATCGCTCATCTGAAAATCAGACGAAATTAGAGCAAGAAACCAACAAAAAAATGGCGCAAAAAAATGCACAAAAAATTGTTTTGTTTTCGGGGCTGAAATTTTTTTGTTAAAAAATAACTCCCCACCCTCTAATAACTTTCCACTCCTGCAGGAGGGTTGAAAAATAACTCCTCATGGGCAGTTGATAGAGTTTTTTTCGTTTAGATGTATTTCGGAAGTAAACAAAATGCGCGTTTGCAACACTATTGCCTTGTGTGGATCAGCATTTTTCTTTGCTCTAGTTGGCTTTGTGCCTGATGACTATCCTTTCATTTCCGTGCTCTTCATGACTCTGAATTACGCTACTGTAGCTACCAATTGTGGCGGCTTCTACAAATGTGGATCTCTGGTGTCCAGGCAGTATGTCCACTTCGTGATTGCTAATGTCCAATTTCTCAAGTGTTTCACATTGTTTATTTCCCCTCTGCTGGTGAGTTTGTTTGTGACAGATGAGTCCTCAAAGGCTGAGTGGCGCACTATATTCTTGGGCATGAGTGTTGTCCTGTTCATCGTAAGTTTTCAGGTGAAAAAAATAATCAAAAAAGGATAACTTTTAGGCAAATGCTCTTTTTTGCTATGTAGTTACAGACCAACCAGCTGAGTTTACAAAGAAATCTATCGACAAAAGGCTGCAAAAATAGTTTATTTATTAATTAATATTTGTATTTTTTTAAGAAAAAGCTCATGTAAATCTGAAAAGGTATTTGTATAACAAAAAAAGTTAATTAAGCTATGTCATTTAGGAAGTCATTCAGTAATAAATAATAAATTCAGTGAAAAAGCATTTTTAAAAAAATTATGAAAAAATTTTGAAGGTTCTTTAGACACACTTTAGATAAATCGAATAAAAAACAAGAGCAATCAAACACAGATTGACAATGTGATGTTTAACTTAGATGTTAACTGGATTTACTGCAGCCCAAAAAATGCACAAAAAGCACTTATTGCTTCTCGTGCTTTTATTTACTAAAGCAAGCAACTTTTTTTGCCAAATAAACGCTAGTTTTTTACGTTAGAACTTAAGTTTTTATTATTTTCTTTCAGGTCTGTAGAATTTTAGCTTATTTAACTGTGCTTTTTTTTGAATTCTTAAGGGGGCATGCTTGCGCTAATACAGTCGAGTCCCGCTAACCCGGCACCCCAATAACCCGGCACCCCCAATAACCCAGCACTTTTAAAAAATTTGGTTGGCTGGCAAAGAAAATCAACAAAGTTTACCCCCAATAACCCGGCACCCGATAACCCGGCACCCCCAGTAACCCGGCACCCTAAGACTGGTCCGTCCAATAAAAATTACCGCCAATAAACCGGCATCTATCATAGTTTACAACATTTTTCAATTTGCGTCAATTTTTTCTGTATGCGGTAGGCCCCAGTATTCAAAACTATGCTCAACATCTTCTTGTTAGTGTGACCTTTTCCATTAGTGGCCCTCTTTTTCCTTCCTCCTATACAACCCTTTACCCCTCTTAAAATAGTTGAATAAAGGGTGATTATATAGAGGGTCGATTGAGGCCCGATAAAATAATACCACCGCTAACCCGGCACTTTTTGCCGGTCCCAGTCGTGCCGGGTTAGCGGGACTCGACTGTAAGTCCAATGTAAAATGTTTGAATTCCCGGGCACCAATTTTTCTTATTAAGACAAAATCAATTTGAATTTTGATAGTAATTTCAATCGTTTTTTCAAAATTTTTTGGCGTTTTTTTTTACCTTTGAAATTCAAATTATTTTTGTCTTTATAAGAAAAACTGGTGCTCGGGAATTCGAGCATTTGAAATTTGACTTATTAGCGTGGGCATGCCCATTTAAAGCTGAAGTTCGTTGTCATTTATATCTGGGCTTACTTATGTGCTAAAACTAATGATATTTTATAAAGCCTATAACATTCTTTTTCGTTGGTTTGCTCTAGGTATTTTTATTTCTTCATTTCTATAGTCTTGCTTGCTTAGAATGTAAAAAATAAGTAAAATAAGTCTTTACTCCTACATTAAATTAAGTAGACTAGTATTTTTCTTCTTCCCTTATTTGTGGTTGACAAAGGTGACAATTATTGACAGGCATTTGTTCACCGACTATCAATAGCATCTCCCAACCTTCGTCCTATCACTTTTGCATGAAAGATAGAAGAAGAAGAGAATAAATTGGATGACAAAAAATTTGTGTGCTCTGATCTCCACCCACAACAAGCAGTTGTGAACAATTTTTGCCTGTTTCAAGTGTTTTTAAAAAGAGTTAAATAACCTTGTGTTTGTGTTTGCAAGTGTGGATTAAAAAACACCCGTCTGTAAAAAATATATCCAATCCACTCAGTTTTTCTAACGTTTCCAAAAACTTTTGTTGCAAGTTTTTTTGTATATCTTGTTGTAATAGTGTTAAGAAATTTAAAAGGCGCCTGTTTTGATTGGTAAAAAGATTTAGTGATGTTTTGTACTTTTATTCATATCTTTAAACAGTTTTATGATAGAGCGATAACTTATAGCTTATTTTGTAGCTAATTTAAGTAGCTTTCATATGCAAACTAGTTTGTTGCAATGAAACAAAAATTTTAAGATAAAAAGAGCATTTTAAAAATACTTTACATTTTTTGAAATATACATTTTTGTGATAAACTTTCAAATTTATCTTTAAATATTCAAACCTAATTACCTGCGCCTGAAATTGGGTCCAGTGTTACTGTCTGCAGATGTAATCTATGCTTTAAAAAAAATTTTAATTGAGTCTAGTGATGTAAATGAATTTGTGAACATTACCCCATATTGTCTACTAAACATTCCCCAAACTCCACTTCAGCAAAAGTATATTGAACCAGAGAAAAACAAAGTATCATTCGACGCGCCAGATTGCGAGGAATTGTTTTCTATAATTTAAGTATTTCGGCAGTTGCAACTTCCTGATTTAATAGTAAAACTCTATAGTGGACCGCATGGGATGAGATTCAGAATCTTTTGCGGTAGCTAATGTGAATCGGCATGGAGTACAATACAGTAAGGGCTACATGATACTTCAATTATATAAAAAAAATTCTCGCAATATTTTCGCAAAATTGTTTTTCTCTGGTTCAAAATGCTTTTGCTGAAGTAGAGTTTGTGGAATATTTAGTTGACTATATGGGGTGATGTTCACAAATTCATTCACATCATTAGACTCAATTAAAATTTTTTTTTAAAGCATAGATTACATCTGCAGACAGTAACACTAGACTCAATTTTTCAGGCAAAACACGAATTTGTAATTAGGTTTGAAAAATATTTAAAGAAAAGATAAATTTGAAAGTTTATCACAAAAATGTATATTTTAAAAATTTAAAGATTTTAAAATGCTCTTTTTATCTTAAAATTTTTGTTTTATTGCAACAGACTAGTTTGCATATGAAAGCTACTTAAATTAGCTACAAAATAAGCTATAAGTTATCGCTTTATCATAAAACTGTTTAAAGATATGAATAAAAGTACAAAACATCACTAAATCTTTTTACCAATCATTTAAACAGGCGCCTTTTAAATTTCTTTTCCGCAATTATGATTAGGGATTAGTATGAAGTACGGTGTAGTGAACAGGGCTGTTCAAATTTGATTTAGCTCTTCCTCTTCCTCATCCCTCTTCCACTCAAAATTTTCGTCTCTTCGATCCACTACCTAGGCACTTCCACTAGAGTACCGATACCTGGTCACTGCCTTAATAGCACCACTTGAGTACCACTTTCTCGGTACTGCCACTTCTATACTAAATATACCACTTCTATACGAAACTATGACGAATGCCCACACAAAAAATTTGATGTGAAAAGAGAAATTGAATTATGGCGGCGGAAAATTGTCCGCGGAAAATTGTCCGCGGAAAATTGGACGGCGGAAAATTGACCGGTACCGCGCGGAAGGTCAAGACTGGTTGAAAATGTTTTGGCTGAAACAAAAAAAGTTTGGCCAAAAAACGATTAGCCAGCTTTCACGATTGGCCAGCCTGCAGTTTTTCTGGACTTAATTTGAAAGACATCATCAATGATGTTGCGGACAGACCCTTCAGAGATTCTTAATTCGGTTGCCAATTTCCTGGTGGAGTCAGATTTTGAATGGATGTGGCCGGCCTCATGTCCGTTGCAATAGAAAATTTTGTCCGCAATTAGTCGGATGTTCTCCTCTGCTGTTGCTGTTACAGGGCGTCCGCTTCTTGCCCTGTCTTCATTGCTACCCGTTTTTCGGACCAAAACTCGATCCAAAACTGTGGATTTGGGAACACCAAGGAGGTTGACAATTTCGGCCTATTTGTGGTCTTGTTGGAAAAGGTGAACCAGTTAGTTAAACAAACAACTAGACATAAAGTATTACTGATTTACCGTATATGTTGTATTAGACGGGCATGTGAAACCTGAAAGAATGACAGATAAAACAACCAGGCAAAAATAAAGTAAAAAAAACAACTGTTTTTCATTGTGACACATCGCTGAAGGTTCTTTCAGGTATTCCTTGGCTGATTTATAGCTTCCTTCTTTCTGGAGGAAGCAATAAGTTATGAATGTTGCAAAGATCCTAAATGAAGTTGAAGATTTCCGAGGGTTAAGGCCGGGCAAAGGGCTACGCAGCCATTTTTTTGGGTGGCCGCGTAATTTTGATACACCCTGTACTAGTTATATTTAAGCTGATTTGGAGTAGTATTAACAAGACTACTCAATAGGAACAGGAGGGGGTGGTTAAACAGCATAAGTACGAGATTTTGGTTAAGCGCCCAAAAATCTCAAAATCGACCCGCATTTTTTCGACTTTTTGGGGGCTGAAAAATAGACGGGCATGCCACTAGTACAGTATATACGGTAGTTGATATTTAGTTTTTAAAGATTTTAGTTTTGAGAGAACCAATATTCTACCTTAACTAAATATTTGTAAGCTTTATTTTTAAATACATTTTTTTTTAATCCCTATTAAAAGTCACAGAGTGGATCATAAGTGGTAGTCGTGATTAAAAATTCTTTTTGCAGTCTTAAAGAAAATCACTCTAATTTGTGTTCGGCCTTCTTCACATAAATAAATTGATGTTCTATGAGTGGGGGATTGAATATACCCTGACTTAGTGGAGTGTGGAGCAGAGTGACAAGGACCAGCTAGCTATTAGCTAATGTATTAGCTTCCAAAGGCTGGTTCCTCTTTTTCTCTGTTCTCCAGTGGTTAAGCCAGTAGCACAAATTGTTTATAGCTAGCAAGCTGCCGGGCTAACTGCGTAGACAGCGGTCAAGAAGCAATTGAAGAAATATGTTTTAAATAATTATTTCTTTAGCTTGATTTCCCCCTAACTAGGCCTAATTGTCGCGATTTCCCTAAATTATCTATCATCAAAAAGGGGATAATTTTATACTTTTTAGTCGTATAAAACTCCCTAAGTCCTCTGAGCATCTTTAAATATATTAAAAATTTATGAAAAAATATCTAAGGATTATTGAATTTACACATTTTTATTCCGAAAAATTTTTTATCTCTATTCCCAACTCGTATAGCCCAACTATTACAATTCTCAAATCGTAAAGTTTCTATTTCGCACAGAGTTCAAATCCACATACAGATCTATACACCAACAATGCCAGATGGTTATTTACTTGGTTAAGTTTATGTGTGGCTATCTCGTGTACCGACTCTTTCGTATTGCTAATTATTCTGTTAACGACCAATTTTTAGTTTTCATGTTGCTCGATCAAAGAAATGGCGGCTTTCTTGCGCGAGAATCTAATGTTGGTTGATGTCACTGCTCTCGCTGGTGCTGCTCTTGGTTCTTGTGCCACCTATGAAGTTGTGACGTGTCCGAAAGGGCTAAGCTCATTACTATCTTTGCCTAACGTATCTTATATAACTTCTTTTCAGAATAAGCATCGCGATGACGTGATCAAGCTTAAAGGATGATTCATTAAGTAGAATAAGTGTATTCAACAATTCAAGAACTGCCATTGGATGTTGAAGAAGCACCTGACTAAAGATATGGTCAAGTAGCTGTAGTGCAAGATGACTTCTCTCCGAGCTTTTCTGCTTGATGTTGTTCGCTCTGGTGGGTCATTCCTTCTATTTCCTCAATATATTTTATTTCAAAGAGCTTTATTTTACTGTCTGATTATTTAAGGTGGAAATGGAATTTGGCGAAACAGCTTTTGCGTACACTTCTCCGTTCCTGGGTAATCTAGAACCTAGTCAATGTTTCCAAACCGTGGAAAATATGTGCAGGTTACCAGTAAATCAGCACTCGAGTCGTTCAACTAATTTTCTGCTGATTCGCAACCGACTTGATTTGTTACTTTGCCTAATTCTAATTCCTGTGCAAGTCAATAATTTGCGTGTCTGATTTTAGACTTGTTTGTCTGGGAATGTCCTTAAGTATTCCTCGTTGGTCAAGAATGTCCACTGTACGAAGTGCCGGAGCCGAATTCGGGGAAGGCTCTAACATATCAAGATGCAGATAAAGCACGAAGAGTATAGTTAAACCAAGTCAAAAGAGTCCAATCGTCCTCCAATCATTGTTCCGCTATTAATTCACGGACCTCCGGCGTATGTTCGAAGCCTTTTACTTAAAATACCATCCTTTTCCTTTTAGAGCAGCTCACGCTAAAACTTGTGGCCACCAACGACCCGTGCGAAAGCTCAACAGTCTGCTATAAACATTATTTCACCTACGCAGGACACCAACGTCAGCCAAGTGAGAACGCGAAGCCATCGAAGAGAAATCCAAACGTGTCTTTTGGCAAAATTGAGGATCGTTCTTTGGCCATGCGTGCTCAGGAATCTGATGTTGTGATGAATAAGATTTGCTTTCTCGTAAGTCATTTTATGATCTGATTCCACTAGTCTACTATCTAAAGATTCGCGTATTTTTCAGGTCGCCGGTCCTCGTCGCAAAGAGCCTGAGAAGTTTGGTAGACCGAGTGCTGGTGCCCGTTACCAGAAGTCATACCGTTAAAAAATATTCGCAGATTTGTCGTTATTGTTCATTGTTTTGTTAAATAAACATTTGTTGAATATTTCCGGTAGAAAATATTTTAGAGTAATTAGGGTGTTTGGTGTAATTCGGAAAAAGTTTTTCGCAAAAGCATTTAGTAGCCTGAATTCCCAAAAGCTTTCAGCAAAAAGTTTTTCTAGACACATAAACCCAAAAGTACATAAACCCAACCCTTTTCACGTCATTTAAACCCCAAAAGGAGGACTGGAGAACAAAAAAGAGCTTTGGGCTATTTGTTCCTAGCACTCGAAGATGTCGACTGCGTGGCTGCTGGCACAAAGTGCGTGACTGATGACAGGTTAAATCGATTACGATTTAAACTTAAATTTAAACTTCTCCGATTTCGACTTGATTTCGACATCGACATAATTTCGACTTCTTTAACTTCGATTTTAAAATAAATGGAAAAGTGTGAGGTCCTTTAATAGATGATCCTTTAATAGGTCAAAATTCGGTTAACAAAAATATTTATCAAAATTTAAAATCCTTTAGCAGCCAATTTAAAGGGTTAAAAATCAATAAAATCACAAAAAATGTTTAAAGAAAACAGTGTGTATTCAGCTCTTACACCCTTTCGTCTTACCTTTGTTGACTTAGCGTGTAGGTGATGTATTATTTTAAAAATAATAAAATGTTCTTATCAGCAATTTTTGTAAAGTTTCCGAATAAAATCTAAAACAATAGTTTTGTTAAAAACTCAACAAAACTTTGATCATTTTTTAATATTTTTTATATCACTTATTTTTTGTAATTTAAAACCCATTTACATAAACCTTCTGTAGGATTTTTGCTTTTTAATACTTTCTAATCTTCTTAAAAACTGTGCTATAGAGGTATAATTTATTAGACCCTTTTAAGCAGAAAAAAGAGTTTTAACTATTAAATGTACAGGGTGTCCCAAGAAATTTGATACACTTTGAAGAGCCATAACTTTTTTTCGTCGGATTTTGAACACAGATCGACTCAGAATGCGTGACAATTTTTTGGTGTATCACACGCGAAAAAAAAAATCCGACCAAAATTTCGAAAATTAGCCTTGGTCCCCCTAATGCAAAAATAACCGAATTTCGGAAAGGCGGGAATTTTAAAAATGTCGGTCATTAGGTGGGACCAAGGCTAATTTTCGAAATTTTGGTCGAATTTTTTTTTTCGCGTGTGATACACCAAAAAAATTGTCACGCGATTCTGAGTCGATCTGTGTTTACAGATTTACGGAATCCGACCCAGAAAAAAAGTTATGGCTCTTCAAAGTGTATCAAATTTCTTGGGACACCCTGTAGTTTTAAACAACTCTGAAAAATTGGTGATCGAAGAAAGTTTCTTCTGAATTGGAAGATTGTTTTTTAGAGTATTTGCGTTGATTGATTAATCAAATTGTCGCGTGAAAAATGTATCGACAATGTCTCGCATTTAAAGAACCCTATTTTAGTTGTTTTAATTGACGTTCTTTTCAATTGTGAGTCTATAAAATTCATGAATGAAATTAGATATTTATAGCATGCTGGTATTTTCCTTTATTAGATCCTTTTTATCTAACTATTTCCTGCTTTGCCAAGCAAAAAGCTTAAATACTTAAATATTAGAAGGTTTCTCGGCGAATGTGGTCATATTTTAATGAAAAAGTCTGCATAAAAAATATTTTTTTCAATATTGTTGTAATTAACTGTAATTAAATGCAATACTTACTTCTTTTCTCAAAGAAACTATATATTTTTTTCATTATTGTTTTAGGGTTCATGTTTATTCTGTAATTTATTCACCTTTTGTAAATTAAATATTCTAAATTGACTTGATACGGTAGTATGAACCAGGTAAATTCTTGATAATTTTCGTATCTTTATATTTTTAAATATTTATTAAGGCCGAATTCGAATCACAGTATGGACGGATTCGAGACAAAAATAAATTTTCCTTGTTTGAGAAGAAGAAGAAGTTAAATTTTTCCTGCTCCACAGCATGGAAAAGTGTACAAGGGTGTGTGCCCATCCTATATTGGTTGCCCAATTACTCTTTTCGGGAGTGCTTTCATGGTGACTTGGTTACTGGTTTGACAGTTGGAATTATGGTGGTACCTCAAGGCATGGCGTACGCTACCCTAGCTGGTGTGGATCCTGTTTATGGACTGTATTCCTGCTTCTTTGCTGCTTTTATTTACATGCTCTTTGGCACTTCACGGCATGTTTCTATAGGTAAACAATGAATAAAAATGTGACTTAAGAATCTGAAATTTTATTTTAGGTACTTTTGCTGTAGCTAGCATGATGGTGGCCGCTGTCCACACTCAAATGCTAAATGACCCAGCCAGGATAGAAAATATCACACTTTTTAAACTTAATTCTTCCTCTGATGTAAAAGTTTCTTTTGGAAATGACTTGACTCCGATGATGATTACCAGCGCTTTAACATTTGGAGTTGGCATTTGCCAGGTAGATTGGCGCAAGACTTAAAAAAACTCAATCATGAACTTTTTACATTTATTGGAATAACATTATTCTTTTCTCACCTATTTTTTTTTACTGAAAAGACGTAGAAAACTTTTCTTACAATAGAGGTAGGAAGTCGGATGTCATAGTCGGAAGTAGGAAGTCGGTAGTCCAATCTTAAATTTTTATTTTTCCTGTGGGTAAAGAGCCTTCACATGGAAAAATGTAGAAAAGTCGCCGACTTCCAACCTCTATTGTAGGCCGACAAATAAATCTCACTTTTTAAAAAAGCAGTGTGAATAAAAATCTCATTTTTATGCCCTTATATTCCTCAAAAAACATTTTGATATTGCAGCTATTAATGGCTCTTTGTCGACTATCTTTTTTGACTAACTACATATCTGATCCACTTGTTTCTGGTTTTACAACCGGAGCTGCTGTTCACGTTCTCTTTTCTCAGCTTGACAAAGCTATTGGAGTTAAAGTGCCAAAGCACCATGGAGCTGGCATGATTGTTAAAGTTGGTTTGGTTACTTCAAATTACTTTGTTCTAAATAACCCAATTACCAGATGGCAATTGGGTTACTTAAAGCTTTGCCGCGTACAAATATGTGGACACTTGGCATAACCTTGTTTGGCATTACTTTCCTAAGCATTGGCAGAGACTACATCAATCCTTGGTTTAAAGCTAAATACAGAATTCCACTACCTTTGGAGCTATTCCTGGTCGTAATGGGGATTGTATTCTCTCAAGTATTTGACATAAAAGAGCTCCACCATGTTAAAATTGTGGAACACGTGCCTGAAGGGTTTAATTTTGATATTCTAAAGTTTTTTGCTTATTAACTTTTATTTAGACTGCCTGTGCCTTCTTTACCAAGATTGGACTTAATGTTGTATCTTTGGAAAGACGCCATCAGTATATCAATAATCTGTTACATTTTTGTCTTTTCTATGGGCAAAATATTTGCCAAAAAGCACAAATACAAGACAGACTCTAATCAAGAGCTGTATGCTCTAGGCATTTGTCAAATCATATCCGCTTTTTTTCCTGTTTACCCCAGTGGTGCATCGCTGTCTCGATCATCTCTTTGTGAAATGACTGGTGCTAAAACACAGGTTTTTTTTTTAAATTTTTAATAACAAAAATATATTATTTAGTTGCATGCACTTTTTTCGAGTTCCCTTTTGTTGATTGTCATATTGTGGCTGGGAAGGTTGTTAGAGCCTTTGCCAATGGTAAATTTTTAAAGGTCTTTAAAATTAATCAAAATTTTTTTAGGCGATTTTGTCTTGTATAGTGATAGTCAGCTTGAAAAGTCTATTTTTGCAATTTAAAGAGCTGCCTAAACTCTGGAAAATTTCTATTGTGGACTTTGTAAAACCTTTAATGACTAATTTAGATTGTTTGCAACAAAAAATGTTCTTTTAGGCGATTTGGGTGGTCGCCTTTTTGGCAACTGTGTTTATTGACGTCACATCAGGCCTTATTATAAGTGTTGGTTTTGTTATACTATCTGTTGTGGTTAGAGAGCAGTGGTGAGATTTGAATTTTACAAGATTTTGAACCTTAGGTCTTTAATTAATTACAGGCCGAAATTTCACAAAATCTACGCTACTCCAAACAAAGATATATTCCGCCCAGCCGAACTTTACAAAGGTAAGTCTTCCACAGGTACACCGTATGTTTTCTAACTATAGACCAGGGTCTATAATTTTTCAACCTCTATGCACACAAGAAATTTATACCACATTTTCGAAATAAAATAGGTAAGACAGCTTAAAGCGGTTCATAATTAGAGACGGGTCTATAATTTTTAAAACCCCGCTCAAGGGCGGTCTAAAATTTAAGACGGGTCTATAATTAAACAAATAATATATGAGACGAAATTTCGTTTTCGGTCGTAATGGGGATCCAACCCAAAGTTAGGGACACTCGAAATTCTTAAGATATTCAGACCAAAAACAAAAATGAAAACGAAAATTTTAGGTAACTAGAACAAACCTAAACCAAAAACGTCTCAATTCTAGTCTTCTCACAAATAGTTATCTAAACCGCTAAATACAGTCGACTCTCGATACAACGAACCCCCAAAAAGTTTTCCCGCCTAGGGTCTGATACTTTTTTTAGCCCGCTTTTTGAAGCCTTTTGCCAGTTGTCTTTGGCTGGTGTAGTCCGAAAAATCGCGAGGATTGCGATTTTTTTTGCCGAAAAGACCCGCGCCTCTCGATATAACGAACACTTATTTTCAAAAAAGGTGTTCGATGTATCGAGAGGCGCGGGTCTTTTCGGCAAAACTATTGCGATTTTCATAAACGATTGGTAAAATCGCAATCCTTGCGATGTTTTGGACTACACCAGCCAAAGACAACTGGCAAAAGGCTTCAAAAAGCGGGCAAAAAAAGGTGTCAGACCCTAGGCTGGAACGAACTTTTTGGGGGTTCGTTGTATCGAGACTCTCGATTCGAGAGTCGACTGTATAATCAAAAGCCTGCAGAAAAATATGGTGTCGATATTTTTTGCGAAATTTTTGACTAAAATATTTACTGAATCTTTAAACATTCTGAATTGCAGATCTTGTTGGAGTAGATGAGCCCATCTGCACAATCTTGAGATTTGAGGCACCTTTGCATTTCGCCAATTCCTCTAAATTTATTGACAGATGTTCAGAGGTGATGGCTGAGATGTGCAGATCTAGCCCGACTGCTGTAAAAAGCAATGGAGCTCAACCATCGGCGGGTCTTTTGATACCAAGCACAACCAAGCTTGAGTCTTCTACCATTGCCGTTTCTCCGTCCACACAAGCTCTAAGTTATGGAACTACAAGAATTGGCGACAAGCCAGAAAATCAACTCAATAAATCTGCAGAAGCTTCAGAGCTGAGTGATGCAAACACAACCATCTCCACGGTACGTATTTTTTTAATTTTTCGGTTTCAAAGCCATCTAACAACTTTTCGTGTGTCCTTACCTGTCATTAACTACTTTATCTGCAGTTTCATGATGGTGGTGGTCGACCAGGTTGTGAGGTGAAACTAATGGCTAACAAGGCATATAACCGTCTCCCTACTGCTCTTAACTCCAATGTTTGTTCTTTGCTAATAACACTAACCTCTATGTTAATAATATTTCTCTAAATTTTCTTAAAAATAGGGTCCTCAGAATTTTTATCTATTCTCTGTCTTTTTTGCAACGTCTTAGGCCTAAGTTTTTAAAATTTCCCTTTTAATATGAATCAAATGCTATTTTTTTCACTAAAATGAGCCAACAAATACGGAAAAAATTCTATAATTGTTGATGCCGATAAGTGGGGTCGGACTTGAAACTAAAAATGTAAACACAGAATAGATAATTATTTACACGCTCTCCAGAAAGACATGCCCATTTCTAGTGGGAGTATTTTTTTAAATTAAACAACAGGCAAGCAACAGCAACAAGGTGAATTCAAAAAATAATTAGTTTGAAAATTTTCACCCTAAAGAAATTTATTCGTGGGTCCCCTATGAACGAAAAATGAAGTCGTGGTTTCACAACTTTGGTAGCTCAAAAGGTAGAATAGCGGAAGTCCGTGAAAGTCGGTCGTTGTCCCACTCAAGCAATAGTTTTTCGTCGAGTTTTATCATTCTGCATCAGTATTATAATTTGTTGAATTCCTGAGTGACCGCCTTTTTGGATATAAAAATATTCCCGTTGGCGTGAAATATACGTCCCGTATCCCCGCATGCTTCTTCAACTAATCAACAATAAATTTTGAGGCCAAATTGCTTTAGTTTTAATGTAAACACCTGTTTTTACGTGTAATTATTGCAGAATCTAAGTTCGTCTGAAGAACTTTTCAAAGAAAATGTCCAAGAAAATTTAAGCACAATGCATTTGGTTGTCGACTGTTCAGCTATTTCACACCTAGACTCTATGGGCGTGGAAGCTGTCTGGGAGGTTTTTAATGACGGAGCGAAATGTGGAGTATCAGTTAAATATGCCGAATTTTCAGGTATGATAAGAGCTGTTATTTGAATCTAATATAAAAAAAATTAAGACGCAGTTTTGGAAGTATTTACAAATTGTAAATTGTTTGATACAATCCCTAAAACTAATTTTTACCCAACAGTGCGGGATGCTATTGCAAGTCTGAGGAAACTGCAGTAAGAAAATCGTAACTGTCTTTGTTCATAGCAACCTGTCATTTGACTAAGTATTTAAAGTTTTGCCTAGCTATTTAAATTGTATGTCTTAGTAAGATGCCCACTAAAGAGGTGCCTGGAATTCAAAATTTTTCCTAGTTATTGAATCCATTGATTAACTTTTTCTAACAAAACAAGGCCTAAAATTAAATTCTAGGCCTTGTTTTGTTAGAAACCAAGTTGAAAAATCCGTACAGAAGTCCAGTAATTAGGAAAAATTTTTGAATTCCCGGGCACCACCTCTTATTAGCGTGGGCATGCCCCTTTAAGGTTGTGACCAGTGAAATATTAAATGGATAATTTCGATTGAATTTAGAAGCAGTTTTGATTAAACAAAACTTTTTGGTGTAGCCGAAAGACTTTTTTCTGACGCCCATAAGCTTTTTCTTGTCGCCGGCCACATTTATCTTTGCCCGAAAATTTGTAAAATTTTGTCTTGAAAAGAAAGACTTTTAAATAAAGAAAAATAATTTTTAGAGCGCAGAGTAAAAACAAAAATAACTTTGACGGCGACAAGAAAAAGTTTTTATAGATTTTTATAAAATTTTTGAATCAATTTATTTAGTAATTAGTGATTTTATTTTTACGGATTTGAGCATCAATAACTTATAAGTAAAAATATATCAAAAAAGAAAAGTTGGCCAAAATGAAAACAAACTGTTGTTGCATTCAATCTCCATATTTAATTTTAACTTCTTTGTGATCCTCTTCACTTAATTAGTTTGATCTGATCTTATTTTGTGTTCTACCGGTGATGTTATTGTACGATTGTTAATTTTTTACGTTTTTGTCAGTCTAGGAAGAAAACTAAATAATTCTGATATTTTAAAAATTTAATGCATTAACAATAAACTAAATTAATTAAAAATCCAAGATGGTATTTTTGGCCTTTCTCTTAATTTCTCAGGTATTTCTGTCCACTCTAATGGATTATCTCTTAAAAGCTGTTCTGGCTCATAGCTAGCATTTTCCAAAGAGCACTTTAAGCTATCTTGAAAGTTGCCTCTAATCCACAACGAGACCGCCATTTTATCGCCTTGCTGTATGGGACAGGCTGCATGGAGAGCGTCCATTTCTTTTTTGTCATTAGAGTCAGCATTAAACCACAAAATGAGATCACCTTAAATAGATTGATTATAGTTATTTGGGCCAATGATTAAACATCACCTTTTTCTGGCTGTATCGTCAAATTTAATTTAGGAAAGACAGTGCAACCACCCTTACTAGCTGTTTTTACCAAGAGTAAGGCTGTGGCTAGTCGATTCCCATAAAATTCAAACCAGCCGTCATCGTATTCTACAGGCATGGGATCAAGATGATCGTAGTGTATAGCATAGTGTCCAAATTTATCGTATTTAAGAACCTAAAAACTCTTCCACGTATCAAGTTTCATGAATTATTAGAAAAGTTTTGAGTTAAATTTTGTCAAAAATATGGTAGGCTTAGAAAGAAGCAAGGTTTAAAAATCAAGTAAGTCATTAGAAAGCCGGTTCATGATGTAGTGAACAGAGCCATTGGATCGTTTCAAGCAAAGTTGCAAATGCCTTTTCTTTAATTTATGTTTAAAGGACCATAGCCGTTGCCGGCAATGAGAATTTCACACGTTTGAATGCGCGCGGGACATTATTTTATTCAGAAAATATTCAGAATTTTTTTCAGTGAACTAATAATTGAATCGATAAAAGAAGAGCCGGCATGGGGGATCGAACCCCATAATAAAATTGACAGGACGCCGCAGGACACCACTACACTACCCAGTAACATGTTTTCCTACAGCTATTTTAGCCTAATAAATTTCATTTCTAAAACATATAACACATTCAAAAAATTGTGCCAAAAATTAGCGGAATAAAAAGAGTGTCCCGCGCGCATTCAAACGTGTGAAATTCTCGTTGTCGTCAACGGCTATGGTCCTTTAACAAAAAGGTTCAAATTAGAGATACAGTCAAACCTCGGTTATATATCTGGCATCTCATTTATCCAGCTTTCTAAAACCGGTGTTAGAGGTGCCTGATAACCGCGATTCGACTGTTTTCATATCCGATTTATAAAACTAAGTATACCGTCATGGAGTAAAAAACTTTGATAAAACTTAAGAGAGAGATTTTCTAGTTTTGAACTTTTTATAAAAACCACTGTTACCTCGATTTTTTTGAGGTTTCTGCTAAGAGCATATTCGTCATGCACACGTTCTTTCAAACAACTTTTGTTTTTACTGTTCGCTGTTTTGATGTATTTTTTGCCCTTAAATAGGCAACTGAAGTTGACCACTGCCAAGAAGGGACTGTTTCATTAAAGTGACTCCTAAAACGACTATTTCTCTTTTTGCATTTTATAAATGACCCCTTGTTAAGAAGCGCTTAAGTTGCGCTTTCTAATGGTGTATACTTTTTTAAATCTTTATCTATAAAATGCCGAAAAATGTGCAAAAGTGTTGAAAAAAGCTAAATTTTAGTATACCATCTCCAGATAAAAGACCATATATCCATATATCTCAAAGTTTATTCGAGGTGGCAAAATGTTGCAGATTTAGCAGACATTTATGAGTTGAATAGGCGAAAATAGTTGCAATAAAGCATCTAAATAAAATTCTGGAGCATAATGAATAAAAGAGTTTGACTAATGTGAAGAAAGTTCAAAAACTTTCTCCTCGCTAGGCAATTTGAAATTCTGGCACCGGATTTGTGTTCAACGTGGCCGATTTGCATGTAAAAATGATTTTTAGATTCTAAAGTCAGTGTCAAATGTTGATTCCGCTGAAGACAAAAAAGATTTAAATTGAATTTTCCGCATTTGTTTAAACCGTTTTTGTCTTGAGCGGAAGTCAAAATTTGACACTGACGTTAGATTTTAAAAAGCGCTTTTACATGCAAATCGACCACGCTAAAATGAATCCGGTGCCAGAATTTTAGAATTGCCTAGCGAGGAGAAAGGTTTTGAACTTTCTCCATTAGTACATTAGTCAAACTCTTTTATTCATTATGCTCCAGAATTTTGTTGAACTGCTTTATTGCAACTATTTTTCGCCTATTCAACTCATAAATGTCTGCTTTGTCTAAATCTGCAACTTATTTTTTGCCACCTCGAATAAATTTTTGAGATATATGGTCTTTTATCCGGGGATGGTATACTAAAATTTAAGCTTTTTTCAACACTTTTGCACATTTTTCGGCATTTTATAAATAAAGATTTAGAAAATTATACACCATTAGAAAGCGCATCTCAAGCGCTTTCTAACAAGGGGTCATTTATAAAATGCAAAAAAAATAGTCGTTTTAGGAGTCACTTTAATGAAACAGTCACTTTTTGGCAGTGGTCAACTTCAGTGGGCTATTTAAGGGCAAAAAAATCGAGGTAACAGCAGGGGTGCGCACGGACCTTGTTTTTCAAGGCCTGGCCCGGACGCCTACTTTAAAAGCCCGGCCCGTCCGGGGCGCGGGCCCGGAAAAACCCGCCTATAAAGTACGGCTAAAAAAGTTCCAAAAAAAATTGCGCACAAAAACCTATTTAAATTTCAACTAGACTTTCTCATTGCTCTTTTTCGCTGTTATGATCTTTTTTAAACTGTTTATAGATTGTTTATTCATGATTCATTACCATCTTCTACAGTTCACGTTCGAAATAGTTTGTAAATAGAATCGTGAAATTTTTTATTTTACAGCAACGCTATGATAGCATAATACCGGGCTTTCCGGGCCGGGCCTAGGCCCGCGAATTTTCAGGCCCGGCCCGTGCGCACTCCTGGGTAACAGGCAAAAGTTCGAAATTAGAAAATCTCTCTCTTAAATTCTCTGACACTAGAACACAACAGTAAAGGCGAATAAAACAAACCAAGAATTCTTCTCCCATAGCTGGATTCACTCGAGTAATAGTTTGTATTCTCTTGTAGAGTGGTCGAATAATGGGTTTGTCGTGTTCAATCCACAAGCCTTCAGCACGTCTACCATGATGCCCTGGACTATATTCTAGGCCTTCCACTCTTTGGTTTTCAATTTCACTAATTATCATAAAATTATGTTTTCAAGTAATATTTTATTTTGCTTAAAACCAACTTGGATTGTTGAAAGTATTCTTCTATTTGAACTAAATAGTTTTGGCTGACAAATTGAACAATTCTTAAGATCACAGGTTTCCTGCTCAATATTTCTACTCCCAAATGTTCATATCCAATTACTTTTAAAAAACAGTGATTATAAGGCTGCTTAATACTAGAAATCGCATAGGTCCTTTTTTTATTCGCACACATTCTTAAATATTCAACTTTCCATGTGTTTTTTATGTCCTAAAAGCAAAAGTTTGACAAGCTTAAATTTTGTAATTTTACCTCATTTTCCAACATTTCATCAATATCTTTTGGTTTGAAGACTTCTGATTCATCAGTTTCTTCAAAATCACTAGCATTGACTATGTAAAATAAGCAATATAACAGCGTTTGCAACTGAAACAACATTTATCAACCAAATTAATATGGTTGAGATGGACTATTATTGAGTAGGAATAAGTTTGTAGTAACTACTCGTCCAAGCAAGATGAATAGGTAAACAAATCCACTTGACATTTAGGTGAAAAGTTGTTTAATGATTTCTGTTTACTTAAGTAAATCAATCTTATGCGTGACTTTTTAAAAAGAACGTTTTTATTAATACTTAAAAGCCGGTTTGTACTAATTTTAGCGTTTTGTTCAGAATTTCGTGCTGAACAAGATAGGTTGCCAGCGCCGATTGTTCTTTCTCGAAATCATCATCTTCGCCAGCGCCTGGTCCTGTGTCTAATTCCTTAATACATAATGTGAATTCATCATGCGCACAACTACAAATTCGTCTTATTTACCTTGTGGATGAACTTGGCATAAATAATTTTTGACTGTCGCCTCTGTAACTTGATCCCAAGCTCGTCGAAGCAGTTAGAGAGAATTAAGAAGGTTCATCTTGTAGTCTTTTCCGGCCTCAACTTTAGCAGAGCGAGCTTCCTATAGTGCACTTTCAAGTTTTGAATAACACCCTGATCCATAGGCTGTAAATAATTCAATACATTACATTGCACCGGTGAGTTTAAAAACAGAAGTAAAACCTGAAAAATGGCAGTTGTGTTGGGCGGAAAGAATTTTATTGTGATGTTGTCCAACTTGATATTTGGCGGATGAGCGTTGCAGTTGTCTAAGTAGAGTAGAATATTTTGATTTTCTTTCTTGAGCTTACGGTCCCACCTCTTCAGCTGCGCTTCAAATATCGATCCTGAATTTTAGATGGTGAATAAATTCAAAAAAGAGAATCAACCTGTCATCCACGCTTTACAGTTGGCTTCGTAGTCCACTGGCACTTCTTTGTTTTTAAAGCAGCGAGGCTTAGCCGATTTTCCAATTACTAGTAGCAGCATCTTCTCTGTTCCAGACATGTTGGCGCATACGAGCACAGTTATGCGTTCCTTGCTTTTCTTTCCGCCAGCGCATTTATCACCTGCGAACATGTAGAACGAGGTGGAAAACATGAAAAGTGAGAGTAAAGAAAGCAGAACTAACCCTTAAAAGCCATAGTTTTGCTGGGAAGAATTTGCCAAAATAGACCCGTCTCGTCAGCATTGAAGATATCGTCCGCTGTGAATTGTGCCAGCGCCTCCTGAAGAACTTGTTGCTGCCATTCACGTAGTGATCCGATGTCGACAGCTCCGGCTTCTCCTTGTACATCTTTGAAGCGAATTCCATTACGATCTTTGAACTTTTCAAGCCATCCTTTGCTTGCTTCAAAATCGGTGATCCCAAGCTGCGTAGCAATCGCCAGCGCCTTCTCCTATAAATGTGTTAATGCAATTGATATCAACAAAGCAAATATATAAATTTACCGTCAACAAATCACCGCTGACTGGAATGTTTTGACTTCGAACTTGCTTGTGCCAAAAGACAAGAGCTTCTTCCATCTGATCATGCTTGCCTGACTTGAGATGCACCCGCTTTGCCTTGCTTCCACCATCGACAGCCGCAAAAATTGCATCCTTTTTTTTAGAATTCCTTGAATGGTTCCTCTTGAGAGGCCAAAATCTTTCGCCAACTAATGATTGCCCTTTTTTGCAGACGCCTCGATAATTTCCTTCTTCTCGTGCAGAGTAATTACACGCCTTTTTCTTGAAGCAGACATTTCTAAAACAATTTGATGTTATAACTTCTAGGAAACAAAAACTTTAACAATACAAATAAATAATAATGACAATGCATATACTGTTTTAACAGGCCCTAGGGGGCCGTTAGATCGGTGGGGCCGTTAAATCCAGGGCATACTTTCACAGACGGGACCGGCCGTGGGGGCCGTTAAATCGAAGGGCCGTTAAATCGAGGGTTGACTGTATATAAATTTTCTCTATCAGCTCCAGAGATTTAATTTTAACGATTACAAAGCGAAATTAATAAAATGCAAACATTTTGCAACGTAAATAGCCAGATCTAAATTGTCTTCTTCACCCTCGTAAAAATATTCAAAGTCATCAAAATTTAAAAATATTTTTATCCTTTGGTTTTGGTGGTTACGTTAATGTTGGGAAACGAATGTGTAGTGATGAGACAAATGACTCTTTTTGAAGTTTAAGCGCTTGAAAGGCTTGATTGAAAGCGATCCTCTTGCCATCCACGAGTGGAAGAGGTCCAAGTCCATCCCACGAAAAGCATCCCCAGACCATGATATTGCCTCCTCCGAACTTGACGGTACATTTGGTGTACTTCGGATCAAATCGCTTGCTGACTGGACGACGCACACATTTTTTTACATCATTGCCAATCATGTTGAACTTGCTTTCGTCGGACCATATCATTTTCTTCCAGTCATCTACTCTCCAATCCTGATGTTACTTCGCAAACTTCAACCTCTCATTGATATTCTTGGGTGAAATACATGGCTTCTCGGCAGGACGACGACCGAAAAGACCTTTTCAAGTCTTTCATTGCAGCGTTTTGGAGCCATCTAAAACGATTTTACGATAAACAGTCGTTGAAATTTGATATCGTTAACTATCAATTGTCCGGCTTAAAATGAGAGTGAATTCAAGAGGATAGTAAAATGTTGTTAAAAAAATATCTATGGAAAATGAAATAGCACTATCTTGTAGAGAAAGAAAATGCTACAAAACTGTACTTTTTTTTAACCACGAATTTGTCACTGAAAATTTCAAATTTAGAAAAAGCTAAGTGCCGTTAACTATCAATTGTCCGCAACTCTAATGTGGGCTTAAAAATGTGACGCACATTTTCCTGACAGAACAATCCTACAAAAATACTGTATGCAACTAAAAAATTTTAACAAAAACGAAATCTGTCTATTATGTTTTCTGAAATCTGACGAACTTGTCCCCGGTCCCTTTTAAGCAATCAAGATGACGAGGTCTACCAAAAAACTAATTTTTGAGGAGCGAAAAATAAAAGGCGATAAGTGATCATTACAAAAAAATCTGATGTTTAGTTTTTGGTTGTGCATTTTTTTGATTCTTTTCATATTAATTTGTTTGCGCCTCATAAAAAACGACAGAGCATTGGGCTACAAATATTCTAATTTAAAAATTTACATTTTCAAAAGATGGAGTTTTTGGTAGTCTCATTGATAAGCTTAAGTTTTTTTTATCAAAAATCGCAACTGCCCAATAATTCATTATCTTTCAAACGTCTGACTGCCTTCCAAAACTTTTTTCTTCGCGCTTAAACTCCAAAAGAGTTACAAATGTAAAATCACATGCATTAGTCTCATCACCACACAATCGTTTCCCAACATTAACGTGACCACCAAAACCAAAGGTTAAATTTATTTAAATTTTAATGACTTTGAATATTTTTACGAGGGTGAAGAAGACAATTTAGATCTGGCTATTTACGTCGCAAAATGTTTGCATTTTATTAATTTCGCTTTGTATTCGTTAAAATTAAATCTCTGGAGCTGATAGAGAAAATTGATATACCGTAAATTCACTAATAAATTCCCCCCTGCGTTTAAAATCGCGTACTTGGCATTGTGTTTTTGACTCTTTTTTTGTAATTTTTCTTAGGTAAGCTACAAGCGATTTTGTAGCCAGTGAGGTGAGCTACAAAATAAGTAGTAACATGCCTGAGAGAACTTTTCAAAAAAGGGGGGTCAAAACACAAGTCCACAAACCCGTTTTTTGAATTTAGAGGGCCGTTTATTAGAAGATTTACGGTATATGAGTAAAAGTCTAAAAATAAAAATAAGAAAAAAGCCCTGAGAAAAAGCCGTAAACGGCAATCGAATCTACTAACAACTTTCATCGGCACCGCTGCTCTTGATTTTGTGCATTGAATCCTGAAATTGAATCATTACTTATTCTTTGTAGGGCGCCCGCCAACCTACTTCCACATTTTTCATTTTTAAGACATCGCTAAAACATTTTTAGAACTTTTAAATACCTAAATACCTTAAATACTTAAATTTTCCAAAACAAAAGTCTGGTATAAAAGGCGGAGAATGAATTTAAGAAATTCGGATTTTGAGGAGGGCGCTTATCAGAAGAAATACGGTATTTAGAATATTTTGGTTTAAAAACGATTTTTACTTTTTGAAAATTTTTAAATAAACAAAGTTTATTTTATTTTGTCTGCGTTAACATATGCTAACCATTAACTTTTTATTAGACATGGGAAATTTTAAAATATTAGCCTTTTTTTCTATTGCCGTATGCTGTATAGTCAACAGCCAGTCAACATTAGATACTGTCCTAAATGTGCCGCAAACTGACAGCAACTTTACTTTCTATGGAGGCACAGGAAGAGGGGCTTGTGGTCTAGATTACGACGCAACCATAGATGGCTTCAGTGCCGCTGCCTCTGGACAATTATTCTTGCCAAATGGTCAGTGGGTACCTTCTGACCAGCCTGATGGAAGATACGTGCTCGACGATCCTATTTGCAAAGGCATATGTGCAACAATAGAGTACAATGGAAAAGGTGAGTAAAAACTTTTTCAGTTTTTCAAAAAAAAATTGCCTAGAGAACTAAAATCACAATTTTAACTAAAAATACAAAGATTTTTATAGACTAGTTAGACTTTTTTACTCGACTTTTACTAAATTTTTTTATCTTTCAAATGAAATAATCTTTTTTAACATACAGGATGGCCCGAAAAAATTCGGAAAATATTGAAAAATTTCAGGTAGTTTCGTGCCCCTATTTCTCCATGAAAATCGATTACGGTAGTTAAGCTACCTGAGTGCTTTTCAATACAAAAGATGTGCATAAAAATAATCAAAATAAGTTTCTGGTCAAACAAATTCAATTTTAAACTTTTTCCGATTTTTTTCGGGCCACTCTGTACCCGTGCAAAATTTTAGTTTGAAATAAAAAATTAGACAGTAGCTTATTTTTGTCTTTTAGCATATCTATTTAAAAGATGTGTTTAAGCATAACTGTGATAATCAACAACCAGTGCCCAGAATGCAGTGTCAAACACATTGACCTTTCACAAGGTGCTTTCGCCTATTTAGAGCCTAAGTTAGGAGAAGTAGGAATTGGAAGAAATGCCACCATTACCTATGTGTTTTGCAACAGCACCACTGTTGACACTCCTTCCACTTCTCAAACAACTCTCGCTTCTTCTGACACTACTGAAACTACCACTGTTGCTGGTGATGTATCTGTTGCTTCGCAAGCTACTGACCCAGCTCCTTCAAGTGTTACTGTCGGTTCTGATGTGACTGACTTACCGTCACCTAGCGTTGCTACAAGTTCAGATGTCGGCTATGAAACCACCCCTAGTGGTTAGTTATGCTAAATAAATACTTCGGCTTCAGATATAACGACTTTTGTTGTTTTAAAAATTAAAAGACATTTTAATAAAAACCTTAAATTTGTCCTTACAGAAACACCTTTATAACACCGAATATGCAAAATTACCGTGTATTTTCTAATAATCCTCTCTAAATTCCGCTATTTTGCGTTTGACCTATTTTTTTTAATCGACTATCGGCATGGAACATACCAAAATGTTGCTTAGAGTCTGGACTATATTTCGATGTACTTCAGACTCAATTTGAAAAATTGGGTCAAAAACACAATTTCACAAACGCCAAATACCGGATTTGGAAGGGGGGTTCATTAGAAGATATACGGTATTGTTGAAAATTCTTGTTTATTCCATATACAGGGTTAGTCATAAAAACACGGACATTTTTGAAAAATTTGCATAGGAAGCTTCTTGCCCCATCGATTTCCCAAGGAAAATCGATGACCGTAATTAACGTATTTCTTCTAATAAGCGAGCATGCCCGTTTATTTTCCAATCACCTCCGAGGGTGCCCGTTTATTAGAGACTGCCCGACTATTGGAGACTGCCCGTTTATTTTTCGATCAAAATTTATTCGAAGAAAAGAGTGAACATTCAATAACACAAACATGCAAATTCTAACCATCAAATTCAAAATGAAGACTGTCATCGGTATGGTAGCCATTTTCTTCGTGTTGATCGGCATCAAACAGCAAAACATTTGTATTTTTCCAAAAATTTTAAGTTAAGGTGTAGGTAAAATCGTCTTTTAGGGTGCCCGTTTATTGGAGACTGCCCGTTTATTTTCCAATTACCTTCTAGGGTGCCCGTTTATTAGAGACTGCCCGCTTATTAGAAGAAATACGGTAAGTTACCTGGGAACTCTTCGATTAAAAACTTAAAATGTTCAAATAGAAAGAAAACCACTTTTCACTAAAAAACAGCAAGAAAATGAAATCCGACCACAAATGTCATGTCAATAATTTTTACTACAATATTTCAGACAATGTTCTTGTTTTTTTTGACTAACCCTGCAGAATTTAGTTCTTATACTTTGTTTGGGTGGCTTTTTAAACATAATTTATAAATTTCATTTTACAATTTTGATAATTCTTAAATTGATTAATTTAAATATAACAAAGAAAGCCAAAGAAGTGTACTCAAATAAAACTTAAAAACACCTTTTTAAATTTTAAAAAAGTAAATTTTTAACTAACGCTTATCATTTTTCTGTTGTTAAATTTTTTTATGTCTTCTGCAAACGATATACAGTCGAATCTCCGATTAACATTACTTTAGTTAACATACACTCTCATTAACATACTGCTGTCTAAGATTTGGTTGGCCTGAACTAAATAAGAACAAACTGACTCTCCCGTTAACATACAAGGGACAAATTACGATTTTTGGAAAAAAAAATTAAATTTTGTATTTTGAATTCAAACGAGGAGTAATTTTTACATGAAAAGAGTTCTATTCGCGGGTTTCACGAATAAACTTATCGTGTTTTACATGTTTAACTCCAAAACATTTCAAACCACCTTACACCACGTAAAACTACCCAAAACAAGACCGATCTTGTTGTGCTCCAATTGTGGGACAAAGCGGACGACATTTTTTCCAAAGAACGCTGTATAAAAACGAAACTAAAAACACTCACTGATTGCCGTATTCACTGTGCGCTTATTTTTCAATCCTTCATAAATGTGAAAAAATTTGGACGGGTTTTGAAATTTTGTTTCGGTGTAAAAACAAAGTTGAAAAAGGGGAGTTGGTGGAGCTCGCGGTAAGTAAGAAAAAGCAAAAAAACAGTGGTGCAAAATATTCGCTCTGCTCCGAAATATAGGTCTGTATTGGTATGCGTTTATTACCGAGTGTTCGGTTACCAGAGAGTGTGCTCTTACTAGAGTATACACGGAATTTCGGTAACAAATAGTTTTTGGATGTTGTTCTAAATGCTCTTATTGAACATTTTTTGGTCTGAATTGTGTTAAAATTAGATGAAGTCTCCTAATAGCATACACCAAGCTAAATTAAGGTAAAGAGACCTTCTTATTAACATACAACTCTCATTAACATACAGCTAGACCAGGTTCCATGGGTGTATGATAATGAGAGATTCGACTGTAACTACTAAAATAATATAATATTGCTCTATATTGCTCTTGAATTTTTAGATACTGCATTAATATTGCATTGAATGCAATTCTAACGGCACTACACATATTCTTCAACTACCAATTCTTCAACCGGACTATTCTTCAATGAGTAAAAACTTATCTTACAAGGATGGGGCCCTAAACTGTGAAATGGGGGAGTTTCGATGAATTTTTTTTGCGCATACTCTTGTAAAGCGTGCCCAAGTTCCTTGTGAATTTGTCTTCTAGCTCTGAAAGCCAACATAAAGTAGCAACCCATGGTCCATGGGTCAGTTATGACAAACCGTTGTATGGGTGTCGAGGTGATTTAGTACTTACGAGTGCCAGTAGTACTTATTGAGACTTTGAAATCTGGGGAGCTAGATTCATAAGGGACTTGAGCACCTTGTACAAGAATACGCAAAAATTTCATCAAAGTTTTTCCAGGTCATAGTCAGGGACTATGACTTTAAAGGAATAGACTAAGTATTCATTCCCAATGGATTTTAAAAGTGTGATATTTTTGGATTTTAAGACCCCTTTTGGATATCAATAATTCGTGGCTATCAAAAAAGGGTAAATTTCAAAAGTTTACAGTCGAAAAATTCGAAAATCTCACACTGTTTAAATACATTGTGAATGAGTCTAACATTATTGGGGATTTAAAATAAAAGAACTGCGTTGGCATTGTGATTTGAATATAGAAATGCGCATGAGCATGGACTTTTCCACATTCCAAGAAAATGGCTGTTTTTAAGCTTAGTTTCCTAGGAGACCACTAAGCCGAACTAGTGAAAGAAATCTAAGTATTCAATTCTTAATATTTTTCTTTTATTTCGACTAGTTGTCGCAGTATTAGCAACAAATGAACGGCAACTCATTCAGTAATAGCAATAATGGTTCAGCAGAAAGGTCGGGAGGAGGGGTAGCCCCTAAGAGTTTTGAGTGTTCTTATAAGTTGGACAGCAATTCACTCCAAGCTCTTCAGGTTGGCTATATTGATGTTACAACAATTTTTAACGATTATTGTTTCATTTGCAGCATGATGACGATGAAGACCAGGTTCATCAGGCTACCGCTTCCTATCTTAACAAGCAGAGGGTCAAGCAAGAATCTTTGAAGAACTTTAAACCTGGTATAATTTATATGTTGTATAATGTTATAAACTATGTTATAAACAAATGAGAAGGTTTTAAAATAGTTCGTCTAAAAGTAAATAAGGAATCAAAAGGAAAGAAGTGAAAATTAAAAGGTTTTCCTTTTTTTTTAGTTTTAGAAAAATATTTAAATTATCGGTTGGTAATTAAGGAAGCTAAAGGGACGTCTACAATTAGTGTCGACGCAAGTCGACCTAAGCATTTTTTAAAGCGGAAAGGGCCATTAATTTTTTTCTTCCATTGAAGTTTTTTTCAGTTACTACCATTTTGCAGTTAAAGGACCATGCTCGCGGTGGTCTGATGGGTCCCCGCCAATTCAAAATAGTTTCCTTATCATTGATCTTCTGTACGGATTTTTCACTTGTTTTCTAACAAAACTACAGTCAAAGCTCTATATAACGTTCACTCTTCATAACGTTCAGCTCTTTATAACGTTCACCTGAGGTCGGTCCCGTTGGCCAAAAAGACACTCTGCATAACGTTCACCATCAATTTGTAGCTCTTTTTTAAATTTTACGAATTTGTTGCGCACAAAACAAAGTTAAAGTTGACAGTAGTTCTAAATAGTTTTTTAAAGGATCCTGTCTCTTCCTAATCATGGCAATTTGAAAGTTTTGAATGCGCGCGGGACCACACAAATGTTGTCAATAATATTTTCGAATTGTTTTTGTTTACATTTATTGTTTAGAAAATGAATTTATAAATTTGTTCTTAATTTACTAGTCGAGCACAATGTTGCTCGACACTGCCAGATCGGACAAGATACAAGACATTCACTGCTCCACAACTGTCACTGTCGAAATGTGACTTATATCGAATAGAACATAAGATTTAAAATGCAAACAAAAGAGTAATTCAAAAACATTATTGCCTAAATTTATGTGGTCCAGCGCGCATTCAAATCTCTGACATTGCCATGATAAGGAAGAGACAGGGTCCTTTAATATATTGTTGCCAAATAGACCGACTCTGGGCGAAACTTTAAGCAAGCAACAATGCGTAAGGCAAGCTTGCAGACTATCTGGCTGTGGACAAGCAACTGGCAACTGGTAAAACATTGATTTTGGCTGAAATTGCAGTGAATATTTTGGGAACCGAAGCGAAAGAGGCCAATGAAAACCAACTGATGTCATGGAAATTAAATAAGAGCCTTTGCCGTCGTTCACTTCACTGACTCCAAATATGTTCTGAAGCTTCAGAAGACTACTGATACGAAAATGGTTCATCTGTTTGACAAATAGGGTGACTTTCTGGCCGAAGAACAATTGATAAAAATAAAACAGAAACCACTTACCGATTAGTATGTCGCTAAAGAGAATTTTTTTGTTGAAATGTTCTCATAATAATTTAGATGTTTGCACAAAATCTATTGAAAACTCTCTTTATAACGTTCGGCCAAGGCTTCCTCGAGAGTTGACGCTCTATATAACGATCACCCCTCATAACGTTCAGCTCTACATAATGTTCACCTGAAGCCGGTCCCCAGGGTGAACCTTATATAGAGCTTTGACTGTACATCTAAAATTAAATTCTCGCCCTTGTTTTGTTAGAAACCAAGGTGAAAAATCCGTACAGAAATTCAACGACTAGGAAAAAATTTTGAATTAGCGGGGACCCACCAGACCACCGCGAGCTTGGTCCTTTAAGATGTAAAGCTTCAAAATAAGCTATTGACAAGCAAAATCTGATTGAAAATTTTTGTTCGACACTTATTGTAGACTTAGCTTAAGAATTAGCAATTTTTTAAAAACTTGGGCCATTATATCGAGGATTTTGCTTTGAAATCAGAATCTTTGCAATATTCGGCCTTAAGAATAAGCCTTCATGAACAAAATTTTTATGTGTCAAGGGTTAACTGCAGAAAGTCTAACTTAGAATGGTTAAGGTGAGCCGTGTGTTGTTTGTGGAGATGCAGCTTCTGGAATCCACTACTCTGTTAGTTTAATTTATTTTTTATATATTTTTTTGAGTACCGTTTTTCCTCTAGTAACTCCCCAGCCCTCGTTTTTTTGACTAGGATTTCAGAGTTATTGTTATTAATTAACAATTTCAAGATTTTCAGGGTTTGAAAAATAACTCCTCGTGAGGAGTTAATAGAGGAAATACGGTATTCGTTATTTTTTAGGTGTGGGCGTGCAATGGTTGCAAGACTTTTTTTCGTCGAGTAGTAATTGAGGTTTTTAATAATTTTTTAGTTCGAGTTATAATTTTTAATATTTTCCCTTCAGAACAAAACCTATTCCTGCAAGCGCAACGGCAACTGTCGCATAGACAAGAGTATGCGCTGCTCTTGTCGCCATTGTCGCTTTCGAAAATGCCTGAAAGTGGGCATGGACTGTGCAGAGCTAAACATAGAGCGTAGACGCAAGAAAAAAGGTTGCTGACACGGCCAACAGCCCGGCCAGTGCTGATATGGATATAATCGACGACCCTCTTATCAAGGAGTTGGTCACTAAGGTAACCAGGAGTTTGACAAAAATTTGATAGGATTCGCGACTATTTTCGAAAGCATTTTAAATTTTTAGAGATTTTTAAAAGGACTTCAAATTTTGGAAAATAACCGTATTATAAAAATTTATTTTCAAACCGGACGATTTTGAGATTGATCTTGAAATTTTTCTCAACATTTATCTAAAAAGAGGAATCTTGAGAGCTCGTGAGAGCTAGGAAAATGCAAAAAACAGTGGTGTGAAATATTTACTATAAGCTGAGATATAGGTCCTAAAGTCGAGGGTGGAGGATGAATACTGGTTAATACATAATACGGTGTGATCATAGCTGCACGGAAAAAATTTTCGGCACCGGCGCCGGCATTTTTAAAAATCGGCGCCGGGCGCCGGAAACGGCGCCGGCTATATTCGGGGCGCCCGGCGCCGGCACCGGCGCTTTTGAAAATCGGCGCCGGGCGCCAGAAACGGCGCCGGTGTTTTCAGAAAATCGGCGCTGGGAGCAAAGTATGGCACTTAATTTTTTTCGGCGCCGCGCGCCGAAATGATGAAAACAATTTTCAGAAAGTTTTTTTTACAAAAATACTTTTTAAGTTTATTAGAAAAAAAGGACGGAAAACAAAATCATGCATCAATAATCATGCATAAATCATTTCCTTGTTATACACCAACATGGTTTTGCTTTTTAACAATAATGGTTTTGTTGGACTTTTTCTTCCAGCTGTTAGCATTGAGGTGACACTAAACATTCGCTCTACAGCGGCTGTAGAGCAAAACTTTCAGCAAAAAAATCATTTAATGGAAAGAAAAATTAAGTATGAAAAAAGATCTTTACTGAAGAATTATTAAGCACATTGCTGAAAAAAGAGGCGCCGGCACCGTTTTTTTTTTCAAATCAACGCCGGCGCCCATTTTTTCTGAAAAATTTTGGGGCGCACACCGGCGCCGGCGCCCGTGCAACTATGGGTGTGATACAATTTTTATTGTAGGAGCGCCAGTTCCTGAAAATCCTCACTTCCACCAATGCACCCATCCACTCAACCATAGAAGAGGCTCTGAAGTACCCTTCTAGTTTTCTGAATTTTGAATCATATGAGAGGTTAATAAAAATTTTCCGCTGACCGAAAACTAAAATTTTCAGAAGTCAAATGAACCAAAAGGACCAAATGAACTTCAGCTATTGGCGAGCCAAAATTTTGTCTACTGTTATAGAGTGGGCTAAATCCTTTGAAGAATTTAAGGTTAGCACTTGTATTTTTTATTTCCGAGTTGAAATTAGGAAAACACATTCATGCTCCACCAGATGCTGGGTCTAACTATTGTGACCTTAACTTTTTTAAATGTTTGTTAATCCTTTTTGGTGGATCTCGTCTTAAAGAAATTCCAATCACTAGATCATTGATATCAAGACTCAACCGCAAAAATTTTCAATTTCAGGAATTGCAATATGAAGATAAGGAGGCACTGGTTGTACATGTAATTTTTTTTAAATCTATTATATACTAAGAACACGCAGATACCTAAAATTTACAACAAAAATATTGCATATTGCAAATATTGCAGAAAAATATTGCAAAAATTATAATTTTAATAAATGTTTATTGATAAATTGCCGAAAATTGTGTTGTTTTAGAGCACATTCAGCGTGCTTGTACTGTCTGAAGCATTTCACACTCCTGAGAGATACACAGGCATACTTCTTTATTACTACTATATTGCATTATTGAAATATTTAGACAGAATAGTGTTTCCGGACGGACTGTCCGGTTTCCGCAATCTGACCGCCAACATATTAAAAGAGCGAAGTGGACTGATACCCACAGTGGTGGCTGTAATCAACAATATTCTAGTGCCTATCCGAAAGATGCGTATTACAGGTGAGCACAGCAGTGAAAATGTTTGATAACATTCAATTCAACATTCAGTGTTTAAGCATCGTAAATTTAGAAATAGAATATGTGCTTTTGCAAGCTATAATATTCTTTGACCCGGGTAAATGCGTTAATTTGTCAAATAATCGATTTTTTTAACGTTATTTGGTTGCAGAATGCCTTTCCTTGAGCGAAACAGCAATTATAGCCATTAGCAAGAAGAGGGCCACTTTGCTTGGTAAATTTCATTCATAAAATTTTAAAAAATATTGAATATTATTAGGTTGTCAAAGCATCTCTGCGTAACCACAATTCCTTGATCAAAAGACCATATTTGTTGATGAAAATGAGAATTTCGCAAATTCCAACGCGCGCGGGACACTTTTATTCCACAATTTGCAGAATCGGTTGCAAAAGTGCTTGGTCCCTGTTGTTTTGTGAAAAACAGCTTGGTCCCCCTATTGTTTTCAAAATATTTTTTGAAATTAACTTTTGAAATTGTAAAACAAATATTTTTAAAAAATATTTTTGAAAACAACAGGGGGGACCAAGCTGTTTTTCACAAAAAACAACAGGGGGGACCAAGCACTTTTTTGCAACCGATTCTGCAGTAGAGCCCACAATTGTTTGACAATGTTATATTTCAGTGATCAAAAAATATTGATCAGTCACCACTGGGGGTCGGACCCACAACATTACTGTCATTGCCCTGATACTCTACCAGGAAACTTAATTATTCTAGTGCTTCACATTGCTGCCCTTGCCCAAACAATAAGAGATTCAAGAAAATATTGTCAAATAATTATGGCATAAAAAATTGAATTTGCGAAATTCTCATTGTCATCTACACGTAAAAGCCCAAGTGCCCCCCCTCGAATTTTTTTTTGTACTTTTAAATAAAAGTACCCATTTTCAGCTGGAAATTTTTATTCTGAGGCACTCCAGCGAAAATTTCTCAGCAAATAAAGCAGAATTTGAAAAAAAACTTAGTAAGTTGAGTGATTTAAAAAATGACCATTTAACTTTACTCCAACTTAAGGTCATATCTCAGCGACTAAGTATTTTTTTCAAATTCTGCTTTATAATTCGGATTGCTGAGGAATTTTTGCCTACCGGGGTACCTCAGAATAAAAATTTTCAGCTGAAAATGGGCACTTTTATTTAAAAGTACAAAAGATTTTTCGAGGGGTGCACTTGGGATACTGTCTCATCTACAAGTATGGTCTTTCAAAGGGACCAAATAACCGAAAATTCTTTCAAACAAGCTTGTATATTGGACTAATTTTTTATAAAACCTGCTTGAAAAATTGTCAATGCTTTACAGCATTCTAACATATGACATTAGTTACTCTCGAAAGTTAGATTTTTAGTGCTTTAAATTTAAAACCAGAAAGATTTGGAAAATACCAATTATTTTCCAAATTCAGTGCCACTCCAAGAAACCTATTGGGTTACAAAATACAAAGGCGGTGAAAAAACTTAAATTGCCATGACTGTGATCTCTAATCGAAATTCGGAATTCTGTTTTAACAGATACTCTTAAAATTTGCCCACGATTTCACTTGGTATATAATGTCAGAAACGTACACACTCATTTCATCACAACTCATTTCATCCCACTCATTTCATCCCACTCATTTCATCACAACTCATTTCATCACAACTCATTTCATCACAACTCATTTCATCACACCTCATTTCATCACAACTCATTTCATCACACCTCATTTCATCACAACTCATTTCATCACATTTTTACTTTAACTTATCTTTTGACGTTTTTTAAAGCAGAACTCTTTGTATTTGCTGTTTGCTTAAATTAAGCCTCTTTTTTGCCTCGGTGAACCAAGATAAATGGTGTTATGTTGTGTGTTTTTTAAGCATGCTCCACGGAGTTTGCTCGATCCAAAGGGCAATATTACCAATTCCAACCAGATTCCAGATTCTTCCTGCATGATAGATTTGCCCGCTCTATCGGATATGTGTGTTTCTTGTATTGGTGTTGATGTTACTCTTCCCCACTTTCTCACCAGCTAGTCCATTTATTGTTTGTTGTTAAGTGTATGACTCTGCCATCCCACCCACAGTGTGCATGAGCTCATAATATTGAGCTCAACTTTATGAAGAACATTCTAATGTGTGCTCAAAAAGCTTGAGGACAAATTTTGGAGAACCTTATCGACCCAAAATTTGAGTACGACCCGGAGGAAAATCCAAAATCCAAAAACGGAACCAAATTTTTGTCTTTACTTTACCGTGTGATCTATTAATTTTAAGACAACTAAGAGAGGCATTTCTTTATTTGATAACATAAAGGGTTTTAACAGTTGAAAATTAAGCAAACAAACAAAAAAAACGATGTACAACAAGCTACCATTATTTCTAGTCATCTTCATTTTCTTGTTCTTGCATGACAAATGGAAACTTTGCCAGATGATGCTGTACGGCTTGTAAGAATTCCATTCGATTTGCAGGCTGATAACCACTGACCAAGATTTTCAAATTCGCTTCGCGGGATTCATAATCTGGTCGACGAGGTTGTCGAAGTGCTTCAGCCGGATCTACTCTAGCTCTAAACATTAAAAATTTACAATTTTTATGGCTGATTTATAAGCTGACATGCCTGACGACCATCTGTCGTGTTTTCTCTTCTTCTGCTTTGATTCGAATTATAAACTGACTCAGATTCATCTTGGCCTTGCGAAAGCGCTCATTGAAGCCCTTGTGCCATCCTTCAATGTGATTGTTTGTCTTTGGCAGGCCGTTCAGTGCAGCGAAATTGCAGTTCCAATATATAGCGGAAACAGTCCATCCACCTCGACACCACGAACTTTACGGCGAATATACGTTTTCTCGAAGTAGCTTATATATTCTAAAATAGCCACTCAGCAAAAAATCATATACAAATTGCAAACCTCTAAGATTGTTTCCCAAATGCAGTTCTTGAAAAAGCGGAGTATTTATCACAGCCTCTTTCACCTCATCAAAACCTAGAGCCACGTCTTGCACAGGAAGAAACGCCAAAGCGGGCAGACATCTTAACAAGGCTCTCGCATCTTCATCATTGTAAGCGGCATGAAGATGCTTTGACTAAAATTTGCTATGAGAAAATGTTAAACACGATCAGCATCGATACAAGAAACCTGGATATTCGCAAAAGCGTTCTTGGAAAGATGGAACAAACAAAAGAACAAACAAGAAAAAATCCAACCATTCAATTTCCTTTACTGGCTTATCAACGCTTATAGAACCAACTGGCTTCTTCTGGCGTAAAACTTGGTCTTGCAAGGCCTTGTCTGTCGGCAGGGATAAAAGCTGAGCATCTGTTAAGCCTGTTTTTTGTGATACCACGATTTCAGTGGAAGAAGACCCAAAGTTGATAATGGCGGTAGTTTTCATCTTAGCTATGAGATTTCGACGCTAAAAAAGCAAACAATGTTTCTGGCAAGCTAAATGAATAAATTACCACAAAAGCATTTGGACTCTGTCGACAGATGTGAGGATTGAGGAGGCGTAGACCATTCACAGACCCAAAGCTAGTTTTCGCAGTACCGTTACACTTATTTGTCTTGATGCAGCGCCAGTGTTGGATGGTTCCGTTGCTTGTTACTCGACTTTTTATGAATTCGTAGCCATTCACGATCAGACACTGCTTTCCTCGGTTTGTTAGAGACAAAATCCCCTAGAAATTTGAATGAAGGAATGAAAAGTAAAAAAAAGCCGTCTAACCTGAACAGATAGCTGATTTAGATGGGTTTCTCCTTGGTCAGGTACACCCATTAGCAACGCATCATCGCCGTTCAAAGCCATCGAAGTTATCTGAACAAAAATTACAACATAGACCTTTCTGACAAAAAAAGAATGCTCAGGAAAAGAGGCTCAATTTAAGCAAACAGCAAATACAAAGAGTTCTGCTTTAAAAAACGTCAAAAGATAAGTTAAAGTAAAAATGTGATGAAATGAGTTGTGATGAAATGAGTTGTGATGAAATGAGTTGTGATGAAATGAGTTGTGATGAAATGAGTTGTGATGAAATGAGTGTGATGAAATGAGTGGGATGAAATGAGTTGTGATGAAATGAGTACGAACCGTCAGAAACACGATTTTGCTTGACCTTTCTTGTCCACCCCATACATACATAAGCTAATCCGGCAGTTTTTGGAGACTTAAATTATGAATTTCGATAAAAGTATCTTACATATCACCTATTGCAGACAGTATGAGAAAGTACTTGGAGAAAAACACCGGCAAACCTGAGTCATCCCACAGATTTGCAGCCCTGCTGCTTCGAATATCTAATGTACATGTAAGTTCCCCTCGTATATATCAGTGTACACCCCTTTTGCCAATACACATTTGTATTGTAGAAAGTGGCTGCGTTTAAAAGAGAGGTAATTTTGCGTTAAAAAATTGATAAATACTGATTCCTAAATTTTTTTGTTAATTTGTAGACGCTGTGCACTATTGAAACCTTTAATCTAATGTCGCCACATCCGTAAGCTAATTTAACTCATTATTCTTTAGTTTATAAAGGTTTTGCAGCTTGACCATGGAGATCTCTAAGAAATACCCAGATAACTCATTCTTTTAACTGATTTTTTTGGCTAAGCCAGCATATATATGTACATAATATGAAGAAAATCTTTGAATCCTAGATTGAATCCTAGATTAATAAAAAGTCATTTTTAAATTTTTTTATAATATACAGTAGTACAACAAAGTGAAAGAAAAGCAACAATTTCCTTATGTACGCTATAATACGCCTATAATATATCATGATCCCTGGTAGATCCGCACTGTTCCGGATTGATGACCCGCATTGATTTTACATTGATTTTTAAATTCCTTGAATAGTCCGAAAAGGGTAAGTTAACCTCAGGGTAGATACGTGAACCACAAGTACCCACCCTAAACGGGTATCCTTCTCCAGAATCTAAAATTTTGAATTTAGACAAAAGCAATTAGAAACCATTGTATATTTTGTATCTACAAACTATTCTAAACGAATTGTATTATTCAACCCAAAATCGTGTCCTGAAAACTTTTGTTACGACCAACATGTTGTTTAAGACTAAGCAGAATTTCAATACCCTGGGTACCCACTTCAAGATGGTCGACCAAAAATTTCGAAAATTATGATGAATGGGCAAACAAATCATGTGCTACTTTTATTGAAAATTAGTGCGTCAAACGGTTTGTCAAGACCAAAACCTGGTCTTAACTTGTCAACCATTTAGAAACTGAGGGAGTCCTCTCCTCCAGGTGGATGTCCATCTGTCCATTTGGACATCCACCTGGACGTCCATCTGGACAACTCGAGCACAACCTAAAATTTTGACGAACGAACCACTTTTAAATCTTGACTGAAGTACTCAAGAAATCATTTCAGACAAGATGAAACTTAGTTTGCCTATTCAAATAATTCCCTAAAATTTGGGGTCGACCACCTTGGAGGAGGTACCTACCCAGAGTATTGAAATTTCGGTTAGTTAAAACAACATTTTGGTCTTGACAAATCATTTTCAGCACACAATTTTAGGTTGAATGGTGAAGTTTATTCGGCCCTCGCAAGGTATCAAAATCCTGGATTCGTGTCTGTACCCAGGTATCCAGTTGGTGATGCCCAGGTAGTTGCAAGTGGTAATGTTAATAATTAATAGTTAATTATACCATATTTCACACAGTTTTATATGTAGTTTTTGTGTACAAGTGCTCTTCATGTGTCTAAATCGTGTGTCCAGATGTTGGTCCATTAATGGGATGAGTGCGCAAAACGACGATTTTGAAATGTTTTCTTGTGACACAAAAATTCTTTTCGTACCAAACGAAAGCTCATTTCATGGCTACAAAGTGGGCATTGCAGGTTTTTAATTATTGTTCTTAACCTGCAAATATATGGACATTTTTGTCGCACTTGATTGTTTTTCGACGACTTATAAATAGGCACATTTGTTTTTTTCGTTTATATGTTAGATATGTTTTATATGTTTGTTCTCATTGCTTTTTGTGTTTAGAAGCAACCGCAATGGGAAGAGGAGCTCATATAACGCCAGTGCAGCGCAGTGAAGCCGTTCGCCTTCGATCAAGTGGTATGAAGTTAAGACAAATTGGTCGTGAAATGGGCATATCGTAGAATGCAGTCAGACAAGCAATAGAGCACGTGGAATCTACTGGTAGCTCGGCAGCAAGCAGCGAAATCGTCGGAGGAAGACAACAAAGAGAATGGATCGCGTTATTCATCGCATTTCCGAGCTTTGTTTCATTGTCATTTATTTGTTATATTTGTGAACTCTTTTCGAAATTTTAACTGTCACTTTTACAAACGCCGCACTTATTGTCTATAAAAAATACAATTATTGATGACAGAACTTTTCGTGTAACCTAATACTACCAAAGTAATTTTGGGGTTTTTTGCAATAATTTCGTTTGCATGTGAATCTGCATTAATGCAATCCCTTTTGCTCTTTAACACACTAAAAACAAGGACTCAGTCAGCAATGCTAAAGCAACCCTATATACAAGACACCAAGCATCACAAAAAACAATAACAACCACAACAGCAATACGAAAAGACTGAGGGCTAGAGAAAACACACAGGGCCAGGCACGTTGCACTAATGGTAAACAACTTTTGCCAAATACAACCGACACTTTTTCTCTCTCAATTTAATGTAGATCACTTTTTTGTTGAATATAACTATAATTATTTTAAGCATTCTATTAATCTCTTTATTTATTTTCGGTTATCGAAACCCATCTAAACTTTTTTTGTTTTCCTTTATATATCAACCTTTAATGCAAATTGGACAATTTTCTTAAGCCATATACAGTGTGGTGCAAGAAACCTTTACATTTTTTGAAATTTTTAAAGAAACTTTTTTGCATCTTTTTGATTAATTTGGAAAACCGTGTGTTCACTGATATTTCTCGGGTAACAACGGTGAATGGTTTCAGTCTTTAGTCATAAGGCAGTCTCAAGGCAAGCACACGGCTCTGTGCAGAAAGCCATTTTGTAAAAGGACTAACCTAGTAAAACTTTGTTCTGTTCTTCTCACGGCTATAGATATATTCACAATAGTCGGAGTTGGAGTAGGGGGTGTTCACAAAAATATTTTACTTCAACTCCAATTGTGATTTTTTCACAGTGGCTGGTTTTTTCATACTAAAGTTCTTTTTTTTGTTCATTTTAATCATATTTTGCTGGAAATCAACACTTCCTGAGTCTGTTAAACAGAAAAAAGCCTTTTAGTTTGAGTTGGAGTGAG
Organism: Ditylenchus weischeri; assembly: GCA_029231635.1. Classification (NCBI taxonomy): domain Eukaryota; kingdom Metazoa; phylum Nematoda; class Chromadorea; order Rhabditida; family Anguinidae; genus Ditylenchus; species Ditylenchus weischeri. The sequence goes on along the minus strand of JAMRYI010000105.1, from coordinate 289,833 downwards.
AGTCGGAGTAAAGAGGTTTACAATAACGATTTACTCCAACTGCAACTTCGACTAGTGTGAACAAGACATTATGATAAAAATATTTTCTTGGCGAAAATTTTTCGTCACTTGGGCTTGAAGTGTTTTTAAAAATTATATTTTTTTAAACTAATTTTATGCTATTTTATATGTTTTGTCGAGTATTTTTGGATTGCAAACACTTATTTTATTTCAGCATTACACCCAATTAAAATAAAGCAATTACACCCTAAAATGGTGTCCACTTCATCTCCCAACCAACCGAAATCCTCCATGCCCCAAGTGCACACCAATATTCACAACGTGAGAACCGTGAGTCTGGTTGCCATTTTCATCCAAATATTTACTCTATACATGGATATGGCTTCCGTTCACACAGCTACCCTAATCGCCCTCCTGATACTTCTGTTGGCTAATGCCTATATGGTATTCATTAGATGGTACCACCGAGAGGACGAGCGTCGAGATGTCCAGGAGCTACTTTCAGGAGACTGGCCACACAGATTGCTCCACGTGTTCAGCTTGTTCGGAGGTGCAGGATTATGTCTGGCTATCCACATGTTGTCGCCTGCCTTGCCCACTGGAATATTTGCCCTGCTCTACAATTTGGCCAATTACATGTCTATTGTGGGCAGTGTAGCCTGTCCCTTAATGGAAATTTACGAAGGCGTGCATGAAAAAAATGCAAAATAATTTTTTTCGAAATATTTTCTTGTTTTTGAACTATATTTAAATTTGAGGGTGTAGTTGACCTTAATTTGCTTGTAGAATGGTGATTAAATGCGAGCCACATGAGCCATTCCTACTCTGACACTTTTTACGAACAATATTTTTTTCCGACTAAAACACTCTTTTTCCGACTAATTTTATTGTCTTAATTATTTAAAATTTTAGAATTATCGTGTAGCCCACGATCTCAGCTTTATATTGAACTATAAGCTCTATTAAAACATTTCAGAAACGTACACTGGCGGACAAATAAATAGGCACAAAATATTTTGCCGAAAAAAATTATTTTACTGATGTGTTTATTTATCTTATTTTACTGACTGTCTTGAATAAGCATAATATATCATTGGAAAGCGCGTTACCTCCGCTACAAAATAGTATGAAACGGTACCCGAAGTCTTTTATTTCTATGACTATTATGTTCGGTTAATCGTATTCACCCACTCTTTTTGGACGACATATAAATAGTCACATTTAACAAAATTTTATTTCAAGCGTATAACAGCATCAGAAACCTAATAACTCGTTGAGAAACCCTTGTTTTTGATCACTTCTGCACATCTTGACTTGATAAGACGAATACATCGGTCGATTGGAATCGCGGCCCAAGCTTTTTTCACCACAGTCTTCAATTCAGCAAGATTCTTGATCCAAAGCATTTCAATAGAGACAAATCCGGTGACTGAGCAGGCCAATCCATAGCAGTCCATTCTTGGTCGGAAACAAACTTCTTAGCCTTCTTCGACGTATGCTTTGGGTCGTTATCAGCCTAAGACAAATAAAACAAATTTTTCTGCCGATCATTTTAAATGATAAAAACCTGAAAAATCCGGTCGCCAGCCAACCTGTCTCCGGCAAACGGACTCAGAACATCTTGCAGAATGTCGTCGACGTATTGATGCTGATCCATGATCCCTTTGACACGTTCTTCGGCAAAATATTTTGTGCCTATTTATTTGTCTGCAACTCTAGAGATTCAGGGGTTGTAAATCTCTATAAATCACTATATTTCGAAAAATGCTCTATAATGTTCAGTGTGCTTTGATAGCTTGTTAGAAAGTTGAGATCCTGGGCTATACGATAATTTTAAAAATTAAAAAAAAATTAAGACAAAAATTGAGAGAAAATTGCAAGTATAAAATTAGTCGGAAAATGAGTGTTTTATGCGGAACAAAAGTATTTTAGTCGGGGAAAAAATATTGTCCCTTTTTACGTATGCGAGCCTTTAAATTGATTAGAACAACAGCAAATTTAACAACTAAAACTAGATATGGTGACATTAATCTTAAGTTCGATCTCATTTTTAAACAATATTTTGCCATTTTACTAGTTTAGATTCGTCTGTACTATAGTCCGACTATACCCTGACAAAGGGACATTTAATCAAGTTAAAATCAACCGTTTAAACCGGATTTTGAATATTTTTTAAAATGATGACATTATATTTTCGTAGAGTGGAACAAAAATGTAAGAATTGAAATAATTTTAAAAAAATCGATTAAATTTAGATGAAATTCAAAAATTGTTATTTTGCAAATAAATCAGGTTGCTAGCCCCATGTGGTGTACCGTATTTTCTTCTAATAAGCGCCCTCCCCAAAATCGGGAATTTCTTAAATTCATTCTCGCCTTTTATACCAACCAAACTTTTGTTTTTGAACGCGACATATGTTATGTACCAAAATGTAGCGCAGATTCCCATCTACATTTTGGTACATAACATACATTGCGTTCAAAAACGAAAACTTGGTATAAAAGGCGAGAATGAATTTAAGAAATTGGGCGCTTACTAGAGGAAATACGGTATATAACTTTGTAAATACTTTTTTTTGTATTTTTAGCCTTGGTTCAAATAAAAAAAATTGTATATCAGAAATTCACAAATTAGAAAAAGCAAATAAAACATAAAATTTTATAATTCCTTTTTATAATAATTACTTTTTTGAAAATATTTTTTTATATTGTGATAAAACAAACCGTTTTGGCTAAACTTTTTTTGCAGCCTCACACTAGAAAAGCAGCAAAAAATTCAAGGTAAAACATGGCAGCAATTTATCCCATGCATATTCTGACATCGCATTACGACACCGCACGCAATCTTCTGTAAATTTAAAGTCTTTTGCAAGATAAATCATTGCTTTTTTACATATTTATTGTAGATATAGGTATATTAGCTCTATATGCATTCGCATCTCTAGAAAAAAAGATGCTTTGGTCCCCTCTGTTGATTTTTCTCGAAAAATTTCTTTTCTCTACCAAAAGTCTTAAAAAGTGTTTATTTACACTTTTCAATCATTTTTCCAAAAAATTTTTTGGAAAAAATTTTCCCAAATTTCTCAAAAGCATTCAAATGTATTTTTTGTGTTAAAAATATATATTTTTCCAGCAAATTTATGAAGTTCCACCCTGAAATCCTACAGATTGTAAGATCTTGGCCGCGAAGCGACCAACCGTTGGCCAGGTACAACAATCTGTAGAAGCTTTTTGAGAAATTTGGTAAAAAAGAAACTTTTCCGAAAAATCAGCTTGGCGGACCATGGGAAAAAAATTTAAAAAATTTTTTTCCAAAAAATTTTTTTTTGTAAAAATGATCAAAAAGTGTAAATGCCGTAAATACTCTAATAAACGGGCCCCCTATAGTTAGCCATTTTCAAATTTGTTTTGCTTTTTTAACCCTAACATTGTTTATTTTTTAAAACGTACGACCACACATTTTGTAGAGTTTGGAAGGATCTACAAAATGAGTCGTCGTACGTTTTAAAAAATAAACAATGTTGGGGTTAAAAAAGCAAAACAAATTTGAAAATAGTTAACTGTAGGGGGGGCCCGTTTATTAGAGTATTTACGGTAAACACTTTTTAAGATTTTTGGGAGAAAAAAAATTTCGAAAAAAATCAACAGGGTGGACCAAGGCATCTTTTTTTTCTAGAGATGCGAATGCATATAGAGCCGATATATTGACATTATTAGACACACATTCTTGTGCTCGTAAAAGACCGTCAAAAGTGATCAGAGGCGTAGCCAGGAATTTCTGACGGGGGGCAGCAATTTTTTGAGAGTCATTTTACCTACACCGTTTTTCTTTTTTTGGTCAATTTTATCTACACCGTTTTTCATTTTTTTCGGACCATTTTATCTACACCGTTTTGGCTCTAAATTATTGACCATGGTGTCGGGCAGCGCGATATTGTGAGAATAGGTAGCATTCATAGAGACCAAAATGACAATTGCAAAAGCCAACAACATTTTAGAAAACTAAAAAAACTAAAATAGACAAAAAATTACTAATTTAATTTAAAAAAAAATTTACGAAAAAAGAATGAATCATTGCTGTTTACATTTGATTTACTTTGCATTTAAAGCTTATTTTGTGCGCTTCAAAAAAATTTAAACGGTATTTTTTGACTTACTTTCCGAATTCTGACGGGGGCAGCTGCCCGGGCAGTATTGACTTTTTGGCTGATGGGGGGGGGCAGCTGCCCGGCTTGCCCCCCTGGCTACGCCTATGAAAGTAATACATAATCAATGGGAGTAAAAAGAACAAACCAATTTACATGTAAACAAAAAGAATAATTAAAAAAAGCTTGATATCTTCGTGGTCATTCTCTCAAACATTTTGTGGATAAAGTCGAAAAAAGCGGAATCCTGGGTCCACTCTTTATACTTGTGCTTCACTAACTTCCACAGCCGAACAAAGTAGTTTTGCATTTTACAATTTAGGTTACATTTCTGAAAATATATTTTAAGACATTTTTGATTGTTAAAGAAATTGATGTAGAACTTTTTTATATATTTTTAGTTTGACTTATCGTTGGTTTTACCGCGTTTTAACGGGGTTTCTTTTTATAAGTGACCCTTATTGGCTACGGGAAACTTGTCAAAAACGAAATTTGTCAAAACGATATTTGTCAAAAAAATTTCCTTGGTTCTCCTTTAGTTCAAAAAAATAAAAATTATAATTTTTCTTCTTGTGTCCTAAATTGATATTTTAAATATTTTAAATTTCGTTTTTGACAAGTTTCTCTTACAGTCGAGACTTGCTATAACACAACCTTTTTTATTTGGTTGGTATGAATATAAAATAAGTTAAACTGACCCTCGATATAACGTAATTCGCTACAACATAAACTTGCTACAACATAATTTTTTCCGTTCCCAGCCAACAAATTGATTCTCGCTGTAAAATAATTACTAAATCTACTCTATATTCAGATGTCCTGACCTGAGTCCTGAGGACTATTAATTTATTTTTTTGTTTGTCCTCAGTCTGGATGTCTGATAATCATAACCTTAGCTGAGTACCTCTACATCGGTAGCACCACCGGGGTACCACCACTTGAGCATTTCCGATCCTCGATCGATAAATCGATGGAAAGCCTCAACAAAGCATGATCTTCTTTTCTTGAACTTTTCTTGAAAAGTATGCTAATTGTGTGGGTAGGGAAAGTGGGTGGTTAGGCAGGGTAGGTGAGTTAGGCAGGGTAGGTGGGCAGAGTGAGTTGGTGTGCCAGATAAGTAATTAGTAAGCCAGATGGCGGGAGAAGGGGGGAATAGCCATGGAGAGTGGGTAGTGGTACCCAGATGGTGGTGCTCAGGTGGTAGTAACCAGGTAGTGGTACCTAGGTGGTAATACCCAGATAGTTTTACCCAGCTGATAGTCATTAAATGTTGAAATGCAGGTGTCAGTATCCAAATGTGGTATGCAGGTGCCAGTTGGATGCTCACATGTTGGTACCCAGATAGTGGTGCCCAGGCGGTGGTACAAAATTATAATAGACACTCGATAGAACATAAATATAGTAGGATTCAACCTATACTTGTCAAATAAACCTCGATATAACATAATTCTCTACAACATAACCTCGCTATAACATAATTTTCAGCCGGTCCCTTGAGTTATGTTATAGCGAGGTTCGACTGTAGCCCCTTATTTAGAAAATGTCACACCGTATCCTTCTTTACAAGCGCTTCGTTTCGCTCATTTTTCAACTCTTTAAAACCCTTTTTGGGGTAATCTTGAGATGTTTGGTTGTTCAGTTAAAATCTAAAGAGTAAAATCCGATTTACTCCAAGATAGAAGCCCTCAGATTGGAGGGTGAGCGCTTTTTAGAGAGAATACCGTACTTAAAATAGCATACCTATTTTTCTAATAGAACGACTGTCTGTATTAAAAAGACAGGGGTCGAGGCTAAAACGGCAACCAGATATTTTTTTTGCAGTATTTGTCGCGTGACATTTTCCCTAATAAAGGAAAATGTCGTTTAGAATTTGTCGTGCGACATTTTCCCCATTTTGTGGAATTGTCGTTAATCAATTTTAGTCTTTGACTTATATTATTGGCAATCACCCAGGGTATCGGTTATCCGACATTTTCGCCCCAAAATCGTATTTTCTAGTCAAATAGCTGGACGACCCTCCTGAACAACCCTCAATGGTCCTAAAGTGGCCCTGAACCATCTTTGGTGGACTTCAACCATCTCTAGTAGTCCTGAATAGTGTCTTCAATGGTACTGTCCTCAGCTTCCTTGAACTACCCATAGTAATATTATTAATCTTACCTTAACTGTCTTTTCTAACTTCAATGGTCCAAACTGCGTGATGAACAAGCAGACTATTGACTAGCTTGGATTAAGTAAGTTCCAGAAAGTGTTATATAATCATTGGCCCTAAATAGTTTCACATCCACACCTTTAATATTTTTGATTCAACCACAAATGGTTAACATTGCTGTATCTTACCCAGGTTCATGAGCTGAATACAGTTCTGATACAACAAAGTTTTGATAAAATAAAGAGAAATTTTACCAGAACCAGAGCCATTTTTAGAACGTGTACTTAAAGAGGTATCCACCTCTAGAACCAAAATACTCTGGGTTTAATTCGAGGGTTTCTGGGCACAAGTCATTAGAAATCATTATTAAGAAAACGCCTAACCAATATACTCTTTCTGGTTGTCCTTATTAATTATAGTGGAGGAATTGAAGGGTACTACCCAAAGAACCTGAGTAATACCTAAAACACTTTAAAAGTACCCTGACGACCTATATTATACTGGAACCATCTATATGGTGGCTTAGGCTTAGGATTAGAAGAAGAAAATTAGAATTTAATTAGAAAAAACCATTTAACCAGAAAATACGATCTCAAAGAATATGACAGATTGCAGGATGCATTTTGTGTTTGATAAAGGTAAATCCAGGACAGCATAACCAATATTTGACGCTATCCTAAAATATGAAAAAATAAGCCAGATACTCTACACCTGAACAACCATAGAGAATATGAATCGGTACCCGTCAGAGTAGATATTGCACTTGCTGGGTGTATTTCATTATTCATTTTCAGTAAGATATTCAGTAAGATATCAAAAGCCGATTTCATCTGCTCCTACTTTGTAGTCACCCATCACGCACTCAATTAATACAGTTAATGGGTTTAGAAAAATATACAGCAAGAAAGCAAAGTTTCTTACGACAAATTGTTAAATAATGGACAATGTCGGGCAACATTTTCTAAAAAAAAAGAAAGTTGTCGCGCCACAAATACTGCAAGAAACCGCTAAATCTATGGGTAAACCGGCTGTTATTACATTTTCAACGTAAAGTTGAAAAAAAAAAATTATAGGTTGAAAAATAGAACGACATGCCATTTTATTAGTTAGTTAGTAAGTTATAAGTTAGAAAAAATTTGACTGCATAGAATTCTATATGTGCTAAGTTTAAACTGACTTGTGACTCATCCGCGAAATGGCCTTTATTATTTTTGTCTAAAGGCTTGCAGTCACTCAACACCTCTATTGTCTGGTAAGGGTGCTTTTGAAGAGATGAACAACGGAAATTCGGCGTTCCTTTTATGTGAATAGCCTTAATTAAAAGTTGACTTTTATGACTTTTTTAAATTAAGATGTTTTTACTGATATATTAGGTTGTCCAATAAGTTTTGAGAAAAAGTACGTGGATTCGCTTTAATTTTCAAAGTGCATCATTTGGCACATTTGACAATGATGTCTCTACGTGTCATATACCATTTTGTAGCCCGTTCTCTGTTCTTTAAAATGTGATATTGAACAATTCTTTGTTATTAAAAAATAGGATCAAAAATAGGAAAACAAAAAATGTGCATAAATTTACCAAACTTGAGAAATTATTTGTTTTTTTATTTTTGGTCCAATTTTGTTATAACAAAGAGCCGGTTAATACGACATTCAAAAGAAGAGAGAACGGGCTACAAAATGGTATATGACACGTAGAGACATCATTGTCAAATGTGCCAAATGATGCACTTTGAAAATTAAAGCGAATCCACGTACTTTTTCTCAAAACTTATTGGGACAACCTAATACTTCACCTCAAGTTCGACCGCGCTTAGAGTCTGACGATTTTTCTATCTGGATTTTAGAAGCCTTTTGTTAAGTTTTATTCGTCAGTTTAGTTTCGAAATTGAAAAATTTCAAATTTTATTCATCGTTTTTGCTAGTGACAACAGTTTATCTTTTAAGACTGGAGGCTTTCGATATATCCACAAAGCTCTGTCTGCGAGAAACTCAAATGCACTATATCGAGAGTCTCCGTTTTTAATTGAAAAACTTAGCAAAAACGACAACAGTTGAAGAGAGGATTCTTTGCGATCTTTTAAACTAGACTCTAATAACGAAGATTTACAGGGTAGCGCATTAAAAAGGGTGAGTTAATTTTGCCCACAACTATTTAAATTTCTATTATTCCGTTTTTCATTAAATAGAGCTGTTCTGTATCAAATATATAATTTTGAAATTGAAATTAAAGCGCATCGTAGCGAAAGTTTAGAGCAATGAAACCAGACACACCTAACAAGATCAATTTTTTAAATATTTAAAGAAGTTGGAGAAAAATCTATATGAAGTGAAAAAGAAGCCAAAGTTAACCTGCAGATCGACCTGTCAAGACCTGGCTAATAGTTGAACTTGGTGTGAGCACGAAAAATTAATTTGGTTGGCCATATTGCAAAAGGGAAATTATGATTAAATTGATTGAGTTTGAAAACATTAGAAAAGGTTTAGCGAGAACCGAAAATATGAGATTGGGTTTGAGATGAGAGCGCTTGAGAAGTTTCTTCACGCAGGAGGAGTTCGTTCAATGATTTTCTCTCGGCCAAAAAGCTAGTTTATAACAATATCGTTCTTGGAAAGGATTAATAAAACTCAAATAATGTTAATACACAGGAAAACTTTTGAAGTTAACCTCGCAAGTGTGCTCATTTCTCACCTTTTCGCTAACTTTGACCAAAAGTGCTGATATTTTTTGTCTGAAATTGTAAAAAAAATTCAAAAATCAGCACTTTTTGAGCAATGTCGGCTGGACTATCCCAAACGCCCCTGTCCTGAAATCGAATTTTAAACCGCTTTTTAACTTTAACTTTTTGACTGTTTTAAGCAGTGGAACGTTAGTGAGTAGGTGGCGGAAATAATTTTTTTTGCAAAAAAAGTTCAAAAAGCTGCCAAACACAATTTTGAGACAATTCATTCCACTGATTTTCGACCCAAAATGCTCATTTTAAGGTTTTTGGATTTGCGAGACCTGCTCTGATACCTGACGAAAAACTTTTTAACAAATAACCTACCATTAAATCTGGGAAATATTCGTTCAGAACTTTTTCTTCTGGCAAGGCTTTGAGACCAGTGTTAGCTAGTCCAATCAAACCATAGCCGAGCATAGGCTCTTTCGGTAACTTCAAATATTTTCTGTTGGCATTATTGGTGCAGTCAATGGATCTGTCGTTAGTGTCACACTCACATCCATCCAAACAACTAAACGTCTTTGCTGCAAAATATTTATTAAAATTCAAACAAAATGGTTAAAACATAGCTCACCCAGCACATCTGGCTGAAGATAGCAGAAAAATAGAAGCAGAAATATTTTTAAAGACATTTTGAGTGTAAATAAGAATTTATTTTAATGTTTAAAGAAAAAGACAATTTGATACATTTAAAAAAATAAAGGATGATTGACAGACGCACAATCTGATATTCTTGAAGTTTTTATAGTCTGTTTTATTTAGTAAATTTCGATAAAAAAGTGCGCCAAATAAAGATGTTTATTGAATTTTGCAAAAAATTGAACATACAAATGTCCTTCTTCATTTTAGCCATCTATCAATCTATCAAACAATTTTTGAGCTTCTATATGAACTTTGCATATACAGTCGAGTCCACGGCTACTGGGAAGTGCCGTTAGTATTTTATCGGGTAATGTAAAGGGTAGGTATAGGAGGGAAGGGAAAAAAAGAGGGCCACTAATGGAAAAGGTCACACTAACAAGAAGATGTTGAGCATAGTTTTGAATACTGGGGCCTACCGCATACAGAAAAAATTGACGCAAATTGAAAAATGTTGTAAACTATGATAGATGCCGGTTTATTGGGGGTAATTTTTATTGGACGGGACCACTCTTAGGGTGCCGGGTTACTGGGGGTGCCGGGTTATTGGGGGTAAACTTTGATGATTTTCTTTGCCAGCCAACCAAATTTTTAAAAAGTGCCGGGTTATTGGGGTGCCGGGTTAGCGGGACTCGACTGTAGTCTATCTTAAAAAAAAGTACAGTCAACTTTCGATAAAACGTCACCCCTTCAAGTTCATTCCCGCCTAGGGTCCGACACTTTTTTAAATTGTTTTGCCAGAACTGCTCCGTCAGTCTAGTCACAAAAATTATAAGGATTACAATTTTACCTTTCGCTTCCCAAGAAATCAAAAATATTGCCATTGAGATTCGCGCCTCTCAATAAGTCGTCACTGTTTTTTTTAAATAGGGTAACGGCTTATCGATATTAGAGGCTCAATGACGAAAGTTTTGATTTCTGAGAAACGACCGGTAAAATTATGATCCTTGAGATTTTTGGGACTAGACTAACGGATTAAGTTTGGCAAATGAACCTAGGCAGGAACGAATTCGGGGGTGGCAGTTTAAAAGGGCATGCCCACTCGTTCAAAATTGGTGCCCGCCAAAAAAAATTCCTAATCATTGTACTTCTGTACGGATTTTCTAACTTGGCTTCTAACAAAACAAGGCCTAGAATTAAATTTTAGGCATAGTTTTGTTAGAAACCAAGTAAAAAATCCGCTAAATGATTAGGAAAAAAATTTGAATTGGTGGGCATCAACTATGACCGCGTGGGCATCCCCCTTTAAGGAGAGTTGATTGTGAAGCTGTTTTTGAAGGGGCGTAGTTGAAGGGGTGCAGTGCGTTACAGTGTAAAAAAATGATTTTTTCTCTCTCTTAATTTAAGATATTTGCGAGTTTTCCAAAATTTTTAAAAACACTGATAGAAGGAATACCAATAAAACATTACAATTATCGTATTCTCTCTAATAGAAGGACACCAAACCCCCTCCCTCCTCAAATTCAAAATCGTGTTTTTGGCGTTGTGCTTTTCACCCACTTTTTGATAGGGCCGGGCGCGGTTGCGGTTAACCGCAACCGCAAACCGCATAACCGCATCTGTTTTTCAGAAAATAACCGCAACCGCATAACCGCATTTAGCCCAACGCCCAGCCCTACTTTTTGAAGACTTCTATTATACTAGTTACCACTCAATTTGAAGCTCATCTTACTAGCCACAAGTTGGGTGGTAACTTGTTTAAAAGCAGTGCATAAAAAGTGGGTGAAAACACAATGTCGGGGGTGCCCTTAGAGAAAATACGGTAAACTATTTTCTAAATTTTTTCGAAACATTTATTTATAAAAATGAAGATCACGCGTAGCTAAAAAGCACAAACAACACTAAGTGAGAGAAATCCGAGTGAAATATTCAATGCACTATCAGCAGCACATTCCACAAAATAGCCATTGTAATTGTTGTCGAATGCCATGTTGCACTCTGTGTAGCAGGCCCTCATATTGAGATAAGCTCTAAATTTCAAAGCTCTCAAATCTGTCCATAAATTATTTTTTTTAATTATACGTGCAAGCAGTACTTCCAAAACCAGGATCAATTTTAGCCGCATCTGCAATTGAGCGGTAGGTGCTTGCTAAACACCGCTCCAATGTATTGAACTGAAAATGAAATGCATAAAATTTGAGATTTTTCGTTTACATGTTGCTGTTCTGCATCACAAGGACAGGTGTGAATTCGACTTTTTGACAATTGGATATTTAAAAGAAATAATAAAAGTACAGCAGAAATAGCACATTTCATGGCTACAAATCAATTGTGAGCGCTCAAGAACAGAAAAAGACTATTTTTTAGTGATTCACATTGTTTTAAGAACTACAAAATAAAGTATCGAAACAGAAATGTACGAAAAAAATAAATATTGTTAATTATAAATTGCATGAAAGTTGATTTGAAATAAAATTTTACAAAAAATATTTCAATATATTTTTTATCTGGAGCTACTAAGTATTCAAAACTAAGTATTGCTAATTACCCAAAATCAAGTTTTCTTCTTTTTCGTTCAAACCTCACATGCTAAAAAAACTTAAGCTTCACCCCTAAGTTAAACCATTTTTGGTCGTCATGGACCGACAGCTCAATCAATAACAGTTTGCTCAATGCTGTAAATTAAAAAAAATTACTACCTATCAGGAGCGTGAAATTTCGGCTAACAGAAAGCGTAATATTATTGTTGTTACGTCATTCAATGGTCAATTTAAAGTGAACATTTTTCAATCAGTTATATTGTTATATTGTTTTAAGTTTGCCAAGGACAAGTCTACTATCATCGATTTCGTGAAGAATCACTTCGTGAAAGTGATTGGTGCAGATCCGGCCCTATGTGAGAATGGGATTGTTTTTTTGCCTTGGTCCCCCCTGTTGCTTTTTTTGGAATTTTTAATGAAATCTTTATTCAAATCTACAACAGACATTCATCAACTGTATATTACGAATAGATCATAACAATTTGGTCAACCAATTTCTCCAAGTAATTCCAGTTTTTTGCATGGCAATTTTGACGAAAGATGTATTCCTTAATGTAGGAGGCCAACAAAGCATCACTAGTTCCATAGAGCCGCTTGATTATTATTATTATCGAACTTGAAAAGAACACAAGTTCATAAAAACAACAGGGGGACCAAAACAACAGGGGGGACCAAGGCAAAAAAAAACAATCCTATTCTCATATAGGGCCGCAGATCCGCCAGGGGGTATAACAGCGACTCGTTACAAATTGTGACTCGTTACAGCGACTCGTTACACTTGCGACTCGTTACAGCGACTCGTTACACTTGCGACTCGTTACAGCGACTCGTTACACTTGCGACTCGTTACAGCGACTCGTTACAACTGCGACTCGTTACAGCGACTCGTTACACTTGCGACTCATTACACTTGCGACTCGTTGCACTTTTTTCTGATATGTTCCTCATACTCTGAAATTTGTGAATATTTTTTTGTTTTAGTTTTTTCTGGCCATAGCCGTTACACTTTAACCAAATTTATGTTTCGAAATGTTTAGTAAAATGGCTAACGTGCAATTGGTTCATTCTCAGAGGATCGGAGCAAGAACGGCGCCTATCACATATACCGAAGATGGACTTGGATGCTATGTCTGGACAAAGAGTGGAAGAACGACGGTCAAGGAAGGGATTGAGCTTTCCTATTATAGCTGCTCTGGATGTCGGGCCAAAAAGCGAGCAGATGGCACACGTCTAAAGGTCCCCACGATAAAGTTCAACACAAAAGCAAGCACGTTTATGGGCGATCCAGCAGATTACGATCACATGTGTACTGCAATGAGTCATAATCAGGTCTTTGTGTGAAATTGTGGCTAATTTAGCTCTTGTTTTAGGTACGTGGAGTCAATGTCCGCCGAAGTGTGCAAGCAGAGCTGGCAGCGGGAACCCGAGATACTCCATCAGTTGCAAGAATAAAAATCGATGGGCGAATTTTGCGAGAATTTCCAAATGTTTCAGAATTGGGTAATGTTTTTGTTAGTTTGTATGGGTTTTTAGAATTCACTCAAATCCGAAATTCAGCCATAGGTAGTGTGGTTGCTGTAGAAAGTGCTCTTTATCGTGCCAAAGTGAAGAAGCATCCGAACATTAGGACTTACCGGGAATTCCTGATGCCAGAGAATCGAGCTATGCAAATGACTCACAGAGGATCAGAAGCAAAGGAGGGACATCGTCATTTTGGAGAACTCCTCCTTCTACATGGTGGTATGCTTTATATTTTTGTGTTGCAAAAGCTTTCTTCATGGTCATTTTATACCAGATGAGGATATGCTTATTTTTTTCTTCTGCCTGCCAACTTAATCTTCTAAAGGAATGCATGCATATTATTTGCGACGGAACTTTCAAATATGCACCACAAGGAACGAAGCAAATCTATCGTATTTTTGGGCTTATTCGGGGTGTTCATGCTTCTTCACTAGTAACCTCTCTACTGAAGACGAAAAATACGGAGACTTACAAGAAAATGTGGATGAAGAGTAAGGTTTATGTCTTTCTCAATTCTAGTATTCCGTTCTTTTAGTAAAAGAAGCACTTCTCAATATCGGGATTATTAATGCTATCAGTTACGCCAACTTCGATGCAGAAATCGCGGCCTACTCGTCCTTTCAAGAAGTTTTTCCGGGTGTTTCAGTTAAGCTTTGCTCTTTTCATGCTAAACAAGGACTGTACAGAAAGGTAATTATAGATAGAATACGGTCAAACCTCGATAAAATGCCACAAGAGGTTGCATTATATCCGAGGTTTGACTGTATTCGTATACTCAAACTGGTTCAGGTCCAAGGCTTGGGACTTTCGAGAGAATACGATGTCAATGAACAGACGCAAACATTCGTTCGGATGCTAGGTGCTCTGCAAATCACGCCAATGGTTGAGTGGGTGTCCTGTCTTCAGTTGCTTGCGGCAAGAATTGAAAGTGCGGACTTTGAGCAGGATGTCAAAAATAAGCTAAATGACCTCTTGCGCTATTTTCAGTAAGCATTTCCCGCATGAGCCTACTAATTTACTAAAATTTATAGAAATACTTGGCTTTCGCTCGGGGAAATTTTCTGCCTTTTCGCTTATACGGGTCCAAGAACTACAAATCACGCCGAAAGCTACCACAGCAAGCAGCGCCGCCATTTCTCTATCAGTTCTAAACTTGGTCACTGGGGTGTGGTCTTTAAACAGAAATTTTTTATGCATTTAGAAAATGTAATTTTGAACTTGCTTATAGGTGACTCACACAGAAGAAATCGATGCATTGGATGTATTTGAAGGACGGCAACCGCCAAGAAGGCAGAGAGCAGACTATGCAGAAATCACTCACAGCTTGATCATGGAGAAGGTAATTCCACGAGTTTATTTATTAGTTTGCTTACTTTCTCATTAAGGAAAAACTGCTTCATTTTCTCTCGACAGATGAAGGCATGCTACACGGAGAAGCTTACCAGCGCAAGATGTCCAAATACCTCAAGCGAGTGGGCAGACTGATAGGCATTAACGCTGCAGAGTACAGGTATACTTGCGGTTGATGTTTACTCTTTTTGAATATTTGTTCGCAGAGAGGTGCTGAACGAAGATCAGGCAGATGATGATTTGCCGGCGCAAGAGGATCCAGTAGAACAAGCGATGGAAATTGTATATGAAGAAAACCCTGAGAATATCTTGCTGTTTTAACCAAATGTTATGATTCGTTATTTTTCTTTAAAAGTTGGTGTTTGTTTGTTTGTTTGGAAGCAATAAATGTTTGATTGGAGTAGTGATGAAGTTGAGTTTTAGTGTAAAAGCCCAATTGCATCCCCTCTTCTAAGTAACCCCTTCCCCTGAAGATTTAAAAATGCCTTAATCATACGAAAAAACTAACTTTTAGCAAGGGCAGGCAGCCGCAAAGACAGCCGCGACTCAACAACGCGTCTATTTCTTTTTAGATTGACCTGGTACGCAACTTTCAAAATATAACCATCGGCAACGGTCATGCCCCTTTAAGACTAAGTTAGAAAAAAGTGTAATGAGTCGCTGTAACGAGTCGCAAGTGTAACGAGTCGCAAGTGTAACGAGTCGCTGTAACGAGTCGCTGTAACGAGTCGCAAGTGTAACGAGTTGCTGTAACAAGTCACAATTTGTAACGAGTCGCCTGGCAGTCCCGCCAGGGATCCAAGGCGTGCAAATCTGGAGGAATTGCCCTAGCCGCCAGCATTTTGATAATTTTTGAAGAATGCTTATGCAAATTACCACCCATTTTGTAGCCAGTGAAATGAGCTACAAAATAGGTGGTAATTTGCATAAGCATTCTTCAAAAATCAAAATACAATGCCAAGAACACGATTTTGAATCAAAGGGGGGGTCTTATATTAGAGGATTTACGGTAGTTCAACGCATTCTTTGCTCGCTTATTGTTATAAGTTACCGTTATGATTTCGTTTTCAATAAAACTTTATCAGAATAAGAATAAAGAGGGAAAAAAGATTTCTTTAAATATTCAAGATAACCAACAATCTATTTTTTTTTATATTTAATTTAAAATATTTAATTTACCCCAAAATACAAACTTTAAAAATCGGGGGTTATTTCGCAACTTCAAATTGCGCAATTTACATTTGCGCAATTTGAACATTGCGCAATCTTTGGCTGCCACTCATAATAATAATAAACTTTTCAGATGAGTATCATGAAAGATCATTACTTTTGCATGCAGCCACTTCATAAACCTGGTGAAAATCTGATTGAGCTAGCTTTTCTCTTGCACATGATGCTGAAAAAACTGTTTTTTGGTTTGGTCACGGTTGTAAAGGCTTGTAGCTGAAATGTACGCCTTCAAAATAAGATATCAACAAGCCACACAATTGTAAAATGTTAGATAAAACCGCGGATAAATCCGTATCCTCGGATAAAATCCGCGGCTACGAATAATCGGTTGTAACAATCTAAAAATTATCCGCGGATAAACTCTGTAGTAACAATCAAATATCCAAGGATAAATATTCGTATCCGCGGTTATTATCCTTAGCCTGGTCGGGGGCAGGATAAATGGGCGGATAAAAATATTTTCTTGTGTTTTCTAAAACCATTACTATCCAAAAATTCATGAATAGATTTGAAAAGGCGTACTTTACTACCAGAAAGAAAGTTTTGTAAAAAAGCAACGTTTTAGTCGGATTTTCGCTACATTCAAAATTTTTTTTTTAAATTTTGAAATAATGATTTTATTGTTTAGCATTAAGATAATGCTTAAAAACTCATAAAAACAGGATTTCGAAAACAAACCAGTATGGGGGAAAAGTTGTACTCCGGGATAGCCAAATTTTTCTTTCGATCACGGATCCGGTGTCAGAATGCCGGACTTGCTGTTTCTAGTAAATTTAAGTTAAGCGGGAATAATGATTACAGGTTAGACCAAGACAAAAAATGCAAAAATTTTTTTGCGATTTTCTTCATTCTGATGGCGGGAATCATCAATTTATAAACAAAATATTATTAGTCGTAAGTATCAGATTTTAAAAATTGCACCAAAAAACAGTCATACGAGCGATCCTGGTACTTATGTATAAACCCAATACTTTAATTTGTTCAAATTGTTTTTTGAAGATTCAGTCAAACCTCGATTTAACGACACTAAGGAACCGGCAAAAAGGGTCGTTAAATCGAGGGTCCTTAAGTCAAAAGTCAAGTTAATTGTCGTTAAATCGAGTTTTTTCATAAATATTCTAGTCATTCACCACTAAATTAAAAATTTATTCAAACACATAACCAAATCAGTGAGGGCAGTCAACACTCAATGTAACGGCACTCTTTTTGAATAGCTTCAAGGTATTGTTATAGTAAAATGTTCTTACACTGGAATAGTCGCTATAGTCAGTGTCGGTTAACCAATGACCTTATCATTGTATATCGGAGTTCTTTTTCCAAGGCCAAAGAATTTCCTTGGCCAAAGAAAAAGGCCAAAGGATTTTCGGAAAACGGTTAAATTATAAAGCATGTTAGAAGATATCAACCAATATCGAAAAAGTTGTCAAAATTTTTCGGCTTCAAAGTTTTTAAACGTTCTTCCTTCAACATATGATTAAATTTGTCACATTTCTGTCAGTTTCTAGATGTTGGACTTTCTGATTAAAAATTCGGGATTGAGATGCGCACACCCACGTACCTTAGACACAAATCACTCGAAAGTGACTCTGGATGCATAAAAAAGTATGCATACCAGAGTTTCTTAATGCGGTAGGCCCCAGAAAGTGAAAACGTGTTCTAAATCTATCATTTTTACCCTTATTTGACTTAAAAAAAGCTAAAATTTGGTGAAAAATACCCTAAAATGACCATCTACTCCTGAGGGGTGGGAGGCAAAGTTTTTGAAAAAATTCAAAAAGTTTTAACCAAAAAGTGTTCAGAAAGGTTTCTCTTATCGTGTTTTGCAGAAAAAATGAGTTGGGGGTGATTTGGTGTCACTTTAAAAAAAATCCGAGTATGGGGGTGGCTAAAGAAGTACCTAAAAACCTATACCGTTTCACTCATGATTTTTTAAAGTTTCTGCGTTTTCATTGAATATACGGCTAATTCACAACAAAATCTTGCTGAATATTATCAGATAAAAGACGACTAAACGACTAAAATAAAACTTAAAATCACAACCGCAGACTGGGTAAGCCAAATACTGGCTAACCGAAATTCTTGTAAGAGTAGTGAGCACATTTTTGTGTGTGTGTGTGTGGTGCCTCCACTTGTCTCATCTTTTTTGTTCTTTGTATTGTTTTATCTACTTGGGAAACTTTTCTATTAGGTTGTCCCATAAGTTTTGCGAAAAACCTTTAGATTTTTTTCGAAAAGCAATTTTCATAAAAACTTGGCAAAATGACACTTTCTAGAACCAGAATTTCATCCTGAGCACGAATCTGGTGTCAGAAATACCATAACTCGTCATCATAACAATATTTTATTCAAAGTAACCACAGGCAATGGCGCAGATGTTCAGACGTGTTTTGCTCTTTCAGCATTGGACGATCTAAAAACTTGATTTTATCCATTTCTGTCAAATAAAAACGCATTTCTGAGGCCGGATTCGTGCTCAGGACGAAATTCTGATTCTAGAAAGTGTCATTTTGCCAAGCTTTTATGAAAATTGCTTTTCGAAAAAAATCTAAAGGTTTTTCGCAAAACTTATGGGACAAGCTAATAGAAAAGTTTCCCAAGTAGATAAAACAATACAAAGAACGAAAAAGATGAGACAAGTGGAGGCTCAAGCTTACCACATACACACACCTGAAGGGGAAGGAAAAGATTTTTTAGCTTGCTGCTAATTGATAGCCATATGGTCATCCATCCATCACGGGATGGTGGGAACAGCTGACAGTTAGTGAGCAGGGATCAATGAAATGAACAACAAATTTTTCAAAACTTTTTAAAACTGTGATTTTTCAATCAATTTGGAATGTTCATCAATTATTTTTTGTTTCTGTCTAAAGTTTGTTTCTTTTAAATTTCATACATCGTTACTTGAAAATGCCAGATTGGACGAGTTAGCCGACTTTCACTAAATACAGGGTGGCTCAGTTTTTTATCATTTTAAAATGGCTCTGACTTTATTTTTATGTTTCGACAAGATTCTTTTTTGTTATACAGGGTGTTTCAAGAAATTCGCTGATTTTGAAATGGCTATAACTTTTTTTGTTGATCGAATTTTGAAATTCTGTAAACGCCAATCCTTTTTTCTCGCCGACAATATTTGTTTTTCATATCTAACTCAAAAAATTTTTTTTTGAAAAATTTCACCTTTTTGCCTTGGTTCCGCCTTTGATCCAAAAATCACGATTTTTGGGAGTCTGATCTTTGAGAGCCTGGTGATTTTCGGACCAGAGTGAAGACCAAAACAAAAAAGTGAAATTTGAGTTGAATGAGATATGAAAAACAAATATTGTCGTCGAGAAAAAACGATTGGCGTTTAAAGAATTTCAAAATTCGATCAACAAAAAAAGTTATAGCCATTTCAAAACCAGCAAATTTTTTGAAACACCCTGTATATCCCGGCGTTTCGTTTGACACCAAAGTTGCGTGTAAATGTTTTCAATTTAGGTAAGCAAGGTTTGCAGAATAATTAGCTCAGGGGACCAAGGCATCCGAAAATAAAATTATTTGATTAAGGATTCTTGGGCCGATTCTTTAAATTTTATCTCAGTTTTTGAAGCAATATTTACTTAGTCAATACCTCATTCGGTAGCCCTAAATCTCAACTATATGGTGTCAGAAGCCAAATAAGCAACTGGAAACTAAAAAAATCACACTAACTGAAAAATTTTTGGGAAAAAAGTAAAAAAAGCGAGGATTCTATTTCTGAGATTCTTAGTGCGTAGTCTGTTTCTCGGCCATTGTTACTTTCTTCCCTGGTTTCCTTATAAAAATACAAAAACTTGTATAAAAATGGCATCCCCGAGACGCCGGCAAAAGAGGGTTGAGTAAAAAAACATTTTGAAAAAATGACGTCATTGTTTTTTCAAGCAAAACATTTTACATTTAGTTATCGTGAACCTCTCCACGATATGTCATTAGAAATATAAGTCTCTGTTCTATCTAATGAGCCGTAGGAGTCATGCATGTGTATATAAAAAATTTGAGTAACAGCTGATTTTCCAAAAGTGCTTTCATCCCATTTGACATTATTTAGAAATTAGTCGAAATCTCGAGCCGAAGCGGCTTTTTGATGGCTCACTTACAATGGAGGTACGAGGTCGAGGTGCGAGGGCGTTTCTAAAATTTTATTTTTTACATTGGATAGTGGGAAAGTTTATTTTATTCCGTAGCGGAGCCTGAAAATAGGTCAAAAAAGTTTTGAGATCAGTAAAACGACAAAAGCTGACTGAGCTACGGCACCTTAAAGACCTCGACCTCGCACCTCCATTGTAAGCGCCCTATGAAAAACGGTTTGCAGATTAGGATTATCCATAAGTTCTGCACCAGAAGCTAACCAGTTTCAGATTTAGGCTTTTGCGTGTTCATTGGTTTGCAATAAAGAGCAGTCTGCTTGCACCCATGACTAAATACTATTTCTATTAAACTACTACCAGTTACAATCTATCTTTTAAAATGACCTTCTCGAAAGAAAAGTCTTGCCATCTAGTAGATATTTATTCAATTGATTTTCGAAAACAGTTAAATTATCAAGCATGTTAGAAGATATCAACCAATATCTAAAAGGTTGTCAAAATTGGCTGGCTCAGTTTTTCATCATTTTAAAATGGCTCTGACTTTATTTTTATGTTTCCGACAAATTCTTTAGAGTACAGGGTAAGCTTCAAGAAATTCTGATTTTAAATGCATAATTTTGTTGATCGAACCTTGAAGCCTGTAAATCAATCTGCCGACAATATTTGTTTTCATATCTAAGTCAAAAATTTTTTTGAAAATTTCACCTTTGCCTTGGTCCCCTTTGATCTAAAAATCACCATTTTTAGGAGTCCGATCTTTCGTGATTTTAGCCTGGTGAATTTCGGACCAGAGAGGGGACTAAAACAAAAAAGTGAAATTTTTCAAAAAAAAATTTTGAGTTGAATAAGATATGAAAAACAAATATTGTCGACGAGAAAAAACGATTGTCGTTTAAAGAATTTCAAAATTCGATCAACAAAAACGTTATAGCCATTTTAAAACCAGCGAATTTCTTGAAACACCCTGTATATCCCGGCATTTCGTTTGACACCAAAGTTGCGTGTAAATGTTTTAAATTTAGGTAAGCAAGGTTTGCAGAATAATTAGCTCAGGGGACCAAGGCATACGAAAATAAAATTTTTGGATTTAAGATTCTTGGGCCGATTCTTAAAATTTTATCTGAGTTTTTGAAGCAATATTTACTTAGTCAATACCTCATTCGGTAGCCCTAAATCTCAACTATATGGTGTCAGAAGCTAAATAAGCAACTGGAAACTAAAAAAATCGCACTAACTGAATTATTTTGGGAAAAAAGTAAAAAAAGCGAGGATTCTATTTCCGAGATTCTTAGTGTGTTTCTTAGTGCGTAGTCTGTTTTCTGTTTCAGATTATTCAAATTATTTGATTAATTATTTCAAATTATTTGATTAAGGATTCTTGGGCCGATTCTTTAAATTTTATCTCAGTTTTTGAAGCAATATTTACTTAGTCAATACCTCATTCGGTAGCCCTAAATCTCAACTATATGGTGTCAGAAGCCAAATAAGCAACTGGAAACTAAAAAAATCGCACTAACTGAAAAATTTTTGGGAAAAAGGTAAAAAGAGCGAGGATTCTATTTCTGAGATTCTTAGTGCGTAGTCTGTTTTCTGTTTCGGCCATTGTTACTTTCTTCCCTGGTTTCCTCAAAAAAATACAAAAACTTGTATAAAAAAGGCATACCCGAGACGCCGGCAAAAGAGGGTTAAGTAAAAAAATATTTTAAAAAAATGACGTCATTGTTTTTTCAAGCCAAACATTTTACATTTAGTTATCGTAAACCTCTCCACGATATGTCATTAGAAATATAAGTCTCTGTTCTATCTAATGAGTCGTAGGAGTCATGCATGTGTATATAAAAAATTTGAGTAACAGCTGATTTTCCAAAAGTGCTTTCATCCCATTTGACATTATTTAGAAATTAGTCGAAATCTCGAGCCGAAGCGGCTTTTTGATGGCTCACTTACAATGGAGGTACGAGGTCGAGGTGCGAGGGCGTTTCTAAAATTTTATTTTTTACATTGGATAGTGGGAAAGTTTATTTTATTCCGTAGCGGAGCCTGAAAATAGGTCAAAAAAGTTTTGAGATCAGTAAAACGACAAAAGCTGACTGAGCTACGGCACCTTAAAGACCTCGACCTCGCACCTCCATTGTAAGCGCCCTATGAAAAACGGTTTGCAGATTAGGATTATCCATAAGTTCTGCACCAGAAGCTAACCAGTTTCAGATTTAGGCTTTTGCGTGTTCATTGGTTTGCAATAAAGAGCAGTCTGCTTGCACCCATGACTAAATACTATTTCTATTAAACTACTACCAGTTACAATCTACTTTAAAAATGACCTTCTCGAAAGAAAAGTCTTGCCATCTAGTAGATTTATTTATTCAATTACTGCCACAACAGCAGAAAATACACAGAAATCAACAGCGACACTACCGAAACCAGCAAAAGCTGAACTCCTTTTCCTCTTCAGCACTTAATGGCAGATCTTTAGCTGTTATTCTACTACCACTAATTTTCCTCACCTACATGGTCAGCCTCGCTGAAGCTCTGACCTGTTATGAGACAGTCAATGTAAGTCGTTTACTCAGAGTTTTGAATTTATTTAATGACCAAAAATAAAATTTTGCATTATTTTCATGAGCTCAGAGAGTCCATAAAAAACTGTTCTATGTTGAAATTTTGTCAAAGGAAAATTACTTACGCTAAATATGTGACGGTTAAAAATTTTTGTATTAAAATTTGTGGCGCTACCGGAGTATACCCTCAATGAATTTTTTTTTGAACTTTTTCAAAACACCATTTTAATCATTTTTAAGCATTTCCTACACGTTGAACACGATAAAAAAAAGCGTTTTAAAAAAGGTGTTTTCACCTACTTTTTTTTATAAAAAGTCGATTTTTTTTAAATCTTGAATTTTGGTATTTTTAGTTGATTTCTGTTTATTATAACTTAGTGAATCAGATGTTGAGGGTACCTTGACTCCAAAAAGATGGAATGTAACATAAGATAAATGCCCGAAAACGTACTCCTAAATTCAAAGTCGTTTTCGTTCCTTTTTTCAAATTCATATCAAAAATGTGTTTTGACAGAAAAAAATACTCAGAACTTCAGCTTTCGAATGGTATAAAACACCTTTACATATCTCATAAAAAATTATTAAAAAATTAAAAAACAAATCCGGAAAAATTCGAGACTCACCCTGTATATAAGGAAATATAATAGGCAGCAATTCATTAAATGGTGTAGTCTTTATTAGACAACCTGCAGTGCAAAAAGCTATAAACCCGGAATATTTTAATAATAATGATTTTTTAGTTTTTCCTAAAAGGGAGCACTTCAACTATTGCCCCACCACTCGATTCAACCCTGGCCCACCAGGGGCTCCCACCATTTCGCTCTCCGTGAAAACAATCGAGAACGTATCTACGAGGCGATTTAGCAAAGTATCTGTTTATCATTTGTTTCATTGTTTACGTATCAATATTCGCAATTTCTTAGTTTTGTGTCGTTTTCAGATGGCTCTACACCGCGACAGATCTGCTGCCTCGCCGAGATGGACTTTATCTAAGCTTGATCGCTTTTCTGTGGGGTGGGGCCAGGGTTGAATCGACTGGTGGGCCAGTAGTTGAACTTAGCTAAAAGGATTACTAAAACATTTTAGACCATTTCTGCTTTCTGGTGACCATAGGAAATTCGTAATAAGGTGATAAAAAGGTAATAAACTTATTCACAGACAGTCATTGACTAAGCCTAATGAATTTTGTAATCAATTTAGCTGCTTTCGTATATATTTTTTTAAATATAAAGCCTTTCAAAATGTGCATTTTATAGTGGAGTAAACTTTTTTACTATTAGCGAGGTTATTTTTGAGAAAGAGCCAAATCAGTTAAAAGTTTGACATTTTCTTACAAGATAAACTATCAATTATTTTTCCAAGACGAAACTTTTTCAAAATTATCTATTTTTGCAATTGTCCGATTTTTCATTGACGGACAATTGCATTGGACGAATCGTCCGACAAATTTCATCGGCCAACCCTAACTTTTCATAAGCTCAACTTTCAATTACTTATTGTCTGTGTTGGCAGAAAATATTATTTTTACGCCTATGATTTTGCCATTTTTTTGGTGGCTAAAATGAGAAAATTGGAGAAACTGCTAGATCAGCTGTCTAATGGTTGCTGTTTTGAAGGAGTTTGTGTGTGTTTAAGGGGCACTTTTTTATCTCTTCTTACTCTCAATAAAAGAAACTGACAGCTGAACAATCGCTTACGTCAGTAAACCATTAAAATTACGGTTGTGGTATAGAATTCCCCCTCCCACGCACATAACTTCATATTCGTGTTTCTCGACCCCAATTTCATGAGAAAGCCGGCTGTTTTTTCATTTTATTTTCTGATCAAAAAATTTTTTCGATCCACAGGGAGGTATCATGGTTTTTTAGTCAAAATTTCAAAATTCCAATTGGCGCCTTCTGAATTTGATAAATTACCGGTCATAATCTTTCGCGGTAATATTACCGGTTATAATCTCTTTGTCTGTCATATTCTGGTCATAATCTTTTTATAATATTAAAGAAAATTTTATTGATCAATCTTTTTCCTTGCTTTAACGCCGACTTTCTTGCACTTCTAAACAAATCTTATCAGTACCCATGAACTTTCATGCATTAACTAAACTTCAAATGCTTTTCCATATTCAGCTACCCTCCAGTACCCTCTAACCAAAAAAAAGTCAAAATTTTGCCAAAAAAAAATTTTTGAAAAACTGCCGTTCACCACCTGAAAACACGTTTTCTAGACGTTTCAGGCTCTAAAACATACATAAATTTCTTAAAGCCCTATTGGTAGGATTTGGCATACCGAACTCCGGCCCTATTTTCTGCTTGTTGAAAAAGAATAATAGCGATTTTTCATTATCCAGTCATAATCTAGATTATGACCGGTAATATTACCAGTAATATTACCGTTTCACAACTCTATAGGGAATAAGGGCTGTATAGGGAGAGGAAGGGAATAAAAGAGGGCAACTTTCATGGCAAAACGTAAAAATAATTTGCATTATTCGACTGTCTTACCATGTTTTTCAACATGGGCCATGCCTTCGGGACGCAAAAAATGTGACGAAAAATGTATGCATACCAGAGTTTTTTTATGCGGTAGACACCAGTTAACAAAAGTATATTCAAATCCAGTCTTTTCTGGTATCCTGGTATATACTCCAGCCTTGAATTACCTTGGTCCCCCAAGGCAAAAAGTCGATTTTTGGTCAAAAATTTTTTTGGCCGAAAATCTCCAAGCACCCTTTAAAACATGTTTTCTATCATTTTGCACTTGTTTTTGCACATGGTAAGACAGTCGAAAAATACAAACATTTACTTTTTAATGTTTTGCTTAATTATGAAGTTCTGACCAAAAATCATGATGCCCACCCCTGTGGTCTGACAATTTTTTTGCTCAGAATTAAAAACACGCGGCTTTCTCATGAAATTGGGGTCGAGAAACACGAATATGAAGTTATCTTTCCATCTAAGCGCTGTGCGTGAGGATTCTATACTCAAGCAAAAATTACTTCCGCTAAATATGTGACGGTTAAGAATTTTCGTATTTAAATTTGTTATCAAATTAAATAATGTTTAGAATTTAAGAAATTTTTGTACTTACAGTAACTTAAAAAATAAATGAAAATTAATTTATTATCATTTTAGGGCAAAACGACAATAAAACAGAACGACACATGGCTCTACTGCTCTTTGTGCTTGCTACCATGCTTCGAGACGGAAAAATGAACGGAACTCGGTTTGGTTTGGGTCCTGACAACGATGGGATCGAAGCCTATGAAGCAGCTTTTTAGCATGAACAAAACCAGTACAGAGTGTTAACAATTTGCATATACGAGGTAAATACATCTTTTGCATTCGGTTGTCTGAAAAATTTAGCAACGAACTTAACACGAGAAAGGCCGACCTGACAAGCGGACGATCTGGTGCAGTTTTTCACGTAGATCATTTTCGTATGTAGGAGTAAGGGCGTTCGGATTACATGAAGTGACCCAATGATCGGTTTGAAGTGGGCGACCATTTCAAGGAAAGTGGAAATCTCCGAGAGAGCAGATTGAGCGGTCAATTTGACATAAAGTAAACCTCTTCAAACCGACACCCTAAGGACCGGCCTCAATGTGTCAGTTTACCAAGGTGTCGGTTTAAAGAGGCTTTAGTTCAATATTAGGGTTCTGCGGGAGTAGGGGAGAGAAGAAGTGGAGTGGAAGAAGGAGGCCAACCCTATTCAATACCAGGGCTTATCTTTACTATTTGAAGATTTGATTGCTATTTGGAAAATGGAAATGGAAAGTGGAAAATGGAAATGAAACGAAAGTGGAAAATCTTTTAGTAAGACAGAAAAATGGAAAATTTCCACTTTCCATTTTCCACTTTCCATTTTCCAATTTTCCATGGAAAATTTTCCAATCTTCAATAAGTAAGATAGGCCCCAGACCAAAGTGTCGGTATATCGAGGTTTCTAATCAAAAAGCCTCCAAATAGAAACATATAGGGTTGTCGACGTAAAATTTCTTACTTTTGGTCATTTTTAATTCAACTTATGCATATGCATAACTTGCATAAAGTTTATATTTTGGCTCTAACAGCCCTCTGTTTTTTCTCTTGCTGATACTTTAGCTAAAATTCTACGGCTTTAGCTTCACAATGGTACATCAATCGTTAAAATTAGTTAGGGAAATTGACGTCGTCCACGTCGAAATCAAAGGCCACGTGCATGAAAATGTTCAGGCTTGATATACCATTGCGTAGCAAAAATCGTATAATTTAATATAATAGATAATACGTATAATAGAAAAAGAGAAAAACAGAACTGTTGTTAAAGCTAAAATTAAAAAAATATCCAAAAGTGACAAATTTCACGTCGACAACTATACAAATATAGTTGACACTTTTAAAAAAATTATGTGAACAAACTAAAACAAGTGCCTATGTAGTCAATAACAGCACATAAATCGGCCAACCGATAATTGGCCTCAGAAAGTGAAGGACTGGCATGGCACCCACATATAGCACAATACTATACAAAAACCAGCAAAATTTTATTGAAAATGAGAGGATTTTTGATTGTGAATTATCAAAAACTTTTCTTGATATGCAAACCATTAATTTTGACACCGGATCCGTTCAGCGTAGTCGCTTTCTTATGAAAGTGCTCTTGAAGTTAAAGTAAGAAGTAAGAAATTTCACGTCGACAACCCTATATATTTCTATTTGTAGGCTTTTGATTAGAAACCTCGATATACCGACACTTTGGTCTGGGGCCTATTTTCTACTTTCCATTTCAATTTTCCATTTTTCAAAATGTTAGTAAGACAGAAAATGATCTTTCCATTTTTCAAAATAAAGTAAGACAGAAAATGACTTTCCATTTTCCACTTTCCACTTTCCATTTTCCACTTTCCATTTTCCAATCTTCAAATAGTAAGATAGGCCCTGGTATTGAATAGGGTTACCTCCTCTTCCACTCCACTTCTTTCCTCCCCTACCCTGCAGAACCCTAATATTGAACTAAAGCCTCTTTTAAACTGACACCTTGGTAAACTGACACCTTGAGCCCGGTCCTAGGGTGTCGGTTTGAAGAGGTTTTACTTTTATGTCAAATTGACCGCTCAAATCTGCTCTCTCGGAGATTTCCACTTTCCTTGAAATGGTCACCCACTTCAAACTGGTCATTGGGTCACTTCATGTAATCCGAACGCCCTTACTCCTACATACGAAAATGATCTACGTGAAAACTGAACAAAATTGTTGGAAAAAACGTCGAACGATTTCTTATGATCATTTCCTTAGATATTTTTTGTCAGACTCGATCTACCAATTTTAAGACAATTTCCAATGCTGGTGCTTTTGGATTACTGCCGGGTGTGAACTCTTGATTTGGTCCCCATTGCTCATCCCACACATAAGCATCCCACACCAGTAACCGTTTTCCACTGAAGAGGCCTGCACCGATTACTTGCCTTAGGAAAATCGTCAGTTGACGTGTCGTCCATCCAAACAGACCCTGGCACAGTTGATTACTAGTTTTCTTTCAATTGTCTCACGATTGCTGGCTCCGGACACCTTTTCTGACCATGACATACAGAGCTTTTTCCATCCTGACCGAATGGTGAGGCATATTGTGACACGCATCTTCTCATGTCCTGTAGTAAATCCACCGATACCTAAACAGCCAAGATTAATACAATCAAG
This sequence comes from Ditylenchus weischeri, assembly GCA_029231635.1. NCBI lineage: Eukaryota > Metazoa > Nematoda > Chromadorea > Rhabditida > Anguinidae > Ditylenchus > Ditylenchus weischeri. The sequence goes on along the minus strand of JAMRYI010000105.1, from coordinate 261,255 downwards.
TATTTTATGCACAAACATCACATCCTTTCCCTATTCTACTGAGGAATAAGGGCTGTATAGGGAGAGGAAGGGAATAAAAGAGGGCAACTTTCATGGCAAAACGTAAAAAAATAATTCTTTGCATTATTCGACTGTCTTACCATGTTTTTCAACATGGGCCATGCCTTCGGGACGCAAAAAATGTGACGAAAAATGTATGCATACCAGAGTTTTTTTATGCGGTAGACACCAGTTAACAAAAGTATATTCAAATCCAGTCTTTTCTGGTATCCTGGTATATACTCCAGCCTTGAATTACCTTGGTCCCCAAAGGCAAAAAGTCGATTTTTGGTCAAAAATTTTTTTGGCCGAAAATCTCCAAGCACCCTTTAAAACATGTTTTCTATCATTTTGCACTCGTTTTTGCACATGGTAAGACAGTCGAAAAATACAAACATTTACTTTTTTTAATGTTTTGCTTAATTATGAAGTTCTGACCAAAAAAATCATGATGCCCACCCCCTGTGGTTCGGACAATTTTTTTGCTCAGAATTAAAAAAACACGCGGCTTTCTCATGAAATTGGGGTCGAGAAACACGAATATGAAGTTATCTTCTCCATCTAAGCGCTGTGCGTGAGGGGATTCTATACTCAAGCAAAAATTACTTCCGCTAAATATGTGACGGTTAAGAATTTTCGTATTTAAATTTGTTATCAAATTAAATAATGTTTAAAGAATTTAAGAAATTTTTGTACTTACAGTAACTTAAAAAAATAAATGAAAAATTAATTTATTATCATTTTAGGGCAAAACGACAATAAAACAGAACGACACATGGCTCTACTGCTCTCTTGTGCTTGCTACCATGCTTCGAGACGGAAAAATGAACGGAACTCGGTTTGGTTTGGGTCCTGACAACGATGGGATCGAAGCCTATGAAGCAGCTTTTAGCATGAACAAAAACCAGTACAGAGTGTTAACAATTTGCATATACGAGGTAAATACATCTTTTGCATTCGGTTGTCTGAAAAATTTAGCAACGAACTTAACACGAGAAAGGCCGACCTGGACAAGCGGACGATCTGGTGCAGTTTTTCACGTAGATCATTTTCGTATGTAGGAGTAAGGGCGTTCGGATTACATGAAGTGACCCAATGATCGGTTTGAAGTGGGCGACCATTTCAAGGAAAGTGGGAAATCTCCCGAGAGAGCAGATTTGAGCGGTCAATTTGACATAAAGTAAAACCTCTTCAAACCGACACCCCTAAGGACCGGGCTCAAGGTGTCAGTTTACCAAGGTGTCGGTTTAAAGAGGCTTTTAGTTCAATATTAGGGTTCTGCGGGAGTAGGGGAGAGGAAGAAGTGGAGTGGAAGAAGGGAGGCCAACCCTATTCAATACCAGGGGCTTATCTTACTATTTGAAGATTTGATTGCTATTTGGAAAATGGAAATGGAAAGTGGAAAATGGAAAATGAAAACGGAAAGTGGAAAATCTTTTAGTAAGACAGAAAAATGGAAAATTTCCACTTTCCATTTTCCACTTTCCATTTTCCAATTTTCCATGGAAAATTTTCCAATCTTCAAATAGTAAGATAGGCCCCAGACCAAAGTGTCGGTATATCGAGGTTTCTAATCAAAAAGCCTCGAAATAGAAATATAGATTGTCGACGTGAAATTTCTTACTTTTGGTCATTTTTGATTCAACTCATGCATATGCATAACTTGCATAAAGTTTATATTTTGGCTCTAACAGCCCTCTGTTTTTTCTCTTGCTGATACTTTAGCTAAAATTCTACGGCTTTAGCTTCACAATGGTACATTAATCGTTAAAATTAGTTAGGGAAATTGACGTCGTCCACGTCGAAATCAAAGGCCACGTGCATGAAAATGTTCAGGCTTGATATACCATTGCGTAGCAAAAATCGTAAAATTTAATATAATAGATAATACGTATAATAGAAAAAGAGAAAAACAGAACTGTTGTTAAAGCTAAAATTAAAAAAATATCCAAAAGTGACAAATTTCACGTCGACAACTATACAAATATAGTTGACACTTTTAAAAAAATTATGTGAACAAACTAAAAGAAGTGCCTATGTAGTCAATAACAGCACATAAATCGGCCAACCGATAATTGGCCTCAGAAAGTGAAGGACTGGCATGGCACCCACATATAGCACAATACTATACAAAACCAGCAAAATTTTATTGAAAATGAGAGGATTTTGATTGTGAATTATCAAAAAACTTTTCTTGATATGCAAACCATTAATTTTGACACCGGATCCGTGTTCAGCGTAGTCGCTTTCTTATGAAAGTGCTCTTGAAGTTAAAGTAAGAAGTAAGAAATTTCACGTCGACAACCCTATATATTTCTATTTGGAGGCTTTTTGATTAGAAACCTCGATATACCGACACTTTGGTCTGGGGCCTATTTTCTACTTTCCATTTCCAATTTTCCATTTTTCAAAATGTTAGTAAGACAGAAAATGACTTTCCATTTTCCACTTTCCACTTTCCATTTTCCACTTTCCATTTTCCAATCTTCAAATAGTAAGATAGGCCCCTGGTATTGAATAGGGTTGGCCTCCCTTCTTCCACTCCACTTCTTCCCCTCCCCTACTCCCGCAGAACCCTAATATTGAACTAAAAGCCTCTTTAAACCGACACCTTGGTAAACTGACACCTTGAGCCCGGTCCTTAGGGGTGTCGGTTTGAAGAGGTTTTACTTTTATGTCAAAATGACCGCTAAAATCTGCTCTCTCGGGAGATTTCCCACTTTCCTTGAAATGGTCACCCACTTCAAACCGGTCATTGGGTCACTTCATGTAATCCGAACGCCCTTACTCCTACATACGAAAATGATCTACGTGAAAAACTGCACCAGATCGTCCGCTTGTCCCGGTCGGCCTTTCTCGTGTTAAGTTCGTTGCTAAATTTTTCCGACAACCGAATGCAAAAGATGTATTTACTTTTTAGATAGATAATTCATTTTTTAAGGTAGCGTAGAAAGATTGTTTTCAATGTTGACAGCAAACACATGGGGGGCACGTGCTAATTTCAGTGTTTGCACTCACTGTTATTTTTAGGCAGTGAGTGAGAGTGAGAATGAAAATATTTCGGGGCAGTTAGAATGATAGTGAGAGTAGAAAAAAAGGGAGTGAGTGAGCTCACTGAGATTCTCACTGCGAGTGAGAATAACCAGAATCAAAAAAAATTTTAAATTTTATTAACTAAAGCTATTGGAATTTTCATTGATAACTAGTAAATGTTTTTAGAATTAATGTAAACAAATGTTTTTTTCGTTTAACAGATCGCATTTTGTCCTGCTTCTATGACATTGTTCTTGATTAATAAGTGTTAATTTTCTCTCTTCTTTTATTTTTGAATTCAGGTGTACGCATCACTTTGATTTTGATAAAAATGTGTCGATTTTAGCCTTAAACACAAAATTCAATTCTCACTCTGTCCTCACTGAGAATGAAAAAATAAGCAAGTGAGAGTGATAGTGAGAGTGAGAATGAAAATATTAGAGTGAGTGAGAATAAAAATCGAAACTTAAGTGTGAGAGTGAGTGAGCTTATTCTCACTCTCACTCATTGAGATTCTCACTTTGAGTGAGCTCACGCAAACACAGGCTAATTCTAAAGATGATATGCTTTGCTCAAAGCTTCTACTGAATTACAACCAAAAATTCATTGAATGACCAATTTTTTATAGTTACAAATTTTTCTTTTTTTATGTTAATAAAAGATATTTTTTGCAAAGGCATTAACAAAGAAAATTTCGCCTATTAAAATCTAAACGCCGGCGTTACGCTTTAATAAAAACAAACGCCGGCTGCCCGGCGTTAGAACAATCCTGCACAAAGAAACAATCCTGCACAAAAAGACTTTTAATCATAAAACTCCCACGACACTAAAAATACAATTTAAAATTGTTTGTGCCTTATGTTCTTTCTCCCACATTTGCACCGTTCTATGATTATGCAAAGAATAAATATTAAGCAAGCAGCCTAAGGATTACTCTTTGCCAGTTCAACTTATAAAAAGTATTGGAGTCTCTTAGAGGTGACGTTCAGTTTATTTGTTTATTTATTCCTTACTACTACTGCTAACAAATCAAAGAACTTAGATTATATTACTTCTCAGCCCACTCAAATTGGAAATACTTTGGATTGAACTACATAAACCCCTACTTAAAGATAAATACCAAGGAAAAGCTATTTTTACCGATATTGTCGTTTAAATTTTTTTTGTACGGATTTCTAACAGACTTATCTCGCAAAACTAAGGTGCTCAGGAGTGTGAGAACTTGATTTTTTGTAAGTCGATAGTCGTCCGGTGCCGAAGTGGAAACCGCTGTGTTAAGCCATGTTCACATTAAATTCGGCTTTTTATATTCTCTTACTGGGAATTGACTATAACTTATTTTCTCTCGTGAGGGGGTTGGGGGTGGTGCGAAACTTTTGATTTGTTTGCCTGTTAACGTTCGAAAAAGTCATGGTTATTTAAGAATGGACTTTGAAATTTTTATGTTTAAAGGAATATTAAACTGTATATTTTAGATTTAGTCTATCAAATGAGCCTGTTCAAGATAAAGAGAAAGCTTCCTGGGAAAATGTATAGTTGTTTTTTGCAGTTTCTGTTGTCTTCGTCGGTGCTTTGGTAATATACTTTACTAAGCTACCGTAGTTCCTCTAATATACGTTGTGGGACATTTCCGAGTCGCCGTTTCCGAGTCGGCCGTTTCCGAGTCGGACATTTCCGAGTCTATGTTTGAAATCAACCAAATCCTCTTCTGGTCAAAATTTGAATCAACCCTAACATAATTTCTTTTTTTCCTTTTCGATGGCTGAAGTTTAAAGCAGCAATTTTATTCAACAAACAACAAAAAGAACTGAGCTGCAAGAAAAGCGCCAATTTAACGTTTTTGTGCTAGACTCGGAAATGTCCCACAACCCTAATATAACCACCGGTGGGTTTATTTTTAAACTCCCTGGGGGTATCATGGTTTTTTAGTCAAAATTTCAAAATTTAAATTGGCGCTTTTCGAATTTTTAAAGAGAATAAGGGCTGTATAGTGAGGGGATAAAATGGGCCACTTATCACACAGAGCCTACTAACAAACAGATGTTGAATATATTTTTGAATAGTGGCATCTACCGCATATAGAAACTCTAGTATGCATGCTTTTTCATGCATCCAGAGTCACTTTCGAGTGATTTGTGTCTAAGGTATGTGGGTATGCGCATCTTAGTCCGAGCCACCAAGCCCCTGCGCCACCGAAGGGCACCTACCCTACCCGGTCATCCAGCTACTCTATCTGGCCATCCACCTGCCCTACCTGGCCACCTAACTATCAAAAATGGCCACCGCACACAATGAAAATTTGAAATTAAATGATAAATTTCAAATTTACCTAACTGACTATTTTGTTCTTTTTTTTACAATGTAAAGCTCTCTTCTCTTTTAGTAAATTTAGAAGCTTTGCCAAGATAGAAGAAAAATTTCAGATCTGTCCACAGCCATCTACACTGAAGAAGCCACTAAGCAAGATTCCAAGACGTCGTCCGAGGTGCCATCGCTGAGTTTGCCTTTGATCAAGATTGATGACAAGAAAATGAAGGTCACAATTTCTTTACTTTTGCATCTTTATATGAAATCGTTTTCGTGTTTTAGAGTACTGGCGATATTTTGTCGGTGAGCATTCCACCTGAGCTGGCTTATCGTCATCCTCTGCAGAACCGTTGGGCTCTCTGGTACTTGTAAGGTGATCGCGCAAAAATTGGAAGTTTTTTAATTCATAGACTCTTTGTTTACATAAACCACTTTACTTGCAGGAGTGCCTGGAGCGTGTGTCAATTTTCGATTCCGTCGAAGATTTCTGGGCGTAATTTTTACATTGTTATTGCAAGTGGGATCAAGGGGATCAAGCAGGGTGGTTAACTCAAATTTCAAAAAAGGTGGCGAAATTCCCCTAAAAGGTGGCGTTTTAACTAAAAAATTTCTCAAAAGGTGGCATTTCTAAAGAAACGTATAAATATGAACATCTTTATTCCCCGAGCATCTCCCGATAATAGCAAAAGGAACAGTTATAAAGAAAAAGCGCTGAATTTAACAAAACCAATTTTGTGAAAATCATGAAATAAGGAAAGAATGTTCTGCACATTTTGCCGAATTTTGCACAAAAAATGCCACCTTTTGCTTTTCGAAAAGGTGGAAAAAATAAGACAAAACGTCACTCGGTAATCCGTCATCTCGATAATCCGTCACTTAAGTGGTGAACATTATCAACAAATCAACTCTTGTTAATCGGTCACTTTATGTTTTCATGCATCTTTTTTGTTTTAACTTGCCGATGAATACTCCTAAACGTTCCAACAAGAATAAACACTGGAAGAGAAGAAAGAAATACTTTATGTGGCGGCCAAAAACTCCAATCGTTCTGCGCTAGCCAAGCAATTTGGTGTGCCTAGAACAACTATTAACAGAGTATCCTCAGTGAAGCCAAGCGTGCGCGACTGACATCCGTCAAGCATCAACAGATGGAAGAAGCACTTATCCGGTGGCACAAACAGATCAGGAGTCAAAATGTTCCAGTGAGCGGTGAATTGCTGAAGGTTAAAATTTTTTGCCTTGCGTGCTTCTTGTGTTTGTTCAAGTAAATGTGATTCTCATGCAACCTTTTCTAGAAAAAAGCGCTGGCGATAGCGAATAAGCTGGAAATCGCTGACTTCAAAGCTAGTGAGGGATGTTTGACCAATTTCAAAGGCAGTCATGGAATCAAATTCAAGTCAGAGCAAGGTGAAGCTGGGTCGGTCGATGTCGGTTCTGCTCGTGAGTGGAAAGAAAAATGTCTTTTCGAGGCACTGGCGCACTTCTGATTTTTTCAATGCGGACGAAGCGGGATTGTTTTGGCAGCTATTACCAAACAAGACAATGGCTTTTAAGAGCAAGCAACGCATTACCGTGATCGTCTGTGCTAATATGTCGGGATCGCAAAAGTCGCCGCTGCTGATGACTGTAAGATTGGCAAAGCCAAGATGTTTCAAGAATGTAAATGTGCCGGTAGAGTACGAAGCCAACAAGAAAGCTTGGATGACGGGTATTTTAACATGTTCAAATGTTATTGTTTTAAGATAATGTAATCAGGGTCAATTTTCGAGACCTTTCTGGAAAAATGGGATAAGAAGCTCAAGAAGGACGATCGAGGAGGTGCGTCAAAAGAAGCAGTCGCAAATCACTAACTTCTTCTCGTATGACCGTTAAAGCGCAGTTTTCTTTTGCTGAATTGTTATGGGTGTTCAAATAAACAGTGCTTTTGGTTGAATGAACGGATTTTAATCGCTTAATGTTGTAGAGTGGAGTTCTTATCAAACTGTTCATGTAAATCTGTATTTTCGGCTGTGTTGGCTGTGTCAGTTGTCCGATAGGGTGATAAAAACGCGATGCACTGAATGAAAGAGGAAGAACTTTTTTCAATAGAGACAACGTGTTATCGTAATCGAAGTAAAACAGATATGATAACTGCAATTAAAATTAAGTGTCGGTAGAGCGCAATGATCTTTAACACTCAAACTACCGAGCGACCACTTTGTGGAGTTCGACTCAGAATTTCACGCTGAACTCGATGGTGTTTTCGGTTTAAAAAATTTTGTGGATATTCTGAGTCTGCAGAGAAGATCATAAAAGGTTTTTCCTTGCAAATTTATGGCCTCTTTAAGCAAGTTCACTATAATTGGCCTTCACTGCAGTTCGTAAAATTTAACACTGTATTCATTTTCAGCATGATGTGCTCAAAAACTGCTTCTATTAGGTTGAACCATAAGTAATGTCGTTTTTTAAAAACGGTTTTTATGTAACCTGTTATGGTCATATTTCAATACGTCATACATTATTTGATAGCCCTTTTATTGGCCTTTCTAATGAGCCATAATTTGTTCATTAATGATAAAAATAGAGGGTATAAGTGCTGAAAAGAAATGAGGTTCACCAATGGGCACTTTAGGGGTGTACATTCATCGCTTTAACTGGTCAAAAGTTTGATAAAGAATCTGGCACTTTAACAACATCTCAGTGCTATCTTATAGCGCATTTCAAGAGCTACAACACCTTTCTTACTGAATAATTTTTGAAAATATGGGTGTTGAGATATGGCCCTTGGAAAAAAAACAATTTCTTGAAAAATGACCAAAATCTAAGTTTTTCAATTTTTTCGGATTTTGGTAATTTTTTCAAAAAATGCAAAAAAGGCCAAGAGAAGGGCTATCAAATAGTGTATGACGTATTAAAAAATGATCATAACAGGTTACATAAAAACCATTTTAAAAAACGACATTACTTATGGTTCAACCTAATACAATAAATAGCTCCGTGTCAAATTTCATATTTTTCGCGAGAAAATTATTTAAAATTCTGAAAAATTCAATATTTAAGTAAGTCTCGCGAGGAGTTTGAAATTTGACACGGAGCTATTTATTGTAAAAGCAGTTTTTGAGTACATCAAGCATGCTGAAAGTGAATACAGTCGAGTCCCGCTAACCCGGCACCCCGCTAACCCGGCACCCCAATAACCCGGCACCCCCAATAACCCGGCACTTTTTAAAAATTTGGTTGGCTGGCAAAGAAAATCAACAAAGTTTACCCCAATAACGCGGCACCCGATAACCCGGCACCCCAATAACCCGGCACTTTTTAAAATTTGGTTGGCTGGCAAAGAAAATCAACAAAGTTTACCCCCAATAACCCTGGCACTCCCAGTAACCCGGCACCCTAAGAGTGGTCCCGTCCAATAAAAATTACCCCCAATAGACCGGCATCTATCATAGTTTACAACATTTTTCAATTTGCGTCAATTTTTTCTGTATGCGGTAGGCCCCAGTATTCAAAACTATGCTCAACATCTTCTTGTTAGTGTGACCTTTTCCATTAGTGGCCCTCTTTTTTTCCCTTCCTTTCCCTATACAACCCTTTACCCCTCTTAAAATAGTTGAATAAAGGGTGATTATATAGAGGGTCGATTAAGGCCCGATAAAATAATACCACCGCTAACCCGGCACCCCCGCTAACCCGGCACTTTTTGCCGGTCCCAGTGGTGCCGGGTTAGCGGGACTCGACTGTACAGTGTTAAATTTTACTAACTGTCAGTTTGAACTGCAGTGAAGGCCAGTTATAGTGACATAGCTTACAGAAGCCATGAATTTGCGAGGAAAAACCTTTTTATGGTTTTTTCTGCAGATTCAGAATATCGACAAAATTTTCTACAAAACGGTACTCTGTCCACACTCAGTTGGTCTAGTGTGTAGCCATTTGAAAATGATTCCTTATCAAATGGCTGACACTGTAATCTTTGAAATTTTGCGGCAGTAAATCATTAACACACAGGCAAATAACTAGTCAAAAGATGCTTCTCTTTTACACGTGTCAATTTACAACGTACAAAAACATTTAGTGCATAAGAAGTTATGACTATTTTTCGTACTTTCGTGCCAAGACAAAAAGCTAAAAAACTCCAAATTTTCAGAAGGCTCTAGCAAAATTTTTTGACTACAATTTTTTAAATCGAAAACACCATCGAGTTCAGCGTTAAATTGTGAGTTTAAACCCACAAAGTGGTCGCTTGGTAGTTGAGCCGTAAGCCAGGAATCTGTCGAAATTTGATTTATGGTTTTTGAAGAAATCGGCTTGAAATTGAAAATTTTGGAGAGAATTTTGTTTTTGTTTTTTAAAATTCACTGAATTTGATTTACTTTAAAAAATGACCGAAATCCGAAAAAGTTGGAAAAACTTGGATTAAGGTCATTTTTATTCATTTATTAAATATATTTTTTCCGAAAGGTGATATCTTAGCACTCAAATTTTCAAAAACTATTATGTAAAATGTATTTTGTAGCTCTTGCTAAGATATTGTGAAAGCGCTTAATCTTAAATTTATCTTTCGACCAGTTGTAGTGATGAAAACGCTTGTCAGCATCTCAAAATGACTTCACAGATGTATCAAGTTACATCAGGGCTCCCTAGTAGGATGACTCTAAAATCAGCCGAAAATTTTCAAAAATCAGCATTTGGGGTATAAAATCAGCCAAAAATTACCGAACAGCCAAAAATCAGCCACACATAAATTGTCACAAAAACTACTTTATTCCGGATAAAAACAACAAACAACATTAAATTCCAATATTAACACTATATTCCATATTTCTCCCAACAAAAACATCATTTAACAATTTTCTATCAGAGATAAGACATTTGCATATTTTCACGCAAGTTTTATCGAAATTAGCGTTCACCTGAGTTGACACTTCCTTGTTTCTGGCTTGAGCGAATTCTGTTGTCATTTCCTGTTGTAATTACAATGGGAAATTGCAACGCTTGACCGTCAATTTTGATCATCGTCAGAGCACAATTTTTTTTACTTTAATAGAAAGGCGAGAATTTAACAATTATACCCAAAATTATTAATTGTTTTATCAATTATTCATAGAATTAGTCAAAAATCAGCCAAAATTAGCCGAAATCAGCCAAAATCAGCAAATCAGCCAAAATTAGCCGAAATCAGCCAAAATCAGCAAATCAGCCAAAAAAATAATAATCAGCATCGAAAGCCCAAAATCAGCAAATGGCTGATAAATCAGCCAACTTGGGAGCCCTGAGTTACATAGATATTATAAAATATTCCAAATAAGCTCTATATACCACCTGAAATAGAAGATGCAGTTCTACAAAAAAACCTACATTTTAGAATTTTCTTATACAGTCGACTCTCTATGTTGCATCTCGCTCGGGACCGGCCCTACCCGGACGCAACACAGAGCTCGACGCAATGTAGAGCGGACGCAACTTAAACAGTTTTTTTTAAACAAACTATTGACATCGGACGCAACAAAGAGATTTACCGAACAATATCGCTGTTTTAACAACTTAAACTGCCACATCCTTGATTAACAACGAAAAATCTTGATTAATTTCCGCTCTAGTTTTTTCCCAAGTTCTTGGACATGCAAGTTTTTCACTTTGTCGCACAATTAAAGTACATATTTTTATAATTTTTTGTAACATTTTTTGGTGGACGCAACTTAGAGCGTTGCCTTTTCGGTAGAAATCAGCCGCACCCGGACGCAACACAGAGCTGGGCGAAATAAATTGGACGCAACATAGAGAGTTCCCCATATGGAATTTCCTTGATGGCCAACCAAACTTGATTTAGTCGGACGCAACACAGAGTTGGAAACCTCATAGAGCGATTCAACACAGAAAGTCCACTGTAGTAAGATTTTTACTTTAAACAATGAGCTTAAAATTCCATCGAAATCTTGGCTTTCTATGTGTTCGCGGGCCAAACAACATCGCCGATGGGAATATTTTTAAAGGCGGGTACCGGGTGAGAATCTAAAAATAACGCATTTAATAAAAGTTGAGGAAAAACAACGCTGCCAGTCGAAATCGATCCGACGACCAACTTTCGCAGTCTGCCGCTGCTGAACGACCTATGCTTATAGCTGTCGTCATTTTCCATTACTTATTGCGAAAAAAGTACTCAACAAATTTGTATTTCAAAAAAATATTTGTTTGAATTTACCTGGTACACGCATTTCAAAATATAACCATCGGCGAAGAGGGGTCCCTTTAAGTCCGTCCCAACTTAAGTTGGCGTACTCTGCACCTGAGCAGAAGCCCAAAAAAGACTGTAATTTATCATATTATTGATGAAATCGCTAGTAAGTTGCCCAAATAGGTGATGAAATATGTATTTTTGCAGAGGAAAAAATTATTTAAAAAATTTGAAAAAAAAATATTTGAAAAAATCAACAGGGGGGACCAAGGCAAAAAAATTTTCAGGTGCCCAAATAGGTGATGAAATATGTATTTTTACAGAGGAAAAAATTATTTTAAAAATTTGAAAAAAAAATATTTGAAAAATCAACAGGGGGACCAAGGCAAAAACATTTTCAGGTGCCTGCGAACACATATATAGCCAGAAACTTTTTTTCCACCAGTTAGAATGAGATCATTTAGTTTTTATCTTGGTATGTTTTGCTAGACTATTCCAAAAGGGGTGATTCATATAACTACGCTTAAACAAACACAAACAATGAAATATGCATTCGAATTTATGTTCATTAGTGCACAATCTATAAGGTTGGCGCGTCAATCTGTGGCGTTGTGTCCCTTAGTGTCTGGCTGTGTTAGTGTCTGCTGCTAGAAAATTTTGAAATTCGGTCTCTTCTGTGGTGCACACTCTCTCCCTTAATCTCTGCTACTCTTTGCTTTTTCTTTGTTGTCGTTCTTCCTGGTTGGCTCTTGTTTTCCCTGAGTTTACCTAATTTCGTTGCTATAAGACTGTTTAATTATGTTTTAACTTTTTCCCGCACACGCGAAAAAAGGAATAAAACAGTTTTATTGACAAATCCGCAGCCTTTTTTTACCACAGTTATTGATTTTAAAAGTTTGTTTAGTAGTTTGATTGTTGATTTCATATGAGCGAACTAGAAACTCGCATCTGAGCTATTAACTGTGACAGTTGAATTTTAAAGTTGATGTGTGTTAAATTTTTTGATTGTGGACGAAAAAGCAGCACTTGGATTAGTAAAAGGTTTATGCCGCCAATGCAAGCCTAACTCATGACTTTTTGCATGGAAATAAAACAATTCATAGCTGTTTAATTCTGAAGATTTTTGCCGTACAAAGCACCTCCAAACAATTTTTTATATTTCCGGCTTTTGGGCCTTAAGGCATGTTTTTGCCTTGTTGACTATATTTGGTCATTCTGACTCAGAATAAAAACCCATTAAATAACTGTAGAATTTCTAGTAGAATATACGAGAAATTCTACAGTTATCTCATACGGTTTCATTCTGAGTCAGATTTTTAATTTCTCAAGTATATTTACTTTCATTGGTTACTTAAATTTGACTTTGATATGTTGCTAAAATTCATATTATCTTGACAATTTAACTTATCTCATCTGTATATTCAGATGAACCCCACCACCAGCAATTACAATCCATCCTCATCAACAAGCAATACGGGTTTTGGTGGTGCAGGTAGTGTCCCAAACTGTTCGCCGTCTTCAGCTCAAACCATCTACAGCACTCCATCATGGCGGTTTACTAGTGAAGAGTTGTTGCAGATCCCCAGTCTCAAAGACGGCTTCACACCAGAACAGGAGCTCAAGATGAGACAACAAGCAGCTGTTTTTATCCAGGAAATGGGTGATCGGCTTAATTCCACTCTGAGAGACCCGAATCCTTCTGGTAGAGGCAAGATGTAGGTTTTTGTACATAAGGGGTGTGTCGAAAAAACTTGACCACTTTGAAAAAGCAATTTGAATTCATCAAAAGTTGTGCGCTGCGGAGATTTCCTAAAGATTCGGAAATCGGCCAGGCAAGGGGTTACGTACACCAATTTTTTTAGGTGGTCAACTTGTTTTGTCAAACCCTGTATTATTTTGCAGCAATGTACTAACTATACAAAAATGTTTTCAGAACCCAGTTTTCGATGTGTGTAGCCATGGTTCATCTTCACCGGTTCTTTGTCATCCATTCCATGAGAACTTTTGACCCCAGGGTGGGAATTTTTGTTTGAATTCTAAGGTATATGGGTTTTTATGAAATTTCTTAAAAAATTTCAAAAATTTATTTATACTTCTGTTAAATCACAATTTTTAATTTTTTTTGCATTGCAGGACGTAGCTGCAGCTTGTTTATTCCTCTCTGGCAAAGGGGAGGAGTGTCCGAGGAAATTGGAGCACATTGTCAATGTCTGGTTCCGACTCAAGAATCGCTCGTTGGATAGGCAGATTGTGTTGGACCACAAGGTTTTTTTATTATATCTTATTTGTAAGACTCAAGTGTTGTAAAAAGACCTTGTTGCAGATAGTGGAGCAGTGCAGCGAGTACATAGTTCTGCTGGAAAGCATTGTTCTACAGACCATTGGTTTATACATTCCAATTGAGCTATATATTCGGCCATTAAACTAACTGCTTTAAGGCTTTATCCTACAGGTGGATTTGCCACATCCACTCATTTTGGCAGAGATGAACAAATACAACAAAGGTTAAAATGTGTTTTTTATAATTTTTATCAGGCCGCCTTTTTTGCAGCTAATTTGCAATTCATTCAGCTGACCCACAGGGGGGATCTAGCAATTTCAAAAAACATTTATAGTATTTTTCCAACGCCAATTTTTCCAAGCATTTTAAGCTAGAATTGGCCTTGGGGTCAAATTTTTAGAACCTAGAATGATCTTGGTCCCCCAAGGCAAATTTTTGCCAAAAAACGATTTCTTTGTGAAAACTTTCAAAACATGGTAAAAAAGCATTAGGTTGCTCCCCTGTTTTATCCAAAACTGTTTAAAATTAACCTACTTTCGGATTTATCCTGTTCTAGCCAAAAATCATTACAGCCTTAACCTGCTAAGCACCATTATTTTTACTTACACCAATAGTTTGCTGCAGTTTTACTTCCGTATTTCACCAATGTATTTAACGTTTTTGACCAAAGTCTATTTTTGAAACTCTGTGACTTTTTAAGGTCAAACGCTGTTAAAAATTATTTTTGTCACACCAAATAATTTTGTAAAAATTATTTTTAACTGGAGAGTTTGACCACTCAATGGATAGAGAAAAATCTCAGCTAGAAGATGGTGTAAAAACATCTGAGATAAGAAAACAAAATTTCAGATAAAAAGGTCGGTGAAGTTAGTGTGATCCAAGTGTGATAGTGTGACTTTTGAAAACACTGCTCGTAAAGAAATAAAAAATTTCACAGGTTATGGCTGCAATAATTTTTGGCTAGAACAGGACAAAATTTTAATTTTAAACAATTTTGGATGTAACGGAAAGAGCCAATTCAAATTGGTCCAACATGTGAATAAGTTGCAAAAGACGTTAATCGGCTGCGAAAAATTGCCTATTTTTATCCAGACTCAATTTAACGATACCCCAGAAGTTTCGTATCCACACTGGCTCTGGCAGTTTTTTGCCTCGATTTTTAATAATTCTTGCCAGTTATCTTCGGTCAGTCTAGTTCGCAATATCACAAATTTTTGTGAATGGCTTTAATTTCACAAAAAGACCTGCAATTTTGATAAAACGACATTCTTATTAAAAAAAAGAGTGTTATTATATCAGGACTTGCGGTTTTTATTGGCTAAATAACAGACTTTTTGAAAAATGATGTATCAGAAATTAGAAAAATTAAATTTTTTAACAATATTTTTACAATTTTCGCTGATCTTTCTATAAAGTCTCGTGGTTTTATTTTTCTAAATTACAAAAAAACCTGACTCATCTTTTGTATTTTAGCGAGCCTTGCTAGTAGGAGTTTGACCGAAACAGCCTATTACTTTGCCACTGACATGTTTGTTTTTAATTCCTTTTCTGGCTTAGATTAGCTTTTGTATTTTCAGTTTGATGGTGACAGACTGGTGTGTGCGGTACAGCATGAAGACTCTGGCTTGTGTTTGCATCCACATTGTGAACATCTGGGCACAATTCGAGGTACTCCACTACTCCAGGGTTTTTGTATTGAACCAGTAAGGTTCTTCAGATTCCTCACAATGCCTCAGGCGAGCCTTGGTTCAAAATGGTGGATCCTGAGCTTACGGAGAGACTACTCCTAGGTAAGTTATACTTCCACCATCTACCTGTATTTAACTTGCATACCAGACAATTTTCAGATCTGGCCAACAAATTCTCCGTGATCTGTGCTTCTGACAAAGCTCATTTCAGTAGGAAAGCTGCAGAAAGGCAGGCTGGCTTAACCGGAGGCTCAGTACCCCGACCTCCTGTTCAATCAACAAATCAGCAACAAACAACAGCAGTCCTTTCCAGATCCACCACTCCTAAACTGTTACCTCCCCTCCAGCACCTCCTAGCCTAGCCAGCAATGCCACTGGTCCATCTCCCAAGAGGAAACACGAGCCAGCAGGCAACGGGAATGAAACCATCAAGTCTGAAGTGGGCACTTCACCATCCAAACAGTCAACTGGTTTATTTTTCAAGAAGGAAAAGTTGGAGGTGGACAGTGCTTTTGTGGACGAATGGGCTCAGCATGCCTTAGAGGAGGACCAACAGCCAGTTAGGCAAAAAAAGAAGCTGGATTTGAGCGAGTACAAGGAAAGGATGAGCCAGTCTGCCAATGGGGCGATGTCCGCTTCCAGTGATGGAGGAGCTAGTTCGGAAGCTGAGGTGATGTCTTCAACCAGTTCAACTGGAGGGGCTCAACCGGCTAGATTGGGAAGTGCTGTGATGGGCAACTCACCTAAGATGGAAGAGATCAAGCCAAGAAGAAGTTTTATGCCAGATATCTCTAAAGCGGCTGAACTGGTGACTAGTGATACCATGCAATTGCCTGCTGGCATTATGATGGGTAAGATTTGAAAGTTTGACATTCTCGCGGCTTTTCATTTGTCCGGAAAGGTTAATTTTGAAAAATAAGACGTGGAAAAGCTTTCCGTTGCATTAATTTACATAGAAAAAATTGACCCTACTAGCGAATACCCCCACCCCATAACAGTTTTTTTCAAAATCGTGTTTTAACCACTCTTAAATAATTTTTATGCGCTGAAAACGATAAAAAGGTGTTCTCGGGCATTTTCTGACCCAAAAAATGATTTTTGGGAAAAAAATTTTGACCGAAAACCGACTTTTTGCCTTAGGAGACCAAGGCAAACCACCTTATTTTAGGGTATTCTACCTCGTTTTGGTCACTGGAGCTAGCCAAAAAAGCCTCTACAGTCAACTCTCGATTTAACGAACCCCCTATTTAACGAAACTCTCGATTTAACGAACATCCGAACGTGATTTGGTTGGTTAAATCTTAAATAAGGTAAAGCTTACCTTCGATTTAACGAAACTCTCGATTTACTAACTTTCCTGTTTTTGTTTACCGTTTACGAAGAACAATGTCTTGTCGACAAGGACGTCATGATGAGTTGATCGATGCTTGGACAGAACTTCAGCAGCTAGAAGGTGATGATCATGAAGCGACGGTGTCCGACTTCATTGCTGTGGATGATTTGGTGCTTACATGTAATTATCAATTACACATTCTTTTTTTCACTAGTTAATTATTTTCAAGGTGCTACTCTTTCGCTGGCTGAAATCGTAGAAGATGTCTCGAGAACGGAAGGCTCTGGCGACGAAGAAGTGGATTTCGAGGAAATAGAAGTGGGAAAACCGCCAATATCTCGTCTCGATGCCCATCGTGCCTTCCTGATTGTCGCGCAATATGTTGAAGAAAACTTTTTGTGATTTTTCTGTGCTTCGTCTCAGTGATGCCTTAGATGATGCCTTTTACAGAGATCGTCAAAAGAAAATTAAGCAATGTAGAATAACCGATTTATTCGAATCTAATTCTTAACATTGTTTGCGAAGTGTGTTGTTATTGTTGATGCAATAAAGTTTTATTGATTCAGCGTTGTTAAGCGAACACAGTCAACTTTTGATTTAACGAACATTACAATAAAAATTGTACACCAACTTTCGATTTAACGAACCCTCGATTTAACGAAACTCTCGATTTAACGAACATTTCTGTCGGTCCCCAGAGGTTCGTTAAATCGAGAGTTGACTGTATATGCATTTATGATCAAGAGTACTTTCAAGCCCCTTGCTCCCCTTCGGGGCGCAGGGGGCTTGAGGTTGAGATTCGCACACCCACATACCTTAGACACAAATCACTCGAAAGTGACTCTGGATGCAGGAAAAAATCATGCATACCAGGCCCAAGTTAACCAAACTATGTTCAAATCCCATCTTTGTAGGGTTTCTAGATACCCTTTTCGGGTGGTGAATTCGCTAGTAGCGCCAAAAAAAATTATTTTTCTTGTAGTCACAAGTTTAGTCCCACTTTTGGAAAACATCCTTTTTTCAATTTTTATGCAAATTTTTTTGTTATTGTCCCATTTGACGTGAAATGGAAAAGTAGATATATGTCATAAATATCTGATTTTTAGCTTTATATTCAACATTTAAAGTACATGTTTGATGAAAGCCCAGACTTTACGTCAAATACAAGGCAAAGAGTTACATAAAGCTTCTTTTTACATAAAAATGCTGAGGTTTGCATTTTTCCCAATTATATTTAGACACAAATGTAGCCCTGATTGTCTTCTACAAAGTTGTAAGAGTAAGACCTGTGAAAACTAGAAACGATTTGGAGTCCGGAACTGATTTTTCTGGTCAAATTTCGGAAGTTTTTCAATTTCCTGCAAAATTGCTTGAGGCTCAAAATGAACATTTTCGAATAATTTGAAAAGCCGTGATTTTGACATTAAAAAAAACAGGGTGGTTGACTAAGGCATCTTTAACCCACACAGTTTTTAGCAGAGTCCAAAAAGAAACAAACTGAAAAGAAGAGAGATTCTACAAGCAGCAAGCAGAACAGCAACCCAAGTGATCAGCCATCCAGTAACCGTCACAGCTCATCCTCCTCGTCCCAACAACACCCTCGACAACCAGCCTCTCGATCAGTGTCTTCTAGTCAACAGCTCCCACATCAGCAGAAACCGGCCAAGCCTGCGACAAATGTTACTAGTAACAATGGCAACAGTGGTTTAGCAGCAGCGTCAATATCCCACTCACAACACCCTTCTTCTTCCGCCAGCAATAATTTGCCTTTTCAGGTTAGCTTCTGCTCATAAGAAATCGTTGTTTTCTGCAAAATTCCGCCATTTTGTTTACCTAAAAGGCAGTATTGGTCGCACAAAACTGGCTATCTTATGCAGAAAACTGAATTTTTATATAACGCGCCTCCAAATAAAATATTTTTGAAATTTCTGACTCAGCAAAAAAAACCACTCATCTTAAGTCAGATTTTGCCCCGTCGATAACTGTACATTAATAATTTCTCGTATAATATACGAGAAATTCTACAGTTAACGGTGGGGCAAATTCTGACTCACGATAATTGGCTAGTTTTGCTGAATCAGAAAAAAAACTATGGAACAGATGTACTAAAAATTGTTTTTTGGATTTAAAGAGGGCATAATAGTGCGTCATAGTGAAAATAAGTCGGGGCAGAAATCTCTTTGTCTCTTGTAAATTTTCTATAAGCGTTCTACCTGATCTGACGAAAGTTTTCTGTCTAGTTTTTAAAAGTATTATAATCACATCAATATCAGACTTAGCACGAAACGAGTGAAAATAGGGACGGTTTTTAAAAAATAGCCGGTCCTCGCCTTAATTTGCACTGTAACGCGCTGGTATGCCCCTTTAATTTGATTTAATTTTAGCGCTTTATATCTAAAAAATAGGTTTCTAAAGACTCTCGAAAATCGGGACAATCGGCAAATATGAGTCAATAACTGAAAACACGGCTAACCATCCCTATACTTAAGTAGTTTAGGCTAAATCAGTTCCAATTGCTCAAAACCGACCTCACCAACCCTCTTCCTATAAAGCTGTGCCTCCAGTAGAGAGAACTTCTTACAATTCTGGTCCAGCGCTCCACAACCCCCAACCATCTACGGCTGTTGATATCAAGGGCCGTGCCTCATATAATCAGCAGCAGAATGAAGGCAACACAATACAATACAACAACCCTGGTGCATACTCTTCATCCTCCTCTTCTGTCAAGGAACAACCCAGGTTTTCCGCATCGAAAAGTCAACAGTTTAGTGCTGCACAGCCACCTAAACACCACTCCTCCAATCAACAGCCACAGCAAACCACAGTGGGAGGGTAGGCACTTTAACACGTACAAGCCAATTTGTGCTAATAGGAGCGTTTTCATTAGAAATTTGTGTTGAACAATATAGGAGCAAATAAATTCTCTAAAAAAGTTCGGCCTCAATGAGGAAGTTTTTTTTGCCTTGGTCCCCTGTTGATTTTTCGTGATTTTCTAGGCTTTAGGCTCAGGCAAGGGTTGGCCAGCGTATGTTAGAAAGACTCAGACATGAGTCTAAGATATGTTTGAGTCCGTCCTAACATTTGTTGGCTGCCCTTGCCTAAGCCTAAAAATCACAAAGAATAAACAACAAGGGGACCAAGGTAAAAAAAAACCATTGTTTGGTAGAGCCAACAGTTCTTTTTGTAATTTATTTTACGTACCGTATTTATTCTAATAGGCCCCTCCTCCGATTCAAAATCGTGTTTGTGGCATTGCGTTTTGACCTACTTTTTGAACCTACTAGACTACTCTTAGGCAACTTACCAATGAATATGTAGCTCATCTCACTAGCTACAAAATGGGTGGTAACCTGCATGAGAGTAGTCTTAAAAAAATGGGTAAAAATACAATGCCAAGATTACGGTTTTGTATCGGAGAGGGGTGGGGCTTCTATTAGAATAAATACGGTATTAGGTGTTGAAGATCTCTCAGTTGGATTGTTTTAGTTATTTATACCTTTTTACTTTAAAACAATTTGGTGTAGTTGAAGTAGTTATTAAATGCAAAAGTTAAGAAGCTTTTAAATAAATACAAGTTTAGCCGCGTTAATGATTGTATTACAAGTAGAAAATTAGCAATTTTCTAAAGTTTTGCGAAACGAAAATTTCAGTCTTTCTTATAAGTGTTAAGTTGTCCTTGATAACACCGTTTATATTTCAGTACTTGACTGCAGCAGAAAGAGCAGATTCTGCGCATCATTTTGATACCAAACAATACAGCAAATCATAAAAAAGTAGTGCAACAATCAACAAATTTTTGGTGCCTATGCTTTTCCCGTTTTTTTAAATTTGCGCCTTTTTAGCGTTCTGTATTTTTATGTTTTTTAACAAAAAAAAATTCAGTTAATGTTGAGAAGAGTTCAAGCATGTGTCCCAAAGCTTGAAAGCTCGAGTAAACCTGTATTTATAAAAAGCTCCTTAAATTATGCAACAAATAAGTATTTTAGCATAATTGTTTTAAAATAGATAGATACAATAAAATAACCCAATCTGAGAGGTCTCTTAATTACAAAAAAAAAATTTCAGAAAATGTTTTACTCCTAACTTTTTCATCACAAAATTCTGAACAAAACGCTCCTATTAGCACAAATCGGTTTCAAAGTGTTAAGATTAATTGTCAAAAAGAATGATAAATAAATTAATCATTTCAGCTACTCTTCTCCTCCATCTCCCCTGTTCGAGTCCATTTCGCCGCCACCACCCCCGCCTGCAGTGATGCCTCACTGCCAAAACTCACAGCCTAGAGCAGTCAACCATATGACCAACATGCCCTACCACCACAATCCCCAACCTCGAATGCTAGCTCGGCCCCCTCAAGGAGCACCCAATAACAACCAGTTCAACCAGAAGAAGTATCAGCCTTACTCCAATGAACTAGAAGACGGTGAACTGACTTAGTGACCACAACGACATGATCAAATTCCACTCAACAAATTATATGAAATTCTAAAGTAAAAGTATTGTTCATTTATTGGTAAACCAATTTGGTGGTGTGACATAGGGGTTGCAGCCAGCAGGCATGAAAATTTAGCGGAGTATTGACTGGGGATAATCATCTCTCAAAACTACTATAGCGCTGCTTGGTATTGGTTGAAACATTGATTTTTTCGGTCACTTTTTGCGATCCTAAATTTTCAAAGTTGGTGTCCTCTGATAGGGAATGGTACGCCCGCTAGCGATTGAGCATATAAAAATTTGGCTTTGGTCCGGCGAAAAAATTTTTTCTGGTCAAAAAAAATTTTCGAAAAATTTCTCGATAAGGAAAAAAAATTTTTGGTGCGAAAAAAAAATCGTGTGTACATAAAATTTTTTGTGCGCTAGAATGTGGCACGTCGAATGAAAAAAAGTTTGGTCAATAATTTTCAGTCCCCATGGAGCGATTTTGTTTTTGAGTGGGGTACTAAAAGTGGGAAAAACCTAGAATTTGACCAGGTTTGAATTCAAATAAATTCGAATTTGTCTCGCGAGGAATTCAAAATTCGGCGGGTATTACTCTATTCAAGAGTACTTATGTAAGTAAATCGACTATGCTGAGCACGAATCCGTCGTCAGAATCACGGGTTTACTTATGAAAATTAAATTTGGTCGAAAATCGGTCCGAAAAAAGTCGGGCTGATGCGCCATCGGCGCAGCGTGTACTCTATATCATAGGTGCAATGTAAACATAATCTCTCTGCAGCGCTTGAGGGAGATCTCTCTGCGCTTCAGGGAAATCTCCCTCAAGCGCCGTACAGAGATTTTGAACAAATGATGTATAAGCGGGTACCCCCACCAGCGGGTACCCAAACCACAAGCAGGTACCCAAACCACAAAGATGCACCCGAACGACCAGCGGGTACCCAAACCACAAGCAGGTACCCAAACCACGAAGATACACCCGAACGACCAGCGGGTACCCGAACCACAAGGATACACCCGAACCACCAGCTGGTACCCGAACCACAAGTATACACCCGAACAACCAGCGGGTACCCCGAACCACGTGGATACTCCCGAACCACCAGCGGGTACCCCGAACCATGTGGATACTCCCGAACAACCAGCAGGTGCCCCGAACCACAAGGATACACCTGAATCACCAGCGGGTACCCGAACTACAAGGATACACCCGAACAACTAGCGGGTACCCCAACCACAAGGATACACTCGAACCACCAGCGGGTACCCGAACCACAAGAAAGTACCCGAACCACCAGCGGGTACCTGAACTACGTGAGCTAGGACTGATGCGCCATCGGCGGAGCGTGTGCTCTAGTACTATACTATAAGTTTGCAAACGATTATATGAATAAAAACACCAAAATATCTAAACACTAATTATATACTAAAGCATCTCTCTAATGAGCACCCCAGGGCGCTTATTTTTCAACCCTCTTTAAAATTTTAGATCAATCGAAGTTTTCGGCTGCTCAACCGAAATTCAAATAGCGGGATCCGTAGAGCTCCTGGAAGTCATGAAACCGCAAAAAACACCTTTGTAGCATATTTATTGATATAAACCCTCAAAGTTGAGGGAGCGCTCATCGTAGAGAATACGGTAGTGTACAAGATTGGCGATGGAAATGCAAAGAAAATAGATTTTGAGATTTTTTCACCTAAAATCAGTAATATTCTTGGCTTATAAAAGTGCTTTTGGTAACCTAAAATAGTGAATCCTGGTTCAGGAACAATATATATTGAGTTGAATTTCAACTATTTCGCGAGCCTAGTTTGTTGTGAGCGTTTTGTGAGTGGCAAAATCAGAAGTCTTGCGATTTTTTGAACTAGACTGACCAAAGACAAGCGGCAAAAAATTAAAAAGTTAAAAAAGTGTCGAGGGGGGTTGAGCCTCGACTGTATTTCCAAATTTTCATGCCTGCTGGAAACTTTTTGCGTCCCCCGTTTTAGGCAGTTTTTTGCATCAATTGTTTTGTAATTTTCTCATAACTTTATGTCATTGTTTTTGTTGTTACCACTAGTTTGTTGTTGTTATTAAATAAAGTATATTTTTGCCTTTATTCGCGGTCAAGCAATAACAATAATATCTAAATTGAGCAATTTCTGGGGTAGAATAGATTAGCAGCAATTATACACCATTAATAACAACAATAATAATAATTTTGTCTTTCCTTTACTTGTGAGCCGCTCTGTTGCCACCTACAGAACGCCTCTTCTGTGCATTGATATAGGATTTGGGGCAGAGAATTTTGCGGAAAGCTCTTCTAAACTCAGGATTGAGGTTGTAGAGAAATGGATTTAGTGAAGAATTGATGTATCCCAGCCAGACAAATGCTTGGTGCACCTGAATTGTACACTTTGTTAGTTTATGCTATGTGTGCCATTGCAAAAATTGTAGATTGTCTTTGCTTAGAAAATGTTTAGACTGCTTGTCTGTTTGTGACAGTTATGTTTGAAGTTTCAAAAATATTAGCACTATTACTAATAATGTTTTTTTTGTTAATTAGTTTATAAAATTTAGGTGGTGACATAGTTGAGAGTCATCTTTAAAAACAGGTCAAAAGTATCATGTTAAAAACAAGATTTTTAATCAAGGATTGGTCTACTCCCGGTCTACAGTCTACTCCCGATAAACTGGCATTTTTAAAATAAACTTTAAAAAAAACTCTTTCTTTTGATTATAAAAACTTTGGCCCTATGTGACAATCAGGGGGTTTTTTTGCCTTGGTCCCCCTGCTGTTTTTTAGGACTTTTTAGGCTTTAGGCAAGGGTAGGACAGACTTAAACAAGATATTTTTAAGTCCATCCTAACATACGCTGGCCAACCCTTACCTAAGCCTAAAGAATTTAATGAAAAAAACAGCAGGGGGGACCAAGGCAAAAAACCCCTGATTGTCACATAAGGCCAAATCTTTAATTGTCGGGGGAATGAAAATTGTCAAAAACCAAAATTTCACGGTTGTAAAGTATTGAACTACCATATTTTCTTAATTAACCGAATATGCCCGTTTAATTTTCAACCCCTAAAAGTCGGGAAATGTAAAACCTCAAGTGCACTCCATTACTACCAGTGCTTTCGAATATCGGTCCGGTGCTCGTACTCACACGACCAGAGCTCTCAGAAAAAACTGTATAATATTTTTTGAGCGCAGTTTTATCGTCATATTCTACACTTTTATTTTTTCATCTTAAATTTCAACCAAATTGACAGTACCCACCTTGGGATGTAAACTACAGCTTTCACAGAATGGCAAAATTACATATGCACAGAAGAAAGGCAACCAGCAAAATATAAAGACGAAGATGATGACAGCTATGGTCTTGGCCGCTCTTTTCTCCTTGGCCACACTAATCTTTTCTCTGTTCTTCAGCACACTGTTGGTCAACTGAAAAGTAGTTGTTGGTGAGAAGAGCATATCAACAATTTTAGAAATAACCACCTGTTCCTGAGGTCCGCAAGCACCCCCATTGCCTTTCAACATAGCTCCAAAAGAAGGCTTCCTCATCACGTCATCTATCATAAACTGAGTTTTAGCTTTGATAGTTGCTACAGGGTGGGTGGTGCTATCCACAACTACAGACCCACTCCTCTCTTCGCTGGAGGAATCGCTTCTGGTGGTGTTGTTGGTCCTCTCATCGTGGTGAATCGTTGCTTCTCCGTTAGTTTCCGGTAGGTGGTTAGGCTGAAAAGATACATGTTAGGAGACTGATATGCAGTGGTTGAAAAAGATCATCGACTCGACAGGTCGAAGTCCGAGTCGAAATCGATCGAGTCGAGTCGAAGGTCGAAAGTTCGAAAATTGAAAACATTGCAGGGATTGAGTAGAGGAATATGGCAAAAATCGAACAGTAGGGCCAAGAAATTATGAATGTCTCAATTATAAGACTGAAGTTGTGGTCACACTCCTTGGTCTTGGTCGCAGTCGAGGTCGACTTTTTTGAACTTCTTTTATGACTAGAATTAACTAAATCACATTAATTTAACACTACGATTCCCATTTGTAATTTTTGTCTCTATGGACTCAAAATTTCATGGTGAGCACGATGGTGGTTTTAGTTTTTTCGAAAAGCTTGTTTGAGGGGGTGAGACCAGCATTTTAAAAGTGCAGCCTTCAAAAAATAGGTACTCAGTGCGGAGTGCTGTAACTATTTTTTCCAACAGCATAACGACTTGTTTTAAAAGCAACTAAAAAGCTACAGAATTTTTTTTTGAACAGAATTTCAGACAGAATTTTTTTGAATATTTATTGTCTTGAAGGAATTTGAAATTTGACAACAAGTTTTCAGATTCGAGATCAGTTTTTCTAAGAAATCGACGCTAATCACGAATTTGGTGTCAAAATTGAAGTATGCGTAGCGAAAAACGAGTTTTACGTCAAAAAATTTTATGAAAATATGTTGATACTTTTTAATCAATTTTCTTTAAAATTCTAACAAATGTTTTTCATGCGTCAATAAACCATTTTGTGGCTTAAGGTTCGGTCTTGGTTGTGCAACAAAGAAGAGTCATGAATAAGCATATTGGGATGAATTTCGAGCACTTATATGAAGCACCTAAAATTTTAGCATTCTCAGACTCATAACTTTTTTATTCTAAGGATAAAAAACTCTGTTTTTACCGAAAGTTAGAGCAGAATATCTGTAGCTTTTTAGTTGCTTTTTAAAGCAAGTCGGTATGCTGTTGGAAAAAATAGTTACAGCACTCCGCACTGAGTACCTATTTTTTGAGGGCTGCACTTTTAAAATGCTGGTCTCACCCCCTCATGCAAGCTTTTCAAAAAAACTAAAACCACCATCGTGCTGACCATGAAATTCTGAGTCCATAGAGACAAAAATTACAAATGGGAATCGGAGTGTTAACTATGTAAAATATGTTGACTGTGCAAAGTACGGCCCGTGTGTGCCTGTGTGATAGTACAAAAGTTGTAGGTTGGTCGATATCGAGGTATCTTTTACTATCACATACATTTTCTTTCATTATTCAAAATATTTTTTTGCACAAGAAAGTTCAGATCCTGATATATTGTTTGCTACGAAAAATACTACTCGAAGAAAATCATCTTCGATCTCAAAAAATTTAAAAAAAGTCGACTACGAAGTTTTCCAAAAACGGACGGTAAAATGATAACTTGGAAAGAATATTATGTTGGGTAACCTCATCCGCCATTTTCCCTCCCATTCCTTTAATTTTATTCAAAGACAACTTACTTTTGAAACCATGCTATCATCGACTTCTTTGGTAGGTCCATCCATATCAATATGAGGTCCTTGCACCCATAATCCATTAAGGTTAGTCCCACCAATCAATTTATTCTCTCTCAAGAATAGTGAAGCCGCAGCTTGTTGAACTGCTACTTCACTATCGCTATTATTCCTCATGGCTGGAGATGATTCCCTTTTCTTTTTGAATGGATTGAAGCTCGTAGAAGAATGAGAAAAAGACCTTTTTGTCTTCACTTTATGGCTGGCTGGATGGTAACTGCTGGCTGAGTTGGCACTGCAGTTGATCACCAGACTAGCAGCTCTGGGAGTAGAGCTATTGCCAGTCTTGGTGATGGGACACAAGGAGAAGCCGCTTGTAGGGATGCTGCTGGCGGCCACCTGGTTCTGGGCATCCACCGCCTTACTTATCCTGACCAAAGCCGAGCGCCCTCGATTGGTGCGGATGCGCTGACGGGCTGAGATGAAGATCTTCACATAGACTATGATCATCACTATCAGCGGCAAGAAAAATGAGCCTGATGCTGAAAACACAACAAATGTCCTGAAATTGATATGTGTTTTGGAATTTCGTTTTGGTTGGGAATGGTTTAGGTTACTTGTCAGTGGTTAGTTCACAATGGTCCATTAACTTCTGGGACGACCAATCGTTCCAACCGATTAGTGGAGGTACGGAGATGGTGACACTGGCTAGCCATACCTATAATATTTGAATTAATTTTGTTGTAAATTAAAATTGAGTGCCAAAGTTTTGCAAAAGAGCCTCCTTGTTCCCCTCGGTTATGTTGTTATCGACACTTTCCCGACTACGGAGTGTGAGAAACACCGACCTCGACCACTATAGTGATCGCATTTTATAATTTTTTGTAAATCATGTTTAAAAGTCTCCAAAGTGAATTTTATACCCTAAAAAAGATAAAAACGTTCTTTACTGACTTTTTCTCACATAAAAATTGAATTTTTTTTAGAAAACCTTTTTGACTAAAATTTGACTTTTTGCCTTGGGGGACCAGGGTGAATCAATGTTTTAGTCAAATTTTGGTCAAATATTTAAAAAAATAATAATTTTTTTATGTAAACTAGTGTCGGAAAACAACTTTTCTATCGTTTTTAGCGCATAAAAGTTACTTATGACACGTTTAAACGTGATTTACAAAAATTATAAAATGCGCCCTCGGACTAAATAAGTTCCCTCTGCCCTACTCTGCGCCTAATCAAATCCAGTAAAGCAGGGCGACTAAGGCAACAATCTGTGCTGGATTTTACAACAAAAAAGGCCAAAAAACTACCGTATTCTCTCGAATAAATGCCTCCTCTCTAATAAACGCTTCCTCTTAAATCCTCACTGAGATCTAAATATCTTTCATATAGTAAGTCCTATCTGAGGACTCCTCAGAGGAAGTTGATTCCAGTACAGGGCATGTTTGTGGGCGTTCTTTAAACGTGTTACGTAAATATTTTTTTAAATGGGTAAAGGTGCACTACTTGTTTTGCAAGGATGATGGACAGTGAACATTTTAGAAAATCGCCTAATATAGAGAATGGAATTTAGAGAGATTGTTTCTAGGGGGCCACCTTTTTAGAGGTGTGTGCTAATTTTTTTAAACATTCTTTATTCGAAATTATTTCAAATTCTCTAACAGCCAAGCAGTTTCAATTAAAGTTATCAAGGATGTTGGACAATGAGCATATTACGAAGAATGTTGGATAACGAGAATGATATCCAGGATGTTGGACTAAAAGATCGATGAAAAGTTGAACGAAAAAAGCTCAGGATTTGGAGCATTTAATTCATTGTTCTAGTCTACTATCGCTGATAAAGCCATTCTTTATCTTGCGCTCCCTCGTTGCGCATTCTTTAAAATCGGTTGGTGTTTGATGTTGACGGTTGATGGCTTCTAATTTGTACGCTTTTGTGCAGGAGTTGAGCTTTCTTGACTTCTTAATCTCGATACTTTCTTTCCATCTTGACTTTTTAGTTCTCTGCCTTCGGCATGCAATCTCTTCAACAGGATCGGTTTGATGAATATATACATAAAATACATGCAATTCTTTATGACTAAAAATATAAATGTAAAAATGCTTATAAAAATTCAGCAGTTAAATTATTTGCATATTATTGAGCTTTCACAATAGTGCATCATGTAGATTCTGAGCCTTACAATGTTAATTTTAATCTCATTTCCTTCCTCTTCGTCGTCAAACAAATAATGCTTGTTCATAACGAAAATATAAAAACGAGTAAAATAACAAAAATGGAAAGTGGTACAACGTTTTTATCGTGTAAGAATTGCTTAGAAATGGACCTGTTGCCGATAGTTGTAACCTAAGTACCATATCTTAAAAATTCAAATCTTTAATAGAGGGGCTCATTAGAGAGAATACGGTATATTGCACAAAGTCGTTCGTAAAAAGGATTCAGAGAAACAAGGATAGGTCCTGCGAAAATTATTTAAAATTTTTATCTGATGCACTTTTTTAAGGTCAGTGGATAATCTTATGGAAGAAACCCTTCATGGAAGTTCCGTGATGAGAAACATTTCTTATGATTTGAAAGATTATTTATGAACAACTAACCAGAACAATAACAGTGCACACAAATCTAGGCGTCCTTTTTTGGGCATAGTCTATTGGGTTGTGGATGGCCCAGTACCTGTCCATAGCAATAGCACACAAGTTGAGAATTGAAGAGGTACATAAGAGAATATCGGCAGTGGTGAATAGTTGGCATACAGTCACGCCTAGAAGCCACCTTCCACCTGCAAAAATTCATAATTTGTTTTTAATTATTCTTTTTTGCCAATACCGTAAGACGGTACTTGTTGGGTTGGGGCGCCACCCTAAATTTTTTTCCAACCTTCTCGAAACACAGATTTTTTATTTATTTTTCATTCACAAACATACATCTCTGATATTTGACACCACAAGTGAAAAAATATGTCTGGACCGTTGAATTTTGTTCTCCACACAAAATCAGACACGTATGACAAAAACAGAGTCCTGGTTGTTCCAAATTCATTCTTATGTCGAACCTTATATTTCTGCCAGACTGACTCAATTGCTTGTGTATGAGCACCTGTTACCGGATCGACGAAATTCTCTGAATGCTTGACTGTCAGATGTTGATACTCTTCATGAACCAGACAGACGGGGAACGAGAAATTTAGGGTGGGGGCCCCGACCCAACAAGCGCCCCGTATTTTCTCTAATAAGCCGACATGTCGGTTTATTTTTTTAACCCCTCGAAAATCGGGAAAGTTTTGGGTGAAAATTCAAAATTGAAAAAGCGTAATCGGTAGAGCTCGTGTGAGCTAAGTAAATGCATTAAACAGCTTTACAAAAAAAATTCTCTGAGCTGAGATATAGTTGCTCAAAGTATGGGGTGTCGGTTTATTAGAGGGTGTCGGCTAATTAGAGAAAATACGGTACAGTCAAACCTCGATATAACATACCCCTTGGGGGCCGGGTAAAGGGGTACGTTATATCGAGGGTACGTTATATTGAGGGTACGTTATATCGAGGGCAGAAACCAAATAGATGACAGGTGTACGTTATATCAAGGGTTTGTAAAATATTCAAGTGATTTTATTCATAAGCTCAACAATAACAATTCCGCGAACAACAATCAATGGCTAGCGGAGTAAAAACCTTTTGACGTTTCGGCTTTGGAGTACTTATCGAAACTAAAAGGGAAACGTTTAATGACTACAGAAAACATTGCAGAAGCAGAAAAAGAGCAAAAACTGTATGAAATTGGTAAATATAACACACTATTTTTCAAGGGTACGTTATAGCGAGGGTTACGTAGAGATCAGTGTTATCTGCAAGGGTTACGTTACATAAATGGGTATGTTATACCGGGGGTACGTTATATCGAGGTTTGACTGTATCAACCACGCTTTTGTTGGCTTGTAAAGTAATTTTTGCGTTAACATCAATGGTATGAACGCCTTTCTAATGGGTTTCATAAACGCACATACATAAAAATAATATTAAAATTTAGTTATGGGTTTCACAAGTGAAAATTATTCTTTAAAATTGTATCAGAGATTGTTTGATGGGTTGCAAATTTTATTTTTTTTGCAAACCTTGATTACGAGACCCATCAAACAATTCCTAATACATTTTTACTGATTAATTTTCACTTGTGAACCCCATAACTAAATTTTAAAATTATTTTTTATAATAAATTACTTTAATTTTAAATATTGCAAAGATATTTACCAGGAGCCCTGCCTATTCCGCTTTTTCAATATTCGAACTCAAAATTTGGAAAATAAGGAAGTTGCTCATAGTAAGGACGTTTTTGGCAGGGCTGCGAAACGTCTTTTATTTAAAGATTTGTCCTTTATTTGTGACCCCGAATCTTTAGAAATTTTGAGTTTGAAATCTTTATTTTTGACGCTCAAAACTGAACAAGCACTAGATAAAATGGCCTTTTTTGACAAAAATGGTAAAATTGTACTTTATTTCAAAATTTTGAGTTCGCAGCCGTAGTTTTAGGGCGTTTTCGCAAAAATGCTCTTTTATTCTGTGCTTATTGTTCTTTTGGTGTTTAAAAATAAGATTTTGACGTAAAATTATGAAAAAAAAGATTTGGGATCCCAAAATAAGGACAAATCTTATAAATAAAGAAATTTCGAGGCCCTCGTTTACACCTTAAAATTCTCTAGGTCAACCCAATTTTTTTCCGATTTTAAAAATAGAAGACCATAGTCGTCTGATAGAAGTCTTACGGCCAATTTTTTTCCCTGAATTTGATTTTAAAACTGGAAGCTGAATAAAAAAACCCTTTATGATAAGGTTTCAGTGCATGGATCTAAAAAGCAAAGTACTTGGCAGGCAAAACGTAATCTTGAGCTTTCAAGTGTGCCACTCAAAGTAGGCAAGCTTTGTTTTTCTCTACCCAAAAAGTTCAATAAATATGCTTCAACGTTTATAGTCAAATTGAACTTTAATTTGTTTGGCAAAAAAACCAAAAACACCTACTGGATAATCTGTTTGCTGTAAGTGAAAAAAGCACACCTGCCAAAAATTTGACCACGTGGAGAGGCATGACCACAATAGCTACGGCTAAGTCACTGGCTGCTAGAGACACCAGAAAGTAGTTTTGCACTTTTTTCAAAGGTTTGTAAGTGCAGACTGCGGCGACCACAAGACTATTGCCCACCACAGTCATTGCTATTATTACCTAAAAAAATATAGTTATTTTTTTTGCAATTAATGTTTATACTTTGTAATTTTCTGAACTCTGGTGTTTTTAGAGATCACCACTAAAAATTTAGTCCACAAATTGCAAGAGCTGATATTTTCGGCCTTTTGGCATTTGCTTAACATGCATAAATAATTGATAGAATTACTAGTTGCACTTTTTCTGGTCTGGGTCACCTTGAATATATATTCGCTGATGTTTTTTCTTTTTCGTCCCACTCAAAAAAAAAGAAACCGAAATTTACATGAATAAAAATACATAAAAAACTTATTTGCGTCAGCTTTTAAGCGAATAAGTCAACAATGAAATGAAATTTATGAGCCTTTTTCAATATTAATTGAAGTTAAAGCTAGTTGTTAGTTTTTTTCTTTCAGAAGTTGCTAGTTTTTTTTGTAAGACTTAAAAAAATTGGTTGGAGTCACGCTTTTCTGTTTAGAAGCTGTAAATAAGTCGAAAAATGCATAAAATATGGGCTACCGTAAGAAACATATTTCAAGTGGTCTAAAACTTCCTCCTATTCTTTATGTTTACAAATATAGGTGAAGCAAAAACAGTTGTTTCAATTTTAGAGGCAGAGATATTAAGAAATGGATTTAGTCCTAGGTCTTTGATTAGAGCAGAGCAACAAATACTATATACACAATTCTAAAATTTCAATAAATTGAAAGTTAGAAGCTTATTGAAGATCACAAAATAGCGTGACTGTGACCAGGGCGAGTCTGATTTCAAAGACCATTATTAACCGGACATCAACACTTTTTAGAGTCTCATGATTAACTTGACTTGTTTTTTATCTAATAGGGCGCTTACAATGGAGGTGCGAGGTCGAGGTCTTTAAGGTGCCGTAGCTCAGTCAGCTTTTGTTGTTTTACCGATCTTGAAACTTTTTTGACCTATTTTTAAGGTCCTCTTTTTAGGGTCCTTTAATGAGAATTCTTTATCGATCTTTAAAAACAGCTTTTATTGGTTTAATAAATTATAAATTAAACTTTCATAAACCTCACACCGCCATTGTAAGCGAGCCATAATTAATGTTGTCTGCTCAAGCTTAAAAACTTAGTTCTATGTTCAACTAATTTAGTCTAGCTATGATGAGACCAATTTTAATGAGAATTCTTTATCGATCTTTGAAAACAGCTTTTAGTGGTTTTTTTAACTGCTCTTATTTAGAAAGCTCAATTCTGCTAATTTAATATGTACAGTCGACGAAATAAAATTTATAGAAAAAAGTAGGACCCGCATATGTCAAATACTTTACAGGGTGACACATAAAAACTGGTGCAATTTTCGAAATCTGCGCGATTTTGTTTAAAAGCTTTTGAATGCTTTTGTCGCGTTTTTTTGCTATTTTTGTTTGTGTTTCTGTGCAAAGTAGCTGCTTGAATGATTCTCTGTTTGTATTTTTCAGAATGGAAGAAGAAATCACCGCAGAGCCGTCCACCAAGATCAACTCGACAAGAAAGTTATGCCGCAAAATGGGAATTTCGCGTAAGTTATTCTGGGTCTGTTCCAGTTTTCTTTGTATAGAGATCAGGGGTGGGCAAAGATCAGATCGATCTGATCTGACAAAAATTATTGTCAAAATAGCCAAAATTTTTCGGGAATTCAAATTTTATAGTCTGAAAATGACTTGGATCGCTGAGAATCCCAGCCCAGAAAGGCCAAAAGCCACTGAAAGTTGTTTTTTTTTGGGGGTTTACTAAGGGGGGTGGTAAACTTTTTGCAAAAATTCGATTGCGCTAATCAGATTTGCCGTTTAATCGACTCAATCGCTCATCATATCACCATGAACCATTCAGAATCGCTCTAAACCACTCCTAACTAGCATTTAACTATCCTAAACCAGTTTTTATGGTGGTTCAAGGTGGATCTGAGCGATTGAGCCGAAAGTGAGATTCTGATGCGCGCAATCGAATTTTCGCAAAACGTTCACCCCACACCCTTTAGTAAGCCCCAAAAAACCAAATATCAAATTCTTACCACACGATTGAAAGCTGAGAATGTTGGCTACAGAATAGTATGAAAGTTTCTTGGTTCAGTTCACAAAAACTTATATATTTGACTTATATGTTCTGTAGCCAACATTCTCAGCTTTCAATCGTATGGTAAGGTGTTCAAAATTTTACGGAAAAAAGTAGCATAAAAACAAGAAATAAAGTAAAAAATTAAAAAAATCGAGTTAACTGTGTAGCAACTATAAAGATGTATAATTTCTCAACTTTTTTTTCGACTTTTCTCTACCAGGAGTACCATTTTCTTTACATTTCAGACCCTAAAGCTTGTTTTGGGACCATACGTGATCCATGCATTTTAGTCCTAATTTTGTAAAAATTAAACGTCACAAACCAAATAAGTGACAGCTCCAAGCACCTAAAATCAACTCATAAGCCATATTCAAAACTACATTAAACTCAAAAAACAAACCAGTTCAAAAACAGGAAGAAACTGATTAGTCTGCTCCATACTCGTAGAAGAATTTCCCTCAAAACCAAGGCTAGAAGTAGAATAAGTGGGAGTCACATCGTATAGCTCATCCATATAAATGGTTTCACCCCCACTCAGCTCGCTAGACGTTGACGCAATCCCCACCTGTATCCCCGGGGAGAGTAGGTTAATTGGCAGAGAGTTATTATCCGCCGCAGTGGTAGTGATATTGAAAATGTTCTTTTGTAGGGAGAATAACACACCCAGTACCATGATTAGAGAAGTGGAACTGGTGGCTGATGCCTGGTCCACAGCCAAAATTAAAATAACGCAAATAGAAATAGGGACATTTACACCAAATATATTTCCAGCCTTCCGACGATGACGATCGCCAGCATGAGGCAGTAGAAATAAAAAGGCTGGTGATATTGCTGCTGCAAAAAAGTCAAATAAATCAGGCATTTTTATTGGTTGGACAGGTCTCTCAGCCAATTAAAAATAAATAAATAGTCGCTTGGTAACATGTTGCATTTGTGGCCTGGTGGTAGTAGGTTAGCTTACTGTAAATATTCATGGGCTCGATTCCCACTTGCGGTGAAATCATATATTGCAAACTTTTATTTTTGCGTAGGTTTATTCCTGACTTAGGCAACAATAATAGCAAATATTTTGCCAGAAAGGAGTAGCATGTGTGGATTTGACTCGAACCTTTCTATTGCCTTTAATGAAAGTTTGGAGTGCGGGAGTGGCAATAATGGACGGAGAAGTTCTCTTCCTCCAGATTGTTTTTGTGGCTATAGTGCTCTGCCCATTCAAATTACTTAGCCAATTCACGCAAGCTTTAATTCAAGTCCTTCCCCCTTCTCCAACTTGCTCACTTGCTTATGTATGAATGGAATTGTGTGTAATGGGGCTGAGGCGGATGCACCACCACCAGTAGCAGATTTGTCTTCCTCTGGTTAAGTTGGCCCCTAATGATGAAGCTAATATGGACACACAACAGTATTGTTGCTGTTCTGGGTAGCGAAGGGCCACCCTGTTTATGTTTTTTCACTGCTTTTCCGGACTTGTTTGTTTTTATTTTCTGGGAAAGTTTGGCGAGTTAATTAATTAATTTTTTCGGGGTCGGTTTTTTATGCATTTAAAAAAATTAGGACGAGGATCTTATCAACTGCTACTTTTTTTTTAATCTACTACTGCCATTTTAAGATAAAAAGGTCAAGTCAAAAAATAGTCAATGGTCAAAAAAAGGTTGCCAAGTTATAGTTATGTCTCAGAAAAAATTGACTACAATCGACGCTCGATATAGCACCAACCCAAAAAAATTCTTTCTCGCCTAAGGTCCAACACTCTTTGCTTCAAACTAATTTTTAAGTTATTTTGTAGTATAGGGCTATAGGCGAGAACGAACCTTTTTGGGTGCGTGGACTGTATATTTTTATTTGGTTTGGATTTGAGAAAACATTTTATTATGGGTAACTTTTTCCAAAAAACTTTCAAACTTAAAATTTTTGCGGATTTAAAATAGGGTTTGATAAAAGCACCTCTTTCTGGACCCCGTCAAATACGTGCCAATCCAGAGAGAGCCGAATTCACAGAAGAAAAGAATAAGAAGGTGAAAGAGTAAGAGACCGGAAGTGTAAAAAATAACAATTAGCCAAAATGAAGTGCTGCTAGCTAGCCCCCGCATTAGCTAATAGTGCTGCTATTAGTAGTTTACACTACTACAACTACTGCTACTAGCAGACTCTTCCCCAGC
The DNA here is from genome assembly GCA_029231635.1 of Ditylenchus weischeri. Lineage (NCBI taxonomy): Eukaryota > Metazoa > Nematoda > Chromadorea > Rhabditida > Anguinidae > Ditylenchus > Ditylenchus weischeri. Next base: position 225,329 of record JAMRYI010000105.1, on the reverse strand, counting down.
TAATTTGTATGCTAATGGACTCCCCCAGCCGTCCAAGACTGGTAACACGCCAAAATTGTCTTTGCTGTAATTTTCTTATTTTTATTTAGCCCAAGTTGGTGTCTCTACCCAGATTTTGCTGGCCTGAAAAGTTTGTGTTGAAAGCCGAAAAGAGAGCTTTTTCTCATTTCGGGTGGTTACACACATTCCACTCAACCCACTAGAATAACCTACTTTGCAGTTTGAGATTTTAGAGACAGCCACAAAAGCAATAATTTGATTCTTTCAGGGTTAAATTTGGAAAATAAATTGCTCAGTAATTATGCTCAGGCATACAGTAGCAAATAAAACTTCTGCTGCATACTACTTGGTCAGACGAGAATAAGAAAGTAGGAAAAGTGAATGTGTGGAAGTTTTTTTATTTAGTATACAATTCAGAAAACATGAGATTATTCACAACAGTAGTAAACTATTAAATTTATTCTTAGCCTTTTTGATGCATTTTTTGGTTTTGGTCATGTTATATGCCAAAATGTAGCTGGGAATCTGGGCTACATTTTGGTATGACACATAAGTAAGAGCCGATTAAAAAAATTGGTTAAAAATGCAAAGAATACATTTGAAAAATTCCGGATTTTGGGGAGGGCTTCTATTAGAGGAAATACGGGGTAACCTTAGAACTGTTTTAAGTTAATTTTGAAACTACAGTCAACCCTCGATACAACGATACCCAAGGGACCGGCCCTGGGTATCGTTATATCGAGGGTATCGTTGTATCGAGGTATCGTTGTATCGAGGCTTGGCTGTATCAGCACAACAATGTTCAACAAAAGCACTTTTATTAACGGTTAGAAGAGAAGAAATTGGTAATTTTCGGCTGCTGTTCTTACTTTTTGCGCTCTTATAGAAGTAGTCATCCAATTAAGCAGTGCAGAAAAAGAAAAATGTACTCAGTAAGAAAAAAGGCGTTTGAAATTTAAAAATTCTTTAATTTTTTTTTCTTAAAAATGATCTTAAATCGAAAATATCGTTATATCGAGATTGCTTTTATTAGTGGGGACCGGCAAAAAGTATCGTTATATCGAGGTATTGTTGTATCGAGGGATCTAGTCTTTACCATTCTTTATCAGAACCGACCAAATCTTTACAGGAGTACCGTTATATCGAGGTATCGTTGTGTCGAGGGTTGACTGTACTAAAATGCTATGCAACTCAATCCAAAAACTAGCTGAACGACATAAGACATATGATATCACCCCTTTCTAGCACATTTATAATCACTTTATAGCGTACACTCAGAGCTACAAGATACGCGTAAGCACAAGAGTGACAAGGGATAAAAAAAGAACAAAACTTGAACTGGGTCTGAACCTGCGACTATTTATTCAGTACCGAAAATTCCCCCCTCATTTAAAAAAACTATGATAAGTTCAAAAATGTGTTAACTCTCTGAAAATGACATTATTAGCTCAAATTCAAAAGAGTGAGTATGTGTCGCCGCCACCATTTGTATTTGTGAAAGGGGGGTGGGAGGACAAAGCTGAGCAATCTTTACAAAAAAGAAGACAGTTAGTTGGAAATGTAGTTGCTTTTCTCCTCCTTTGAATCCAGCCTTTCCCGGTAATCAGTTGGGGGTGTCAAAAGCAGGCTTTTAATTTGTTGTAGTAGTACTAGTAGCATTTCCGCTTAATCACTGCTACTAATCGAGTCTGCTACTATATTCGTTCATTAGGGCTGATGCAAAAGTTTGTTATGCTCGTGTTATTTTCTGGACAAATGGAAGTGAGTTCCGTTTAGGAAGATGAATTTGAAAATGAAAAAGAGAATTGAGCAAAGATTGCTTTTGCACAGCAAAACGGGCAATATTTTTCGTACCAAATTCACTTCTTTTTGTACCAACAAAACTATGGTTCGGATAAAGCTCTTTTGGAAAAAAAGTTTCAATAATGGCCTAATAATTTTTCTACATCATTTCTAACATATTTGGATAATTACTAGCTATAATCTGCCTTAGATGAGAAAAGTGACCGAAATTTTTTTTGAACCTAAAATGTAAACTTGGCCCTTCAAGGCAGATTTTTTGAAAAAAATTATTTTTGGCAAAAATTCTCCGAAAATTGTAGAAGCGCCGTAAAATAATATTGGGCTATTATTGAAATTTTTTAAAGAGCTTGATCCACCCGTGGCTTTGGCTAATCTAGTACCAAAAAATGAGTTTAGTAAAAAAAAAGTAAGTTTGGTAGAAAAAAGTATTGCCCCACCAAAATAATTAGTGAAGTACTTTATACCTGGCTTTAGACAAATAAATATGACTTGAAATTTTTTTAGAGCATGATTTGTGCTGAATCAATAAAATTCTAATAGAAATAGATTGGAAATGAAATGCTGGAAATAAAATTCTGGCATTCGAAACTTGAAGTACTTGAGACAAGTTTCATGTTTTGCTCGAACTGCCAAATTGTACTATTATTTTATGTTATGTTTTATCCCGCATTTAATTGTATAAACAAATTTAAAAAATTAAACATTAAATATAATCGAGTTTCTAAAAAAATTATTACAAGAATGCTTAATGCTGTCAAAAAAAATTAAAAATGAGCACATTTTCATGACAGATCCATAGTTAAGTAGTTCCCATCGAGAAAAATTAATAAGAAGAAGAAACAACTGGGCAAAGATTACTTTTGCAAATGATGCAAAATAACTACCGCGAAAATAGAAATGCAAAAACAAAACATTTATTTAGTCAAAACAGCTAAAGCTGGAAAAATCTGAAACTCAAGCAAGCGAAAAAAAGGTGTGGCCGTGTCATACATCAATGCCATTTGGCTATTTCTCATTTATGTTTTAATACAATTTTTAGTAGCTTAAAATGCCCTTTACAAATTTGAAAGCTCATTAAAGCCCATTTTATTCTGAAACAATTGGAAAAGAGACATTTTGGGCAAAGAAAAATGAGAGAAAAAACAATAAGAGCATGTAAGTGCCTTGATTTTAAACTTATTTGTGAGACTTGTCACATTTTTTTGAGACAAAAAAGACTGTAAATATGTATATCAAAAAGTTGTACTATGATTTAAATGTCCAATGTTTGTTTTTACAACAGATGAGACCAGCAATTTGAGAGCGCAAGAGAAAAAAGCAAAAAGGTTAGTTGAATTCGGGTCGTCAAATATGCAAGAATAAGTTGACTAAAACTGACTAAAGGGCAGAGGAATTAAGAGGGTATAGAGGATGGAGGTTAGAGGCGAGAAAGTCAACGATATCAACTAGTAGCACCACCATCCAGAACCGCATTATTCATTGGAATAAATAAATAAATGGGTGAGCAAATTAGAGTAAAGGGGAAACTGAGAGCCAACTCTCGCATACCAAGAATATAAATAATTGTCAAAGTAGTCTCGTTAAACAAATAAAGTAATTGACTTTAGAAAAAAAATAGCTGGAAACAACAAAGATTCTACTAAATTGGTCGCCTGAATTTTGTATTAATAGTATTAGTTATAAAATTGCTTGAATAGACAGAGTGTTTTTGTGGAGCAGTGGAAACGGTTTAAATTTGGGAAGAATTTAAGAAGACAAGTTCGCTTCCTTGTGGAAGCATGCAATAATTTGCAGATGCAGTGATGAGGATTATTTTCACAGACCTGTTCTGAATGAATTATTGATGTTATATTGAAGCTGAGCTGCACTTTTACCTCACCAGTTTTTTAAGTTATCTTGCAGGTTTCACATGTTATTTGAAATTTTTCAGAGTGTAATGAAGGTTAAAGGTCACATCTTATTATGCAACTATGTATTAGGTCGTTTGGGAAGTAAATCAGTTGTATCTCATAATATTTTTGATATTAGTATCTGCATATAGTATTTGGACTCGCGTCGGTCACACTTTTTTTTCTTAAAATAGACCGTCACCTATTATTAACTATTCACTATTTTAAATTCTGTAAAAAGGGGTCGTTACTTATTCGGTTTGGGGGCAGGGTAACCAACTTGCTTACAATGCCACTTTTTTAGAAAAATTTTGCCACCTTTTTTGAAAATTTGACTTGGTCACCCTGTTTGGGGGCACTGGGGTCCTTAATAAGTAATATTATAACGTAATAATATTACTTGACCATTTTAATCTTAAAAAGAATTTGATTTTCAACTGGTTTATTCTGTTAATTGAAAATGAGTGATTTACGAGCAGGAATAGTGCGGCTTTACCAAGAAGGACGTGCTGTGATGGAGATTTCCCGGCTGAAAGAAGGAAGAGGGTGGAAAAAAATTTATTTTCATTTTAATCTTAAAAAGAATTTTATTTCAACTGGTTCATTCTGTGAATTGAAAATGAGTGATTTACGAGCAGGAATAGTGCCGCTTCACCAAGAAGGACGTGGTGTGATGGAGATTTTCCGGTTGCTCAACATTCAACTGTCAGCAAAGTGATCAAGCGATTTGAAGGGACTGGAAGCATTGAGGACAGGGCCAGAAGCGGCCATCCAGTCACTGCAACAACAGAAGAAAATATCAAGCTAATTGCTGACAAAATCTGCTACTGCAACGACCATGAGGCAGGGCACATCCACAGCAAATCAGACTCAAACAGTAAGCTAGCCATTGAACTTGGAATCTCTCGCGAATCTGTTCGAAAGATGAATGGAGAAACCTTCCACATGAAGTCTAGGAAGACTTCCGAAGGCCAATTTCTCAACGACAACGCCAGTGAGAAGCGCATGGAGCATTGCCCGAAGCTCCTTCGTCGTTTTGCTGCCAAACGCCATCGCAACCTCTTTTTCACTGACGAAAAGTGGTTCGACATCGAGCAAGCACACAATTCCCAAAATGACAGGTCACTTTTTTGAATTTTGTTACGTGTTTTGAGCAGATAGGGGTTTGGTTTCAGGTTAATTCAGTCTGTTTCAGAATCTGGAGTGTTGATCCATTGCCCCATGAGATCAAATTTGTAGAGCGGACTCAGAAACCGAAGCAGGTGATGGTCTGGGCAGGTGTGAGCTGGCATGCAAAAAGTCCACTCTTTTTTGTGCCCCAAGGAACGGCCCAGAGTACCGGCAAATGCTTGAAACACAGGTTCTTCCATGGGCAGAGGAGAACTTAGGAGACGAGTGGTGCTTCCAGCAGGATGGGGTGCCTTCACATCGAGCATACGACACTCAACAATGGATCGCAGAGAACTTTACTGACGCCATCACAGTGGACCCCCACTAGACTCGTCCAACTGGTGAATGGTCTCCCACTTCTCCGGACCTCAACGTCATGGACTTCTTTGCCTGGCCTTAACTCGAATCCAAGCCCTGTTCCCGGTCACACAACTCCATCGCTTCATTGAAAGCTTCTTTGGTGCGAGAGTGGGATGACGTTCCTCAAAAAATGATCCAAAATGCCATTGACGCGTCCCTGAAAAGACTCCGTAAATGCATTGACGCACAGGAAGGCCATTTTATTGATTAGAAAAAAATTGTATATCACTCGACAGTGGAGTGAAAATACTACAAGACTGTATATTTGGATTTTTTTTATCAAATAAATTTAGTTGCTAACTTGTTATGATTACATCCAAAATTAAAACGGAGAATGCTCTGCATAAATTATTTTTCACCCCCTTCCTTCTTTCTTCAACTTTCACAGGAAATATCCAACACAAAGGGAAAGTGAATATACCATTCGAAAGAGGATGGAAAGAGCTACAAAACCATATGTTTGGAATATTTTTTGAAAAGGTTTCATTACTAAAAATCAGCACAAAATTCCGTTCCGAACTTATTTGCCACCAGTTATAGCCAAAAATCCTTATAGCCGAAACGGTTACATCTCTAATTTTTTTGTAGTAGCTACATGTTCACCTGCTTTAAAAAAATTGTTCTGGCTTTCACTGTTACTTAAATAATCAGTTATATATATTTTTTGTTACTACCACGAAAAAATCAGAGATATAACCGTTTTGGCTATAAAGATTTTTGGCTATAACAATTAAAACTAGAACAAGGGAGAGCCAAATTCTCATAGGACGGTACTCCTATAGAAAGGTCCACACCACCACTCCTAAAAAGGTGCACACCACCTTTTTTTATTCTTTTATCCAAATTACACGATATAACATAAACAGACAATACAAAAGTACGAAAAAGAATAGCTACGTAAGTAGCTACAAATAATTAGGGCGTATTTAAAATCATTTTTAAAATCGTTTTTTCGTAAATTACGTTTTTGTCGTAAATTACGTTGAACAAAATGCGGTGTGGACCTTTCTATAGGAGTTCCCATAGGACCAATCAAACTGTTAAAATAGATATAAATATATACATTTCACTTTAAAAAAATATTAAAAAAATAATTTTCAAAAACAATCTCTACGAATCACTTTTAGAGCAAATAATAACTAAAAAGCAAATAAATAAAAAAGTGCAAGAATTTAAAAAAAGTGGAAATAAAAAAGGATGTGTTAACAGGCTTTTCATAAAACTTGAATTTTTCAAGTTTTTATTTCAGATTGGTTTTTATAAATATTTTGCATAAGATAAGGAAACAAAATTTTTAATGGAAAAAGTATACACTCGTGCAAACGTGGCTAGCTGAGCAAAAGAGTCAAGTGCATCAGAGAGGTAGGTATCAGTTTCTTAATGTGCTTAGAGGCACAAGATCTCGACTACCTCTCTTATATTCTGCATTATTTTCATTTGTCATAACTTTGTGGAAAAAAATTGAAAAAATGAACTGAGAATAATTTTCTGCATTGTACTTTTGCAAAAAACATAAAGAGGCCATAAAATTCTCTAGCTCACATTTATTCATTCTACAGTTCTTTTTATTCTTGGGTATTCAGCAGTTGCTTGACCACCAGGAATAAAAAAAGTACGGAAAAGAAAAGTTGGAAAATTTCACGAAAATTATCGGTCTCAAACTGTAAAATATGCTTTATGTTTATTATTTTTTTGTGTGTTTTTATAAAATCACAAACTTCATGGCTCATAGGCGTTTGTTCTCTGATGTGTCATTGTTTCAAATTCACGCTGATTATTTAAATTAAAAAAAGCAGGTACATAAACTTAGAGCGAGTAATAATAAAGACGCGAATGGACGCGAAGATGCAAAAGGGCCGAACGGCTGTGGAAGATTCGGAAAAAAACAGATTTGGTAAGCTTGACTGAGCTATTTGGGCGTGAGCACCCTATATTGATCAGCTCAAAAACGCCCGAAACCATTTTTTTCAACATTGTAGCTGCCAAAGCATGTTTAGCATCTGTATAGCTACTTTGTTTATATAAAAATCTGGTTTTGCCCAATCTTGCTTTCGCCAAATCTCTCAAAAGCCCCATTGCCTTTTTTCTAGTGTTTTTATTTGTATACGTTTTTAGCATGAGGACGTTACACAACATATTTCATTAAAAAAAAAGCCGAGGTTATTGTCTTCATACGGCGGCATTGCGTGAGCAAGTGCTGTTCAGAATATCATCTTAGGTATCACATAATGTAGGATAATTAAAGTAAAGACGTTTAGAAAAATTAGTGTTTTATTTAGCAGTGTTGTTTAACACAAGCATATAAAATTTATTTCGAATTATAAACAAATGCACTCATTTTACTAAAAATAAAACAAAAAGAGAAAAATACATATACACGAAAAAATAAATTAATAAAATGAGCGAACACAGCACTCTATTTGTTTGTGAAGGAGAAAAAGCAAGGATCTTAGTGCCAAGTTTGCACTTGTATGTGTGCCAAGTGGGTGAGGGAGGGGGGCACTCCTTATGTATTGGCTGTCTAACTCTGGATATGGGGCAAGACGTGACCTGAATGGATGGATAAATGTATAGGGCTGGTCGATAACCGTTTTTATTTTTTGCAAGTTAAACTAAAAAAATTAAAACACCTTAATTTTTATTTTTTTCGACCAAAAAAAAGCTGCATTTATGCAAGTTGACACATTTTTGATTTTTCTCGGCACTGTTGACCTATCCGGGGCCATTTTTCCCTTTGGTTCCCCCTTTGGTTTTTTTTGAAAATTTTGATGTGAAATATTTCCAAAATGTCTCCAGGGTTAGGCCTAGGCTCAATTTGTGTTCACAAATTTCACATCAAAATTTTCAAAAAAAACCAAAGGGGGGACCAAAGGGAAAAATGGCCCCGGATAGGTCAATAGGGCCTTTTTCTCTACTAATTTCTGCCATTCATCGCTTTTTATGTGTTTAAAACACACATTCTCTAATTGTGGACCAAATCTTGTTACCTCAATTTTTTCACAAATTTTAGCTCCGGGCTTCATTTGAAAGAGCAACTCATTCTGAGTACCGTATTTCCTCTAATTAAGCCCCGGGGCGTTTATTTTTTGGATGCCCCAAAATCGGACAATTTTGAAGTCGATCTCGAGATTTTTGGGTGTTTTGCCAAAATCCAAAATGCGGAATCGGTAGAGCTAGTGGGAGTTAAGCAAACGCAATAAACAGATGTGCAAAATAATTTTTCTACTCCGAGATACCAAAGCTCAAAGTCAAGTGGGCATTAATTAGAGGAAATACGGTAAGTTTACTTAATACAGACCAGTTTTTTCAGATTCGGACCTCGAGATATGGCCAATTTGAAAATGGGCACATGTCGAATGCCTGAAATAAGGTTATTTTTGTTCTTGAGCAATTCTTGAGCAATTCAATTGTTGTTGTCACAAGACCCACACACATAATAGTAGTTAGCGCAGAATTGAGCTCTATTCTAATGGTGTTGTCAATTTCAGCTTTCGTCACATTTTTGCAGAACAAATAAGCAATTAACTCAAAAGTCGAGTTTCTCAAAACAGAAATTTTCAGAGAAAACCCCATTTTTCTCAAAATTGAAGGGTGACCGTAAGCTTTTTAGTAACAGATTGTATTAAATAATAAACGCATTGAATAATAAAATAAAATAATCAACGAAAAAAGTTTGAAAAAAGGAATGCAGTGAAAAGTTTTCTTTATGACGAAAAATAGCTTTAATAATACTTTGACGTGTTTTTTACTCTATGAGTGGATAATGTTCACAGGATATAATAATGGATAATGTGGATAATGATTAACACCAATCTTACTTTTTGCAGACTATTCGATAGAAAATTTAATCAGATTTCTTATGGTACCATCGCTTTCTGATTTTCAATTTATTTCGGTGACCAAATGAGCTATTAATGCACCGATAAATACAATTGAGTTATTTTAAAACAGCAATTTCTAGAGAAAACCCTATTTTTCTCAAGATTAAATGGGGCCGCAAACTTTTTCGTAACAGATTCAGAAAGACCGTTCAATTCTGCAGATGATATCTGTAAAAAAATTAACAAAGGTGTGTAGTGAAAAGTTTTCTTCGAGACGAAAAAGTAGGTGCACTTAACTAGCTTAAAACTTGGGTGCTCCTACTTTTTCGTCTCGAAGAAAACTCTTCACTGCACACCTTTTTTTAAACTTTTTCAACTTTTTAAATTCAATGCGCTTTCTAAATCTGTTACTAAAAAGCTTACGGTCACCCTTCAATTTTGAGAAAAATGGGGTTTTCTCTGAAAATTTCTGTTTTGAGAAACTCGACTTTTGAGTTAATTGCTTATTTGTTCTGCAAAAATGTGACGAAAGCTGAAATTGATAAAACAACATTAGAATAGAGCTCAATTCTGCGCTAACTACTATTATGTGTGTGGGTCTTGTGACAACAATTGAAAACAGTATGCTCAAGAACAAAAATAACCTTATTTCAGGCATTCGACATGTGCCGATTTTCAAATTGGCAATATCTCGAGATCTTATCTGAATATACACGTCTGTGAAAAGTGAACTTCTTTAGAATGAGTTGCTCCTTCAAATGAGCCCGGAATTAAAAATTGTGAAAAAATTGCGACAACAAAAGTTCTTATTAAGCTATTATAGTTTCCCCTCCCCCATACTCGAATTATTTGAAAAGTGACCCAAAATGAACTCCCTAGCTTATTTTTTTGCTCAATACGAAAAAATAAGCATTTCTAAACAGTTTCTGATTTAAAAAAAAATTAGATTTTGTCAAAAAAATTGCCTCCAACCCCTCAAGTATAGATGGTCTTTTTAGGCTCAGGGTCATTTGTGGGTCATTTATCACATTTTTCTTGCTGTAGCTTGGCAAAAGGATTCTTTGAATGCATTTCCGATTAAGGGTCGTTCTCGGAATTATGTCTAAGGCATCTCTAACCCATATAGAGGGCTTGGCGGCTTGTGGTTGAGATGCGCACACCCACATACCTTAGACGCAAATCACTCGAAAGTGACTTTGGATGCATGGAGGGGGCTTGTGGTTGAGATGCGCACACCCACATACCTTAGACACAAATCACTCGAAAGTGACTCTGGATGCATGAAAAATGTATGTATACCAGAGTTTCTTCATGCGGTATGCCCAAGAAAGTAAAAAACTGTTCAAAATATATAATTTTTAACTTCATTTAACTTCAAAAAGGCCAAAATTTGGTCCAAAACTACCCTAAAAAGACCATCCATACCTAAGGGGCAGGAGGCAAATTTTTTGACAAAATCTAATATTTTAAAATCAGAAACTGTTTAGAAATGTTTCTTTTATCGTGTTAAGCAGAAAAAATGAGCTTGAAAGGTCATTTGGGTCACTTTTCAAAAAATCCGAGTGTGGGGGAACTATAATAGTGGCCGGAATTTTAATTTTTTGAGCTTATAGTACTGCAGGGGTCACTAAGTCGAGGTATGATTGTATGAAATGTAGAAAGAGCGCTATCAAGGCTGTGTTTAAAAGCGATCAAAGCAAGCGAGTCTAGGAATGCGAAATAAATGTAAATGCAAAAATAATAAAAAACAATAATAATAATGTGCTGAAAAGAATGCTATTATCCCAATATACATAAAATTTTTATTGCAAATCAAATGTTTGTTAAAAAAAATATGTAAATATAGCAAAATTTTGTCAGAGTAACTTCAAAAGTCTTTACGTTTTAAAGTCTTGTTCTAAAAATTAATAAAGTGGACATCAAAAACATCCTTTATAGTAGCTTAAAAATAAAAGGAAATTGAAGAGGAAGACCAGCAACAAAATCACTATTTTTAGTGTGCTATTCTCATTTGCTATTCTTTGTGTTTTTCTTGCGTGACTGCGTCTCTCTAACAGCATTGCCAAAAACAACAATAATTTTTATAGTTCCTATTTGTGCTGCTAATAAAAAATCGTGCAAAAAACTGTAAATAACTCACTACAACCTAGTTATTACGACCCTTTTTTAGTTTCTGCCCCATACCCGGATTTTTCCCAAAATCACCTCTCAAGCTTAATTTTTCTGCTCAACACGATAAAAAAAAAACTATGTGTTCATGCGGACGCGGAAAAAATATGCCTTGGCCACCCCTGTTGTTTTTTTTCCGCAAAAATTTAACTTTTGCCTTGGTATCCCAAGCTGATTTTTTTCAAAAAAATTTTTTTGACCAAAACCGAATTTCTAACAACAATTAACAAATACCCTTGGTGGGTTAGAGATGCGCGCACTCACTTACCTTAGACATGATTCCGAGCAAGACTCTTAATCAAAAATGCATAAAGAGACTCTTTTTTGCCAAGCTCCATTGACCAAAACGCGGTAGAATACCCTAATATAAAGTAGTTTACCTTGGTACCCCAAGGCAAAAAGTCAAGTTTTGGTCAAAAAATTTAAAAAAAAATTCATTTTTTGTGTGAAAAAATGTTAGAAAATAACTTTTTCATCGTTTTAAGCATATAAAAATTACCTGGGAGTCGTTTAAACACTATTTTTAAATAAGTGAAAAAACCGGCCCCCAACCCAACAAGTTCCTACGAGACTACCCTAAGATTGCATAGATAATTATCTTGTCCATGGCTTGGCCGCTGAGCTACCAAAAACAACTCACTTTTCACTCACAAAAGTTGTGAGTTTTTTCTTAATAGACTATATAATTCAAGCCCTAGAACTAAATATTTTCGAGACCATTGAAAGAAAAAAAATACAGAAAAAAAGGGGTGGCCAAGGCATATTTTTTAGGCGTTCGCGTGAACACTTATAGAGCCAAAAATTTAATTTTGTCAAAAGTATTTACCTGCTACCCTCAGGGATAGATAGTCTTTTTGCCTAGCTCCAGCAAGAAAAATGTAATAAATCACCAAAAATGACCATAAATACCTTGAAAAGACACCTGGGGGGTGGAAGGAAAATTTTTGAGGAAATTTTAAACTTTTTGTTTACAAAGTGTTCAAAAATGTTTCTTCTACCGTATTGAGCAGAAAAAAATGAATTTGGAAGGTGATTTTGGGTCACTTTTTTATTTTTGGTAAACAAACAGATAAAAAGTCTTGAAGTAGAATTTTTTTTAAGCTAATTGGAAGTGACACATTAGGAAGCCATCTGTCAAACCTTGTCTACAACAAAATAAAACATGAGTTAGACAGATTTTTGTGTTGACTTATAACTAGTCACAAGCATAGTTTTGCATACCATTTATAATTTACCAAATTAAGCAATTCTTACATATTAGCAAGTAAAGCTGTTGTAAAGCGAGTTGAAAAATCATTTCAAAATTAATTTATTATCTCAACAGCCCAACTAAAAGATAGAACCAAAAAAACTGGAAAAAATTACGGCAAAGCGAAGTCAAAAAGGTGATACAGTCAACCCTCGTTAATCCGCCACCCCTAGGGACCGGCCCTAGGGTGGCGGATTATCGAGGTGCGATTACCCTACCTTTCCTTAACTTTAGCTTTTTTGGGACCGGCCCTAGGGTGGCGGATTAACGAGGGTGGCGGATTATCGAGGTGCGATTACCCTACCTTTCCTTAACTTTAGCTTTTTTGGGACCGGCCCTAGGGTGGCGGATTAACGAGGGTGGCGGATTATCGAGGTGCGATTACCCTACCTTTCCTTAACTTTAGCTTTTTGGGACCGACCCTAGGGTGGCGGATTAACGAGGGTGGCGGATTATCGAGGTGCGATTACCCTACCTTTCCTTAACTTTAGCTTTTTGGGACCGACCCTAGGGTGGCGGATTAACGAGGGTGGCGGATTATCGAGGTGCGATTACCCTACCTTTCCTTAACTTTAGCTTTTTGGGACCGACCCTAGGGTGGCGGATTAACGAGGGTGGCGGATTATCGAGGTGCGATTACCCTACCTTTCCTTAACTTTAGCTTTTTGGGACCGACCCTAGGGTGGCGGATTAACGAGGGTGGCGGATTATCGAGGTGCGATTACCCTACCTTTCCTTAACTTTAGCTTTTTGGGACCGACCCTAGGGTGGCGGATTAACGAGGGTGGCGGATTATCGAGGTGCGATTACCCTACCTTTCCTTAACTTTAGCTTTTTGGGACCGACCCTAGGGTGGCGGATTAACGAGGGTGGCGGATTATCGAGGTGCGATTACCCTACCTTTCCTTAACTTTAGCTTTTTGGGACCGACCCTAGGGTGGCGGATTAACGAGGGTGGCGGATTATCGAGGTGCGATTACCCTACCTTTCCTTAACTTTAGCTTTTGGGACCGACCCTAGGGTGGCGGATTAACGAGGGTGGCGGATTATCGAGGTGCGATTACCCTACCTTTCCTTAACTTTAGCTTTTTGGGACCGGCCCTAGGGTGGCGGATTATCGAGGTGCGATTACCCTACCTTTCCTTAACTTTAGCTTTTTGGGACCGGCCCTAGGGTGGCGGATTATCGAGGTGCGATTACCCTACCTTTCCTTAACTTTAGCTTTTTGGGACCGGCCCTAGGGTGGCGGATTATCGAGGTGCGATTACCCTACCTTTCCTTAACTTTAGCTTTTTTGGGACCGGCCCTAGGGTGGCGGATTAACGAGGGTGGCGGATTATCGAGGTGCGATTACCCTACCTCTCCTTAACTTTAGCTTTTTGGGACCGGCCCTAGGGTGGCGGATTAACGAGGGTGGCGGATTATCGAGGTGCGATTACCCTACCTTTCCTTAACTTTAGCTTTTTGGGACCGGCCCTAGGGTGGCGGATTAACGAGGGTGGCGGATTATCGAGGTGCGATTACCCTACCTCTCCTTAACTTTAGCTTTTTGGGACCGGCCCTAGGGTGGCGGATTAACGAGGGTGGCGGATTATCGAGGTGCGATTACCCTACCTTTCCTTAACTTTAGCTTTTTTGGGACCGGCCCTAGGGTGGCGGATTAACGAGGGTGGCGGATTATCGAGGTGCGATTACCCTACCTCTCCTTAACTTTAGCTTTTTGGGACCGGCCCTAGGGTGGCGGATTAACGAGGGTGGCGGATTATCGAGGTGCGATTACCCTACCTTTCCTTAACTTTAGCTTTTTGGGACCGGCCCTAGGGTGGCGGATTAACGAGGGTGGCGGATTATCGAGGTGCGATTACCCTACCTCTCCTTAACTTTAGCTTTTGGGACCGGCCCTAGGGTGGCGGATTAACGAGGGTGGCGGATTATCGAGGTGCGATTACCCTACCTTTCCTTAACTTTAGCTTTTTGGGACCGGCCCTAGGGTGGCGGATTAACGAGGGTGGCGGATTATCGAGGTGCGATTACCCTACCTCTCCTTAACTTTAGCTTTTTGGGACCGGCCCTAGGGTGGCGGATTAACGAGGGTGGCGGATTATCGAGGTGCGATTACCCTACCTCTCCTTAACTTTAGCTTTTTGGGACCGGCCCTAGGGTGGCGGATTAACGAGGGTGGCGGATTATCGAGGTGCGATTACCCTACCTCTCCTTAACTTTAGCTTTTTGGGACCGGCCCTAGGGTGGCGGATTAACGAGGGTGGCGGATTATCGAGGTGCGATTACCCTACCTCTCCTTAACTTTAGCTTTTTTGGGACCGGCCCTAGGGTGGCGGATTAACGAGGGTGGCAGATTATCGAGGTGCGATTACCCTACCTCTCCTTAACTTTAGCTTTTTTGGGACCGGCCCTAGGGTGGCGGATTAACGAGGGTTGACTGTAGTATTCTTGAAAGTCAAAAAAAATTAGATAATTGTAAAAAAAATAATTTTTGGTAATTTATGATTTTCTCTGTATATTTCAATTTAATTTTAATCTAGTATAAATTAAATAAACTGGATAAATTTTTTAGTAAATCGCTGGAATTTTTGCCTCAGATTTTATTTTAACAGTTATTATTAAAAAATACTTAACTATTATTACTATACTGAGAACAAGTAATGTTTGATAATTAGATATGAGTAGATATTAGTGTGTACAGACTAAACATCATAAGAATTTATATGTAAATGATAAAAATTCCTATAGAATTTTTACTTGTCTCTAAAAACATAGGTTCAATTAGGCATACATACTAAAGAAAAATGAAAAATTAAAATAAAGAGTGGAAATCCACGCAAACAATCAAAGACAAAAAATTAACCTGTGAAGAAATGAAAACATCAATGAGTAAGCAAGACTAGAAAAAGCCTATTTCATGGTGAGAAGGGTATTGATGAGTGATACATCATCATCTTAACGCTTTTTAAACATTTGCTTTGTTGTTTTTGTTTAAACGAGTTCAATTAAAGTGCACTAATGTGTAAACAAATCCTATATACTAAATCCTCCTATATACGAAAAGAGAGTTGTCTGTGTGCGTGTCCGCACGAAATTTTAAATGTCACAAATTGAAAATTGAAGTAAATCCTTTCTCGAGTTTTTTTCGGCGAGAGTTTTTTAAATTCTCATTATTCATTCTCTGTTTATTGTGTAGCTGTTCGTCCTTAGTATGATTTTGTGGTTGAGTCTAATGTCTTTCGAAAATGCTTTTTAATGCTTTGAAAACGAGAGCGGCCCGTAGGGTCGCCAAGCACTAGTTAGAAGAATAAATTTAAAAATGAAAATTTTGTAAAAAAAATGTTTGTTTCGGACCGGAATAACAATTCTAACAAAAAAATTTAAGCCGTTTCTAGATATTCATTTTTTTAAACAAAAAATGTTTTTTTTTCAAAGAATACAAGAAAGATTTTACTAGGGTTGGATGATAGAATTTTGTAAAAAAAATTTATGACCTTTTTAAAAAAGCAAATTCTACAAAAATTGATGAAATTCAAAAAAAACGAAAACTTGAATTTCATTTATTTTTTGAAGAATTTGCTTTTTTAAAAAGGTCATATCTCAACGGCTTGACCAAAATTTTGACCAGTTTAAAAAATGTCAGAGATGATTCTTTTTTCAACTTGAAGCTCTATTCCTGAAGACTAAAAATCATTATTTTATTGTGAAGGCTAAAAAATAGAGATGAAAGAGGAGACTCTCGTCTACAAAATGACATGTAACATTAGGGTAGACATATTTCACATTCGGACAAAGCTTGTATGAACAAAAAACCGCCATGACTTATGTTACAACCCAATATTTTCCCATTTTTTCAAAGAAGAATATTACCGTTTTTTGGAATATTCCGGAATATTGTCGAGAATATTCCTGGAAAGATTATCACCGGTGATCATCCGATCCCTAACTTTTACCAAGAGATATTTAGAAAATATCTAGAGATGCTTAGTAGTATTTTTTGGAAAATTGAAAAAAAAATTGACAAAGAGCAAAGATGAAATTGGAGTCAGAATTTTTAAGCATAAGCAGCTTTCCTGCTAAAAAAAGTAAAGCACCTAAAGTTCTGGTGCCAAAGCTAAAAAAGTGTAAGCAATTTGTAAAAGATAAAGAAAGCCCGTTGGTATCTCCAGGTGACAAAATAGTAGTCTGATTTGCGAGAAAAACACATAGTTCTTCGAATAGCATGCTTGTGTCTCTAATTCTTAAGCTTTTCTTTAGAAGTGGGAGGATTCCATTTTTCCTATGCTAGCCCTTTGTCCCATTTAGCGCTAATGAAACAACAACAACAACATGTATGTACACACACAACTTATGCCCCATTAAACACATTCAAATCTTCAGCTTATTTCTCAAACTAAAATCAGGAGTCACGTTTGGGGAGACAGCACATAATAATAACAACTGCTCTGAAAACAAGTAAAAATTATTTTTATAATCTTATATAGTATTTGGCATGTGTGGGTGGGTGGGTAACGCTTTTTTACTTCGAAGGCCAGAACGGGTCGTAGATAGCGAAATCACTTTTGTCGCTAATACCATCGTGTTCCCCAGAATGTCAGCTTTCGTTTAAAAAAAAAGAACAGGCGAAAAAAAAGAGTTCTAATAGGGATATACCTATTTTTATGAATGAAGTCATAGCCCCTCATTGAAATTTCGATATACTATAGAGGCGCCGATAGGCGCCTGTGGTCCCTTGTGTTAAATATAAGGATAGATTTACATTATAACACAAAGGAATCAATCTAAAAAAGTTAGCTTTTATAAGATTTCAGCAAGCACAATTGTTTCCTCCAGTTCTTTTTCCATTCTAAATTTAATAGAAAATTAGATTAGAATATAATTTCTGTGCTATTTTTATTGAATTAAGAAGTTGAATTGGGACAATGCTTAATATGTTGAGCGAAATAAAAACTTAGTAAGGAAATTTTAGGGTTTTCAAATTTTCGAAAATTGCCTGATTCTTTTTTATTTATTTTTTCCCAAACACCTTTATGTGAGCTTGTCCAATGATTATCAGCAATTTGACAAACCTTTTTTAAAGGGCTTTTACCTATCTCGTCATTAGCATTATACATGTTAAAAAAGGTGGCATAAAACTGATATCTTAATTCAAAATCATGGCCAAAATAAAGGCGAAAAATTGCTGTGGGTTTGGGAGGGCGGTTGATATTTAGAGAAAATACCTTGATGGTGTTATAAAAACGCCTCCTCCCTCAAAAAACGCTGGTCTCATATACACCCCTCTTCCTTCTAATAATTGTACTTATAAAGAGACAAAGGGCTGTATAAAGAGAAGAAGATACAAATGAATGGCCACTATTCTAGATACGTTGGAAAATTTGATAATTTTGACTTTTTCAGACTCCAAAATAAAAATGTTTTACAGAATTACAAATCCCACATTGGAATCACATTCTTTAAAAATTTGGCCATTTTTTTAGAAGTGCAGATCCGGTGAACAGCGTCAGCGGTCAACTGTTGATAGCTGGTTTGACATCCCACTTCTTGGGTGGAACAAGACCTGTAAATACAACAGTTTTAAGAGCCAGCTGTTAAATTTCTATTGTTACCCAGTGTCTACAGCTTTATGCACCTCAGTAAGCACAGTGTCCACAGCCCTATCACTCACATACTTGCGACCACTCTTTTCCAGGTGACCAGAAGTAGTAATAGTTGTGGTCGTAGTGTCGGAAATGCTTAGTTTGGAAGTGTAGTAGGCCAGGTGGTTGGGGTTACTCGGGTCTGGACCAATGATTGGTAATTGGTCCTTTTTGATTGTGTACTAAAAAGCTAATATTTGTTAAAAAACAATATAGAATACATTTAATCGCACTATTTTACTTTGAAGCATTTTTTCGGTGCAACTTTTCTTGCTTTGTCGAAGAGCACATAGGATTTGCTGAACAGATGACTCTATCACATGTAATTTTGCACATTTAAGTATCAATAAAAAATGACACAACTGTTTCTTTGGACCAAAAATGTTAAAATTTATTATCATAAATTCCCCAACATTATGTCATCAAAAAGCTGAGTCTTTGCCCTTTCTAACCAGCTATAAAAGTTATGCGTGTGTGCAAAAGATTTTCGAGTAACACTTATTTTCCTGATCACACTCAACTTATTTTCGAAGCCCTTCAGAAATCGGCCGGAATCTTGAGCTATACACGCTGACAAACACAGACATTTTTATTATTTGTAAAATAAAAACAGAAAATTTCGCGTTCGCGAAACAGGGCTTTTGAAACATGGTACAGTCAAACCTCGATTTAAGGACAACCTGGAGACCGGTCAAACTGCTGTCCTTAAATCGAGCGTCTTTAAATCGAGTTTTTTGAAACCCAAGCTGTGATCCTGTCCTTAAATCGAAAGTCTCATATCAACCTCCACCATCTTCGCAAAGTAATGTTTTATTTTAACATTCGATACATTTAAGCAAATAAACACCTACTTCAACAAACAATAACATCAAAGGTCAGGACTGAAAAAATCTAAAAGATTCTTTTGTTTGAATTTCTGCACGCGTTCTTTGGCCAGGAAGTCGTCGACTTTGTCGGTCAGTTGCATCACGTTTGGATCACTGGAGTTCTCTTCGACAAATCGCTGAAAGACCTTGAATGAGGCGGTTGCTTCTCGAGCTGTGACTAGCGGCTCCGGTGCTTCTTCGATCCCCATCACCTCGGTGTCGCTAAAAAAAGTCATTCAAAAAACCAAATAAACCAAACAAACCTTCCCGCTTCTAGCTCTTCCGCTGTTGAGACATTCGCTGCGATTTCCGTTAGAGAACGCGTTCCACCGGTCGCCAGTTGATCGTCCACCGCCAAGTACTCGTCGAGACCACCTTCTGTCAGCTGCATTGCTTCCAGTTCGGCCCACATCGTGTCCAGCTCGTCGTCCACCGGTTGCTCCCCCATGGCTCGACTTCGGCGTCGATTTGCCTTTCGAGTGTCGGTTCTGCAGCCTAAATCCCAGGTTCAGATCAACCCTCAATGTATAAGAGACCAAACACAGAATCCTTGACAAATCCGGCTTTCTGAAGCAGTTGGCGAGCGTTTCCAGCTTTACTGCCTCCCAAGATCTTCGTAGGAACTGAAGTGCTTTGAAAAGATCTGGCTTGTAGTCGGTCTTCAAATCGAAAGCGGCGATGCGTTCACGGAGCACAAAGCGGCGATAGTGCACCTTCAGATTCTGGATGATTTCTTGGTTCACTGGCTAAAAGAGAAAGATCATTATCCAACGTACTATCCACCGTAAACAATTCAAACCAAACCTGAGAAGCGGCAGTTGTATTAGGTGGCAGGAACTTGATCGTGTATTTTTTTTTGTGAATTTTATCATCTTTGTTTCAAACCAGCGCCAGCTTCACAAGTTTGTTTTATTTAATTTATTTTTTTTATTTTTATTCATAATGTTAGTTACCAGATCATCTTCGCCGACGATAAAACTGCAGTCTGGTTGGATCCTTCAGGCGGAAAGTGTATCGATGAAATTGGCGTCAAAGAAATTGACGAAAAGCAGGACGAAGAGAATGGTTATTTAAGCGATCAGTCTCTCCACTTTGACCAATCACATCAAGTTGACTGGAACGATGAACTGAATGCGCCTAACCCTCGGTATCATGCTTTCTGAATGACTATTTGTTCATTTCGTTTGTTTGTAAATCCAGCATTTTCCGTTAGCTTTTTTTCGTAAATCCCGCATTTTTCTGATGTTTCTGAATAAATATTGCATCATTTAAAATTCTTGGCCAGTAGCTTCAGCGCTAATGGTGCGAAAATGCTCGCTTAAAAAAATTAACGGTATTTTTCCAAAAATTAGCGGGCAATTTTCAGAAATTAACGGGCATTTTCAATTAGTTGGTATTTTAAAGAAATTAGCGGGTATTTTTCAGAGATTAGCGAGCAAAATTAAATACCACGCATTTTCTTTACTTCAGCTAAAAATTTTTAACTTTTTTACAGGACCCTCACATATTATATACCATTCGGCGCAGAACTGAGCGGGCTTTCTTATGGTGATAGCTCATCGGTTAATTTTTGTGAAAAAATTGGCAATTTACACAAAAAAATAATTTTCAAAACAGAAATTTTTAGATAAAAACCTATTTTTCATTGTCTCGAAGGTCACCCGAAACGTTCTTTATCGCGGATTTATAAAGAATAACTAATTTTGCACAAGATAGATAAAAAAATAAAAAAGCCTGCTCAATTCTGCGTCGAATAATATATAATGTGTGAGGGTCCTGTAATAAAAGTTTAAAAGTTTATGCTGAAGTAAAGAAACTCGCTAATCTCTAAAAAATGCCCGCTAATTTCTGAAAATTACCGGCTAATTTTTGGAAAAATGCACGTTAATTTTTTTAGCGGGCATTTTCCCACCATTAGCGCTAAAGCCAGAAATAAAGAAAATAACCACATTTCAACATATGTCGAATTTTAAATTGGCCATATCTCGAGATCCAAATTTGAAGTTGGCAATCTGTGAAAAATAAACTTACTAAGCATTGTCTCTTCTTTCGAATGAGACGAAAACTAACAAAATGAACGAACAAAAGTTTTTATGAAGTGGTCCACTTTTACAGAAAATGCCTTTTTAAGGGTTTGAAAAAAATAAGTGATATTTTGTTTAAACCCCTAAATCTCTATATTAATTAATACATTCAGCCGATTTTTTTAACCAGTTAGAAAGCTAAGATTCAGGGATACATGATTTCGCGAAAATTTCTAATAATTTAAAGAGGCCACCATAAAATTTGCTTGTGGAATTAATTATTTTGAAGGCGCAATTCAATTTGAGCCCCTATGAAATATTTTTCCATCAAACCAATAAAATATTGAAAAGTAACTGACCACTACTCCGTTTAAGATATCTAGTTTCTTGTCCAGCTTGCTCTTCTCATCTTTTGTCTCCCTTACTTCAAAATTAGGGTTAGTGAGTACAGCTTCTTCTCTGGGGTCCATTTGCAGTGATTATCAAGTTTATAGCTAAAGTTTATAGCCAACAATTCACAAAACAAGTGTCCAACAACTCAAAATCCTCAATATTTATATATGTATGTTTCTCTAAATCCCTTTTCGGCGCCAAGCATAAAAATCAATTGACTTTTAAGGCTTTCAGCTCACTGATCCGTAAAATCCAAACCGCCTCTAAATCCATTTAAAATATCCACAAAATGGCATTCCCACCTCAGATTGGCATTCTGCATTATGTGTAAAATTTAAAAGATAACAAAATTGGTTTGCAATTTCATGTTGTAATATCGGCCATGTGATTATAATAATGATGAAAAATAACATAAATGCTAGTAGTAGTGGGACTTCAGATGCAACAAATCAGAGCTCCTCTAATTCCTCTTCGACCTCCTCATCCATCAACAACCCTTTCCTGTTGCTTAGTCAAACCAGCACTTCTACTAACCAACCTAATGGACGCCAAAAACAACGAAAACCGTTTGAAGATTTGCTTAGCGAAGGTGCTGACATGGAAGAAATTGAGAAATATTGTATTGAAGGCAATTTGAGAGATTCCAGATTTAGATCTGCGGCATGGAGGGTATGCTCTTGCTTTTTCGGCAGAATTTTAGTTAGGTGGTTGTTTGCAGATATTGCTGAAAGTGTTGCCAGTAGATCGCTCTGAATGGCCCAATATACTGGCTCAAAACCGAGCCAATTATGAATATTTGAAGAGAAAGTATTCAGCCAACCCTAGAAGAGATTCATTGCATGAATTGGACGTCAAAGTCAATAATCCACTAGCTCTTCAGCAGGACGTAGGCATTCTTTTTATTGAAAGTTTTAATAACTGAAAAGGGCTACCTTATTTTCTGTGATAAAGCCCTCCTCAAAATCCGTAATTTTTCAAATTTATGCTTTGCGTTTCTATCCTTTTTTATTTTGACTTCCACGCACGTTATATACAAAATGTAGCTGCGAATCTAGGCTACATTTCAGTATGTTACGTGACCAAAAGTCGATTCAAAAGAGTAGGTCAAAAACACGAAAAATAAATAAAGAAAATTCCGGATTTCGCGGAGGGCTATTAGTAGAAAAAAAAGTATCATTGAAGTGTAATTACAAATGTCTGAAATTAAGAGATTGATGGAGTGATTTTTTTCAAAGGTACAATTATCGTCACTATTGTATAACTATAAATCTCTACTTTTCGACAAGATCTTTAAGGTGGCCCAATTTTTCGACCCCTTAACTTTGGCCATAACTTTTTTTAAAAAAAATCATCAGAGCGTGTTCATCAGAGCATATGAAACAATTCTGTAAAAACAGTTTTCAAAAATCGTTGTTCGTTGTCCATCAAGTGACCATTTTAACAAAAATGGTTATTTGACAAAAACATCAAAGGGAGGAGTAGGGCAAATTTTTAAAATTCAAATAATTTTTTCAACAAGCGCCAATTTTTTTCACACACGACACTTTAACATTCGCAATTATTCTAAAAAAATATGGCCATAATACAAACCGTGGAAAAAAGTGCAAGGATTAAGATCCGTAGAGTAGATATGCCAGATGGCTGGATTGCGAATTTATCGCATGGGATGGTCGAGCAAACTGATGTCACTAAAATACTCGAATTTAGACAAATTGCATCCAAGCAAAATGCAGAATAAGATTTGCGAATCATATTAATAAAAACGGAAATTTCAAAAAATTTGAATTTTTAAAAATTTGCCTTACTCCTTCCTTTGGTAATTCTTGTCTTCTTGTTTTATTAAAAATGATGACTGGATGGACCACAAACAACGATTTTTGTTTATATAGATTTTTTTCCTATGCTCTGATAAACATTTAAAAAAAGATCAAAAAGATATGACTTTCAAAAAAAGTTATGACCAAAGTTAAGGGGGACAAAAAATTGGGACACCCTGTAATATTTGCCGGGTAATTCAGTGGCCACTGCCACACTTCTACAGGGTTAGTCAAAATAAATTGTACACTGTGGAGATTTCCGAAAAATTTGGAAATCAGGCGGGCTAGGTGTTACGTACACTTTTTTTTAAAGATGAGGCGGTTTTTTTGACTAACCCTGTACAGTGGTCAGTGGTCAGTAATCATTTACTTGATCGGCCACAAACAGGTTTTCTATAATGGACTACCCGCCATAGTGCTAGCTAGATTTGGTCTCCAGGGTGGCTATTATGTAGGAAAAAAATCGGCGAAAAAGTTTCTTCGAAATTAACAAATCATTGTTACCAAATCTAAATGTTTCTTTTATTAGAATTTTTTTTACAGAATCCCTGGCAGCAGTTCTTTGTTGATTCTGATCTAAGAGACTGCATCAACAAAGATGTAGAAAGGACGTATGTCACTAATGTTTTAAACCAATGCCATATTTTAAGTCAATGTTTATCAATTCAGGTGCCCAGATCTAGCCTTCTTCCAAAACCAGTCTATTCGCCAAACAATGTCAGATATACTGTTTATCCATTCCAAACTTGTGTCCCACATATCTTACAGACAGGTAACACCATTTCCAAACTTTCAAATCTACCTTTATTTAAAGGGAATGCACGAAATACTGGCTCCAATACTCTTTGTGGTCAACTTTGACCAACAGGCACATGCTCATGCCAAAGAACAGCAAGCAGCTGATCCCCAGCAGTCTAGTTCTGCAGACAAAAGCCTCTTGAACTGCCTCAATGACCCAACATATCTTGAGCATGATGCATTGTAAGAAATAAAAAAGAGTTTACAGTCAATCTTTAATTTAGTGAACCCCCTCAGGAACAGAAAAATTGTTCGTTAAATCAAGGGTTTCGTTAAATCGAGGGAAGATTATTAGCCAATCAACGTAATCGCTGGCTAAAAGGTCCATTAAATCAAAAGTGCGATTTTGAGATTTTACGCCAAAATCTTTATTTTCGACCCTTATAATTCAACAAGCACTGGATAAAATGGCACTTTTTGTCATATTGTCGTATAGAGCCACTTCTTTCTATAACAATTGTAACTTACAACAATTCAGCGCCATTTTTCGTCAATTGATGATGCTAATTGAAGGCTGGTATGATGCTCCACTTCACACAGGAGGGGCAGACTCAGATGAAGATGATGAATACGGAGAAGCTCAGTTGTTTCAACTCCAACAAGTTCACAAAGATGCAGCTAATGGAGGCAAAGAGCAGCTTAGATGGGGACCTGGTCCAAGGACTGTGGCTATGGCTATTGCTAACAGCAAGAAAAATAGGATTATACTCGGCAGCACACCTTTCTCATCGTCTCCAAGGTTAGGACACGTTTAAATGTCAAGTTTTTCCTGTTGTGAAAGCTCTTTAATACCAAAAGATCTCAAAAACCCAACAAATTTGTAGATCCATGCAAATCCAAGAGGCAGAGGCTTTAACTCACTTAGACCTGCACAGAAGTCCAATGCAGTCTGAACTGCAGCAAAAGCTGGAGTACATTCACGAAAAGCTGCTTAACAAAATAGATCCCAAGCTGTTTGCCCATTTGACTGCACTAGAAATTGCCCCTCAAGTGTATGGAATGTAGGGCACAAAAACACGTTTTAACAAGTTAATGTTAGAAATTTAGTCGCTGGCTGCGACTGCTATTTGGAAGAGAGTTTCCAATCCATGATTTGCTCTTCTTGTGGGATGTAATAATGGCAGAGAATAGTGGAGGCAGAACTGGACCTTCAGATTTAGCCTTTGTGGACTATGTGTTTGTGGCTCTGCTGGTCCAGATAAGTCACTTGCTGGTCAACGCTGACTACACCAGCTGCATTCAATACCTAATGAGATATCCTCCCACTGCTGATATCCATGCCTTCATAAATTTGGCTCTTCACTTACAATCTCCTAAAGTGAGTTTTTTGGGTAAGGAGACATCTTAAAAAAGTCCACTTCTTGTTGTGTCGGCCAATAAATTTACTTGAATTAGGTAATTTTCTGAACGAGTAAGAATTAAGGAAGACATATGTCACAAGTGAAAATAAAATCCACTACCATTTTACTGACTTTTGCTACAATACACTATACTAGACCACTCAGCTACAGCTAATTACTGAGTCGCGAACAGCGGAAACAGTTTTTTTCTAGAAAGAAACTCAAAAAAGTAAAGTATTGAAAAAAATTGAAAATAGCTGTAGATCAGGGCTCCCAAGTCGACCAGCTAAAAATTCAGACAAAATTCTCAAAAATTCAGATTTAAGCTCCAAAATTCAGACAATTTTCAAAGGTCAATCTTTAATCGAAATTTTATTAACAACAACAATAATCAACGGTGAGTAAACATTTTAAAGTATTTTTCCCATGCTCTAATTTTCCTTAACAGCATATTGTTCTTCAAAAGGAAGTTATACATTTCAACACATGTGAGATCAAAATTTACTTTACAATTTTCACCTTTCAATTGCTAACTTTTTTTCTTCCTTTACAACTAAAGAAAATAAATAAATACAACAACAGAAAGCTCTGCAGGCAAATTTTTGAACAAATATTGCTCGCAAACAAAAATTCTGACATTTCTGAAAAATTCAGAACACTTGGGAGCCCTGCTGTAGATACAAAAAATTTAAATAAACCCATCTGTTTTCTCAAATTCCAAACTTCGGAATTGCGTTTGCGGTCAAAGGCAATGGTCTTTTAACGATAGAGCTTTTCTGGAATGTTGTATATTGGATTATCATAAACAAAACAGAGAATTTGCAGAAATATCCTAGACCTGCTAACCTAGTGGTCAGCCATATACATTGCTGTCACCATCATTCCTCCACTCCTACCCACAGTAATCAATCGGGGGAAAATCATCGCCACGTGCACCACCACTACCACCAAAACGCCCATATATTCCCACACATCACTTTGGCAGGAGAGACGCATCCGAATGTGGAAAGGAGGCAGCACCAGAGAAAGCTATCCACCTCATCAGCCAAAGAACAGCCAGCAGCACAGGTCAACCATCACAGACACAGTCAGAATGCTGACTTCATTGGAGGGGTGATTGGACATGCAGCTGCTGGGAAGCAACAACCTGCTGTCAAGTCTTCCATTGAAAATGTGTTCACTAAGATTGGTAAATTTTTCGGACATTTGGAGTCATAACTAAAAATCACAAATCAAGAAGTTTTAGGGTTTTAAAATGGTCATAAATTTTTTTCAAGGAAATTTTCATAATTTTTTAATTTATAATCATAATTTTCATAATTTGTCGTAATTTGTCATAATTTCGACTAATCGAATTTTTTCGAATATCGAACGACTAATCGAATCGACTATTCGAGAATTTCGATTATTCGACAACCCTATTAGTAGATAATACATTGGTAGATACGGCGGCTATTCACTATGCCGAAATATTGAAATATATTCGGTACTTGGTCAAACTTTGTTTAATCCGAACGCCGGAAAATCCGCTTAAACAGGGCACGTAAACGTCCTTATTAATAAGATTTGTCGACCCTACCGGGTACAATCCCCCAAATGAATTTTTTTTAAAGTGTTTCCAAGCACCCTATATCAACCTAAAATCACCTCAGAAGTTCAAAAAAACATTATTTTTGTGTTCTTGTCAATAAAAAATTGAGTTTTGGGCATTTTGAAATTTCGACCATTTAGCTGTTTTACCATGTTTTGGAGCTGGGCAAAAAGAGCCTCTAAATGCATTTTTGATCAAGAGTCTTGCTCGGAATTATGTCTAAGGTAAGTGAGTGCGCGCATCTCAACCCCAAGCAACCAAGCCCCCTGCGCCCCCTTCGGGGCGTTAGACATAATTCCGAGCAAGACTCTTGATCAAAAATGCAAATTTTTCAGACATTTGGAGTCAAAACTAAAAATCACAAATCAAGAAGTTTTAGGGTTTTAAAATGGGTAATATTTAAATCTGCCCGCTAATCTGTGAAAAATGCCCCCTAATTCCGGGAAAAATGCCCCCTAATTCGAATTGCCCCCTAATTACTGAAAAATGCCCCCTAATTACTGAAAAATGCCCCTGATTTCTGAAAAATGCCCCTAATTTTCTGAAAATGCCCCTAATTTTTCTCGGTGACTCACTGCGTTAATGTTACGCCGAAGGGTGATTTTGTACGCTGAACACCATTTTTGTGTTCCTCTCTTTTATTTTCAAAGTATTCAAGTAATATTGGGTTGGTCAAAAATTATCCGGGATATTTTATTAAGACTTATATTTTATAAATGTTGCAATCATATCTAATCTCTTTTCATACCATTTTGTAGCTCTGCATCTCCTTTTTCAAATGGCATATTAATCTTAAAAAATAGACTTTCTGAAAAAATGCAAGAAATCTGAAAAAATTGGAATAACTTGGATTTTGGCCATTTTTTCAGAAAGTCTATTTTTTCCAAAAAGCCATATCTCAACACAAGGATGAGAGGGCTGCCAGAGAAAACGAGCAGGAATATACTTTTGATGGTATGTCGTAGATGTTAACTGGCCTTGTTATGTCGTTGTTCAAGTGTGAAAATAAAGTTATGATGTTTAGACTTGTTTGGATGAACCATTGTAAGATTGGAACAAAAAGGGAAAAACTGAAAAGTGAAAAATGAAAAATGTTTTTTCATTTTTTACTTTTCATTTTTCAGTTTTTCACTTTTCAATTAGTGGGATAGGAAATGAAAAGTGAAAAATGAAAAATTTTTCAATTTTTTCATGAAAAATGAAAATTTTTCAATTAGTGGGATAGGCCCCTGGTACGCGCGCACCCCCTACTTCGACGGTCTATATCTCAGCTCAGAGAAATTTTTCTGCAAAACTGTTCAATGCATTTTCTAACCCCCGTGAGCTCTACCGATTCCACTTTTTGGATTTTGCTTGAGCACCCGAAATTTTCAAGGTTGACCCGAAATTATTAAATTTTCGGGGGCTTGAAAAATAAGCGCGCATGCGCGCTTGTTAGAGGAAATACGGTAGGTAGATATCACAGTCAATCGAAATTCCTCTTATTCTGGAATTGAAAAAGTTAAAAAAAGCAACTAAAACGGACACTGTTATCGTGTCCAGCGTGCAAAATCACTTCTAGAAAAAATAAGAAAAAGATTAGGGGGCATTTTTCAGAAAATT
This sequence comes from Ditylenchus weischeri, assembly GCA_029231635.1. Lineage (NCBI taxonomy): Eukaryota > Metazoa > Nematoda > Chromadorea > Rhabditida > Anguinidae > Ditylenchus > Ditylenchus weischeri. The sequence continues at coordinate 196,795 of JAMRYI010000105.1, read as the reverse complement.
AGGGGCATTTTCATAAATTAGGGGCATTTTTCAGTAATTAGGGGCATTTTCAGTAATTAGGGCAATTCGAATTAGGGGTATTTTTCAGTAATTAGGGGGCATTTTTCAGTAATTTGGGGGCAAAATTAAATACCACCCTTTTAAAATGGTCATAATTTTTTTCCAGGAAAAAATTTTTTCCTGGTCTGTGGACACCCTCTGAATGAGCAAGGTCCAAACCATAATGGAACTACGCCAAAATCGTGTTTTGATATTATACACCAAAAAAATATTGTTGGCGAAAAAAATCGATTGGCGAAAACAGAACTTCGAAAATCACTCTAAAAAAAAGTTATGGCTATTTTAAGACCCTGAAATTTCTTGATGCACTGTGAAAATAGCAAACATGTTTATTTTTAAAAATTGGCAAACAACAACATCAATAAACAAAACATTTTGTTTATTTATACTTTGGAAATCAATTTTATTTATTTTTTCTCGAGCCCTGCTGGTCTAACGTTATTTAAGTTAACTCACCATAGCGCTTAAGTTTTCACTCTGCGTAAAATGTGGTGCTAGGACACTTCGCAATAGACAGTTCGCTATGGTTTTTACAAAAATTTTCATACTTTTTTAAATAAAAGTTCTTATTTTAGCAAAAAAATTTTTCTGACGTATCTCAGTATCTAAAATTTTCTCACGAATCCGAATAAAAAAGCAGAATTTCAAAAAAACGCTTGTGTGCTGAGATATGGCCTGAAATTGGAATGCCAATATACCACCTTTCAACTTTGGGTCATATCTCTGCACACAAGCATTTTTTGAAATTCGGCTTTTTGATTTGTATCCTTGAGGAAATTTTAGTTGCTGGGGGATTTGTTCATATGTTGAGCCTAGTACAGTCAAACCTCGTTTATCCGGCACCCCCAAAAGTTCGTTCCCGCCTTGGGTCCGACACTTTTTTAGCTCAATTTTCGAAGTCTTTTGTCAAATGTGATTCGCCAGTCTAGTCTGAAATATCGCAAGTATTCTGATTATGCCGGTCGTTTTTCCAAAATCTTTCAATTTGCCATAAAGACCAGCGGAGCTCGGTTATCCGGCACCCCTTTTCGAAAATCATGTGCTGGATAACCGAGGTCTACGGGTCTTTATGGTGAAAATGAAAGACTTTGGAAAATCGACCGGCAAAATCAGAATCCTTGCAATATTTCAGACTAGACTGGCGGATCACATTTGGCAAAAGACTTCGAAAATTAAGCTAAAAAAAGTGTCGGACCCGAGGTGGGAACGAACTTTTGGTGGTGCCGGATAAACGAGGTTTGACTGTACTTATTTTGTGTTTATTCTGCCTAAGAAATTTGAGATGCAGACAGAGCCCTGGTTTCAGGGCCCTGGTTTCAGGGCCCTGGTTCAGGGCCCTGAAACAAAAAAAAGGTCGGCAAAATTCTTACCCTTGGTTTCAGAGCCCTGGTCAAGGGCCCTGGTCGGCAAAATTCTTACCCTTGGTTTCAGAGCCCTGGTCAAGGGCCCTGGTCGTCAAAATTCTAAACCCTGGTTTTAACCTGGTTTTGAACCAGGCCCTTGCAAAATATTTTTGAAAAAGTATACATAAATAAAATTAAATTGACGCCATGTTTAAAAATATATTTGTCAAAATCTCAAGTTGAGAGTTACACTTGATGAGATTCTCAACCTCAACTCGTCCTCTCTCACTCTCCTCTTTTAATAATGCCTCATTTCCGGGGCCCTGGTCAAGGGCCCGTATGAGTTTTCGAGCACAAACCCTGGTTCAAGGGCCCTGGTGCTAACAATAGCGAAACCCCGACCCTGACCCTGGTATTTTATTTTAGTTACAACCCTGGTTCGGGGCCCTGGTTTTGCTAAATCTGCATCTCTATAAGAAATGTTTGTCAGCTTTTTCTCAACCACAAATTTTTTATTGGTAATACACTGTGGGGAAAAATCTGGAATCGGCTTCTAATGTTCGGCTTTTAACCCACAAACAAAAAAACAGGTGCCCTCGGATTCTTGCGGCACCCCCAATTTTTTTGTAGACAATAATCAAGATAAAATAAGCTGGGAAAGGCATAAGACGGCAACCAGACATTTTCTGCTATTAGTAGAATCTGTCGCGCGGCATTTTTTACTATTTTTAAAATTCGGGTGAAAACAACCGAATTTCATTAAAAATAGTGGACAATGTCGCGCGACAAATTCTACTAACAGTAGAAAATGTCTGGTTGCCCATAAGACCAAACCTAAATTTTTAATAATTTCAAAAATTCAATATTTTCAGGTAGAAAGGCCCTTCAACAGTCCAGTATCAACAGCTCACAACAACCATCAGCATTATCTGAAACTCCAGGTTCCCTGCACCACCGTCGCAACACTGCAGACAGCAGTATTCAAGCTCGAAAAAACCTGAGCTCTGGTCTGCAAAATAAAGAAAGTGAAATGAAAGAGGTGAGGACCAAAAGAGCCCACACCAATGCATCCACTGCTGTAGATGTGGCCAAAACCGCTGGCACTTCTTCCATTTTCTACTATGACACAGCTGAAGACTTTTACAAAAGAGACAGTTTCCATGAAAGGACAAAAGGAGAGCCCATGCCTGTGGAAATGATGGAGCGAAGTAGCATATCTACCATAGATTCCAATGGAGCTGATGTAGAGCTTATGAAAGAGCAGATAGCTTTGTTGCAGAGCAGGCTGAATGATGTTGACATGCAAGCTCAGTTGTCAGCTAGAAGTATTGAGAAGTGCTGTGAACAATTAAAACAAATTTGTGCTACAGACGATGAAGACTCTATTGAAAAGGCGGTAGCGAAAAGTTCACTTGAACAGGAAAATAGCAGCATCCAAATAGGTGATTTAAATTTTTAGATTACACATAAACTTTAAAAAAGATAAATGTTGAACTAAAAATACCGAAAGTTTTCAAATATTTACGTCCATTTTTAATCTAAATAGTCTCATTTTGCCGCGGTCCATGTTGAAAAACATGGTGAAACAGTCTAAAAATGTGCATTGCCTTCAAAAAAATTTGACCAAAAAGTGGCCCACTACTATTCCATTCCCCTCCCTATACAGCCCAACATCCCAAGTGTCTAAAAATGGTTTTTAGACACTTTTAAATAGGGGGGGGGGCTAAATCTTTCTGCGTATACTTTGGAAATGTATACTAAACTAGGTCCAATTTGGTGGGGAAGGGTATATATTACACTAGCGTCGAAACTTTATATCCGCTAATCCGCCACCCCAAGGCCAGTCCCTAGGGGTGGCGGGTTAGCGAGAGTGGACAGTACAACAATTTATAGAAATTTAAGAACTGCTGCGCTATATACATTGTTTTTCAGTGAAAGAAATATGAAAATAGAGACAAAAAGTCAGAAATATGCTCGGAAAGCCTCCGAAGGGGGCGCAGGGGGCTTCTGGCTTGGAGTTGGGATGCGTACACCTACGTATCTTAGACACAAATCACTCGAAAGTGACTCTGGATGCATGAAAAAAAACATGCATACCAGAGTTTCTTTATGCGGTAGGTCACAGTATTCAAAACTGTGTTCAACATCTTCATTTTTTGCCAGTGGATCCTCTTTTATGAGTGGCTCTTATATTGTCCCTTACCTCCCTATACAGGTTTTTAGACACTCCTAAAAAAAGTTGATTTGAGGGGGGGGGGTGTATTGCACTAGCGCAAAAGTTTCTTTGCTTTCTTAGTCGGCCAACCAAATCGGGCTCAAGACGGCGGGTTATCGAAAGCGGCGGGTAAGCGAGAGTGAACTACACAACTTTTATAATTATACTTATTTTGTGAAACACATCTTTGTAGATTAGGTTTTTATTGTAAAAAAAAGGTAATCTTCTTATTTAATATCAACACTATTTTGTGTATGCATAGTGATAAGAAACAGCTGGATCAGCCTTCAGATGGAGGCATCTTCTTCCACAGTTGCAAATCGATAGTGTGGAGAGATTTTCGGGGCTAAACTGGTTTGGTTGTGAAAATTCTGTGACTTTGCATAAGATAACTAACATCTGCAAACACCGTGGACACATCTTTTTCCGAGGGGACAGCCGTTTGAGTGAGAGCACCAAGCCACATCCTTGGCTCGATATGAGGCCGGATCTGAATTAATTAATAAAATGTGGATTATCGGACACATAATTTACTTACACTGACATTCACTGTCAATGCACATCTTCCTTTCGTCCAGGCACTCAAAGTTGCTGTTGCAATTTTCCAGAGCAAATGCTATAATTTTTTAATATCAAAATACCGTATTTCTTCTAATATAACCTCCCCTCGACTTTGAGGGTCCGCATCTCAGAGTAGAGTGAATATTTTGCAAATCTGTTTACTGCGTTTTCTTAACTCCTGCGGAAATCGGCAAGGCGGAAATTCCGCGGAATTTTTAGTAAAAAATTGTTAGGAATTGCTAGGAAAAAACCGAATTCTGACACCGTATTTGTTCAGCATGATCGATGGCAGACTTAACTTCTTCCAATTTTAAATTACTTACATATTAAATTTTAAAATTATTTTCAAGACAAAAAAATTAAAAAAAATCTGTATTTTGAATTTGACTACGAGTTTTATATTAAAAGGCACCTGGGTATGCCGTCGACCATGCTGAGTGCGAATCTGGAGTCAAAATTTGGTTTTTTTCTAGCAGGAACGTCTTTTTTTGGATTTTTGGGGATCCAAAAAATAGAAGCTCCGGGCTCATGTTAGAGGAAATACGGATTTTTATAAAATCACATGGAGCTTTTGACTAACCTGTAGCTGCCAAAACAAGGATGAGCAAGAGGAGTTGGGAGGCTGACATTTTTGAAAAGTAGGGATTTTGGATGCTAAATGTTTTGGAATCAAAGTGAAGATTGGCTTAGACTGGTCGCTTTTATACGGGAGTTTTGTTTATGTAATTTTGCTATTTGATGAGAAAGATTGTCTGGACATTAAGAAAAGCTGGGAAAATTTTAGCGGAGGGTGAAAGTAAGTAGAGGAATTAATTGAAACAATTGAGAAAAGAATTTATTCAGAAAAGGTCGTTGAAAATAAAAAGTCCCAGAGTTAACACACTCAAAAAGAATTTACACAAACTGTGTTGATATCACTTTTTATATAATACGCTTCCAAATAAACTTTTCAATTTTTGGCTGACTTCGGGAGTGGGGGTGGGTGTTTCTGTCCCGTTGACTGTTATTTTCAAAATGACTTTGAATGACAACCCACTTATTCCGACTCAGAATGAGACCATCCAAATTAACTGTAGAATTTCTCGTATATCACTCGAGAAATTCTACAGTTTGGATTCAGAATAAGTGGGTTGTCATTCAAAGTCATTTTGAAAATAACAGTCAAAGAGACCAACCCCAAAAGTCAGTCAAAAGCAGAAAAGTTTATTTAGAGTTGCATTATATGAAATCACATAACAAAGATTTCACTTTGTATTAATAAGGTCCTAACTTCAATTTTTTAGGAAATCAGAAATTCCAACAGCTAAAACTCGTTGTGGACCAACTGCAATATGTAGCTAGCCAATTGACAACTGGTCAGCCCCCTCCACAACCACCAAGAGAAAGACGTGCCACAGTACCTAAACAGCAACAGAAAGACACTGGACTGCTCAGCTTGTTCATGCCTAAAGAGGATGAGATTGAAGTAGCCAGAGCTGAATCTCTTGGTGTGGTTGAGCTAGCCAAGGAAGCTGCGGGAGACACACCACCTGCAGATAGTATCATCATGAAAATGGAAACGTCTTCATCCGCTTCCACACCATCGTCCACTTTTTCAGCTATCCTAAGACCTAGGGTTACTTCCCGATCACAAATGTCTGGCAACACGGAATTGCTCGAAAGGTGTTTTGACAAAAAGAAGAACTTTTAAAGCCAAAGTTAAAAAAGCAGCTATATTGTGTGCTCGGTATTTTCTGACTATCACTATCTTTTTATTTAAACTACAGGGTAAACAATTGAAAATTAAATATTTTAAAAAGAATTTTCTGTCACAGATGTCGAAATTCAGAAAAAAACTTTTTATTATTTTTTAATATCAACATATCTTGAAATTACTACACAGCAACTAATAATAATAGAATGTCAGAAATACGTTCACTAAAATTTGAATATTTAGTTTTTCATAGACTACCTTGTATTTTTAGGGTTTCCAATAGTCTGTGATCATCTTATCCATGCATTCTGTCCTCTGTCTTAATTTATTTTTTCTATACAGCACTTTCCAAAGCTCTTTATTGTATTGCTTCATTATGCGTATGATATTTTATCTAAATAAATAGCCAATGAAGCATTATGATAGTAAAATTTACTACTAGAAAAGGCGCCCCAGCCAAAGGCCGTTGCTAAAACTTGTAGGTGCCAGCATGGCTCGATTAACCCGTGGAGCTGGTCTGATCCGCTAATTCGTCCATAAACTAGCTGAGTACCGCTATCTGAATAACATCTCCTATGTGCGTCCTTCCTGAGTACTCGCACCTAGGAATCACCTCCTGGGTAACCCAACCAGAGTAACTCCACCTGGGTTTACCTACCTGAATAACACACTTAAGTACAACTATTTGGATACTCACACCTGGGTACCACTTCCTGAGTACTCCCACCAGAGTAGCTCCCACTTGGATAGCCCTACCCGGGTAACCACACCTGAGTATCCTCTCCTAGATGCCCTCAGATGAGTACCCCCCTCTCCTCCAATCTACCTGCCCTCCTACCAACCCTACCTACCCCTCTAACTACCCATCCACCTACCCCACCTACTCTCCTACATACCCTCCTACTTACCATACCTACCCAACCTAGCCATACACCTACCCTACCCATTCTCCTATCTACCGAACCTAGTCATACACCTACCATACCTACCCTCTAGCAACCCTACCTACCCGCTACCTACCCTCTACCCACCCTCCTACCTACCATACCTACCCATCCACCCACTCTACCTACCCTCCTGACTACTCTGTTACCTACCCTCCTAGCTACCCTCTTCCTACCCTCTTCCTACCCTATCTAGCCATCCAACTACCCTACCTGTCTGGGTAACACTACCTGGTTATGAATTTATGGGTTGCGCAGCCTGGGTACCCAAACCTCTGCACCACCACCTAGGTACCCCACCCAGGTACCCTTACCTGTTACCTTAAAATAGAATTGAGAAGACCGAAAAAACATGAAAAGACCGCCAAGCTATTGCTTAAGTGGAGCGGCTGATTTTTCGGATTTTATATATGCTATCTCCACGTGGTTAAATCTGGGAAACTGCATAGCAGACAAAAAGCATACAATTAATACAAGTAAGTACTCAATTCAGCATACAGAACAGCTTCACATAATAGCTCCACAGAGCGGCTCTACAGAGCAGCTCGACAGAGTCACGTAGGTATGCAACCTAACATACAGAATAACTCCACAGAGCAGTTTCACAGAGCAGCTCCACAGAGCAGCTTCACAGAGCAGCTCCACAGAGCACCTCACCAGAGTAGTCCTTCGACACACTTTAAGACATTTCACTGAAAACAGATACCCCCCTATTTGGCGCCAAAGGGGATGCCATAGGTGGATGGTTGGAGACCGTGGGAGATAAGAATATACGAAGAGGCCTTTTAAAGACAAAAAAACTTTTTGGCCGGATATTCGTCACGTATAAAATTTTCACCCAAAATCAAAATTTTTCTAAAAATTCGAAGGTATTTTTCATATTTTTTCAGACGAAATTTTTCAAAGTGAGAATTAAAAAAAAATACTGTATGGTAGCCAAAAATTACTACTAAATAATCGGTCGGACCATCCAGATACGAAATTTTTTGGCATTTTAGGGATTCCCCTCTCTACCACGGTAAATTTTAACTGTGTGAATGGCCAGCTCTTCATTAATATCTCGTAATCGTATAGTTAGTGAAGCTTATACAGAGGTTCCCTGATATCAGAACATTTCCGCTATCACGTGATATGATATGATAGGGTTATCAGATCAGCATCACATCAGCGTCACCGTATCACTATCATATCACGCAGAAAAATTCGAGGATGTTATCATATCAGCATCATACCAGACGGGAAATTCAAAACCCTTATCACTATCATATCAAATTAAAAAATGGGCCGTACTTTTGGTGGCCCGGTGGCCCTTTACTGAAATCAGTTAACCAAACATAGCATTAAACAGAGTATCATATCAAATTCACCTGATAACAAAAAAAAGCGTGTGATATCACGTGATATCAGACGTTATCATATCAAAGCACTATCATATCACGCAAAAATTCCCAGAGGCACATCACTACCATATCATGCCAGACGGAAAATCCAGGGACCTTATCATGTCACTGTCATATTAGATGAGATTTTTGGCGACCTTATCATATCATTACCATATCAGGTGGGAAATCAATGACCCCCAACCATCACCATATCGTGCCGGACGGAAAATCCAGAAATCTTATCATATCACTATCATATCAGATAAGAATTTCGGCGACTTTATCGTATCATTATCATGTCAGATGGGGAATTAATGTTTCCCTATCACTATCATATCAAGTCCCAAAATCGTTATCAGGGAACCTCTGAGCTTATATTTAACAAGCTAATATGGACAAGCTAATATTTAAATTTGGTTGAATTTTTTAATAGTATAGTTGGTGAGGTGAGGACAAGTCATGGCAGATTTCACGGAGGGTTGGGGAGCTGAAGAATAAGACAATCGAACTCCTTCGCAGTGCTCTCATACCTCATTTTTATAATTGGCTTTTGGTAGGGTCTATTAGTTGGCGAATTGGTGGACAACTTATGTTTTATGGTGACAATTGAATACCGGATGCCAAGCAAAAAACTTTATTTCAAAATTTGCTATGCTTTTAATTTTATGCCTACTTTATTATAACTCCTTTGAATCGGTCAATGGTCATTGGAGTTTTGTTTGATGGTGATAACTATGATGATTGAGAAATTGTCAAAGCACAAGTGGGAGTACATCAAGAAAGAAATCATGGAGCTATTGTCGAAAGATGCGCCAGATGTGCCAAAGTCAGCTTCTATGGGCCAACGAATTTCAATTCAATCGACAATTTGACTATGGGAAGAAGGCGATGAGGAGTTCGTGCAAGAAATCTTGGAGGGCGGAGATGCAATCGTGGTTGGTTTAATGCATTGTTGGTGTATATATTTTAGGAAGAAGTCAACCGATACCTAAGCGAAAAGAAGTTACCTTTGCCGAGGCCGGATGTTCCCAGACACGAAGAGATGTACAATTGGTGGGCAAGCAATGCTGTGCGATTTCCTCATCTGGCCTTTCTAGCTCGCAAATATTTGGTGATTTCTCTCTCGAGCGTGGCGTCTGAAAGGTGCTTTTCCAAGGCTAGTCTGCTCTTCGCCAATTCTCTCAGGTCTCGTTTGACAAAGCAAACAGCGGTTAACCTCCTCATCATCAAGGCTAATTTGGCGGATCGAATTATAAAGAGGGCGAGCAAAAAAATGAAGGAGAGCCTAGTGAAATTGTTAATATTTTGTTGGATGCGCGTGCTTGAATACTCAAAATACTCGTCATCCAAGCTTTCTTGTAGGCTTCGTACTCTACCGGCACATTTACATTCTTGAAACATCTTGGCTTTGCCAATCTTACAGTCACCAGCAGCGGCAACTTTTGCGATCCCGACATATTAGCACAGACGAGCACGGTAATGCGTTGCTTGCTCTTCTTCCCGCCAGCGGATCTGTTGCCTAAATAAATATGAGCGCAAAACTAAGCAAAAGGGCATGAAAAAACTAATCCTTAAAAGCCATTGTCTTGTTTGGTAATAGCTGCCAAAACAATCCCGTTTCGTCCGCATTGAAAATATCCTCTGCTGAGAAGTGCGCCAGTGCCTCGAAAAGACCTTTTTCTTTCCACTCACGAGCAGAACCGACATCGACCGACCCAGCTTCACCTTGCTCTGTCTTGAATTTGATTTCATGACGGCCCTCGAAAGTGGTCAAACATCCCTCGCTAGCTTTGAAGTCGACGATTTCCAGCTTATTCGCTATCGCCAGCGCTTTTTCCTACAAAAGGTTGCATGAGCATCACATTTACTTGAACAAACACAAAAAGCACGGAAGGCAAAAAGTTCTAACCTTCAGCAATTCACCGCTCACTGGAACATTTTCACTCCTGATCTTTTTGTGCCACCGGATAAGTGCTTCTTCCATCTGTTGATGATTGCCGTATGTCAGTCGCGCACGCTTGGCTTCACTTCCACCGTCGATTGCACTGAGGATACTCTGTTTCTGGCTCAAAATGTCGTCGATAGTTGTTCTAGGCACACCGAATTGCTTGGCTAGCGCAGAACGATTGGAGTTTTTGGCCGCCGCATCAAGTATTGCTTTCTCCTCTTCCAGTATTCGCTTGTTGTTCGGACGTTTAGGATTACTCATCGGTAAGTTAAAACAAAAAAGATGCATGAAAACATAAAGTGACGGATTAACAAGAGTTGATTTATTGATAATGTTTATCATTTAAGTGGCGGATTATCAAGGGTGACGGATTATCCAGATGACGGATTAGCGAGTGACGTTTTGCCTTATTTAGGGCAAAACCAACCAAATCGTCACGAAGGTGACGGATAATCGAGAGTGACGGATTAGCGAGATGACGGATTATCGAGAGTTGACTGTATTGCAGGATTGTAGTAAATTTATTCCTCTACCAGATACATTTGACAGTTTTTTAACAATTTTTTTTAAAGAATATTCATCAAGATACAGCTTTTTGAAATTGTCAAGTCATGCCAAAAAGTGGCTGAATTTCGATATTTTGGTCATTTTTTCGGCATAATCTGACAATGTCAAAAGGCTGTATCTTGATTAATATTCGATAAAAAAATTCTATCAAATTGATTTAAAATATCAAATCTGCGCTTGATTTAAGCCTTACATAAGTTAAAAAAATTGTGAAATAGAAAAATTACAATTCACAAAATGGCTAAATTTGTAAAAAAGTTCGATCTCATTGTGTAACCATTAATACCATCAGAAAGAGCGTTAAAAATGCTTTGAAAAAGTTATTTACATCAATATATAATGAACAGTGAAATCAGCGTAAAACTGGCACTAATTAGTCTGGGATCGCCGGCGACCCCACCCATAGTCCTAGGGCTAAGTCTTAACGCGTTTTTGCCCGCATTAATTTTGGAAAAATCAAAAACTTTTTTTGAGCTGGAATTGTCATATATAGAGGTAAAATGGTCAGTTTTATTATAAAAATACGGTCAAAAAGTGGTCATGATCGCTAAAATCTCGAGATTTTGACAATTTTAAAAAACTTGTTTTTTCGCCCCTTGTTAGCTATTTTGGAGTTTTTTAACCTACTCTTTGTGCATTTACCTACTCTGTGGACCAGGGCAAATTTTTTCGAAAAAATTTTTTTTTTCGAAATTTTGATCTGATGTGTTTTTTGTCGGGTGGATTCACGATATTTCCGTTTGATGAGAAAAAATTACGAGGTTAAATACAAAAATAAAATTAACTGAGGTTCGTCAAAATACTCACCCCCCTAAGTCTGTCCTCCTTTAAAAAAATAACGCTATCACCGTTAGCACATTGTTGCATACATTATTGATTATTTATTTGATAATTGAAAAAAAATCATTATTGACAAAAAAGAGAGTGTCAGAAAAAAGCTAGAGAAAGAACAACTACAAGCTGTACAACAACCTGTTAGACCCCAATAAGCTATGCCTTCCTTTTGTGCTGATTCAACACGCCAGCTATTTATTGTGTTTATACTATCGATTTGCAGTAGGTTAATAGAATAAAATAAAGATACTCGTTCTTGCTTGAATTTTGTTGTCTGCAGATTGAACATTTTCCATCTTATGCTAAGAAATATTTTCCTAAAAAAACTGCTCAAGGATTTTACGTTATTGAATCGATGCATGCGCTAGATAAAATTGTTGATTTAAGTCTTGAATTAAGCACACAATCCTGCAGTGTAAGTATTTTATAAACTTTTCAAAGTTTTTAAATTAACGAAATACTTGTCAATAGAAAAAGTTGCTAACTAGTGCAATAGACTCGTAGTCAAGTAGTCTAGTAGTCAAAATTTTGATGAATTGTTAAGCACTCTAAGGACATCTTAGCTCTATGTTGTAAGTTACACACTGGCACTTGTGCCGTGGGCCGGTGCCGAAATTTTCGGTGTCGGTGCCGTGAGCTGGTGCCGATGCCGTAATTTAATAATTCACGACACTGATTGTAAGTTACAACTTTAATGCAGATCAACATTTTTTAAGTTAAAAAATGTTGAGATATGGCTTTTGGAAAAAATATATAAAAATTTCAGTCCAAACTTGAATATTGCTCTTTTTACAGAATTTTTTTTTCAAAAAGCCATATCTCTACACAAAGGTCAGTAAAATGTTTCTGTTGGTGTCAAACAAAACCCTACACTTACGGCTTTCAAATAAGACATAACTCGTTACATTAAAGTTTTGAGAAAAAAAAGTAAAAAGTTTCAGCGGTTTTTCCGACACCCTTTCATTTCTACAAACAATGATTACAAACACATCAAACGACCTTTTGAGGAGATAGTTGAGCCTGTAAATGTGCCGAAAAAAGAAATCAAGCTTTATTTAGAGGTAATTTTAGCTGGTGCTATTTGTAGACTCTCGGGAAATAACTTTTAGAATGATTCCTTAGTAGAAGTGGATGATGTTTGTGAAATTCTAAATGACTTTTCTTCATGCCCCATGATATCTCTGCTAGCTTTTGAGAAAGACATCAGCACGCGGCTATTCGATACTGCCTTCCAGAGCTTCAAAGTGCATTGTCTAGATGTGGATGGTGGTCAAACGATGGATATTAATACCCAAAAAGTATTTTTGGATATTAAACACAGAAGTAAGCTCTAAAAACATTTAGAAACATGGTTTACAAAAGCCTAGCCATACTGTCGAAATAAGATAACTCTATAGATTTTTGTAGTTCGGTGTCATTTTCAAGAAGTCATTATAATAAAAAAAATTAAAAGGCATTAAAATTTGAAACTTGCGTTTTTATCCATTTAAAAATTTTGTAGGGTCGAAATTAGAAGCCTTGTTTCCTCCATTTTTTGACCATGCCTGCCTGGTTTACCCTCATTTGACTTGTCTGAATGAAATTACTAACATATGTGACTTATCAAGCCCTGGTAGTCTTTATCCATATGCAAGGAAACTGAATAGAAAATTTATTTTTCACGCAGGTCAATTCTTATAAAGCTGTTTAGCCAACTCTTGAAGAAAACTTATTCAGGTCCTGCAAATAGTGGCAAAACTTTTCAAGCTCTTCAAAGCTTTAGAAAAACAAAAAATGCTATCTACTGCTGTCCTCTTCGTTTGCTAGCTCATGAGATATATGACACTATGAATATTAGATATAGTAAGATATTTTAAACATTATGTTTTTTTCTTTAACGTAAAAATCTTGAAAATGTCTGCTCACTTTAATTCTGTGTTTTTAACACTCCACAAGCCGAGCGGCTCTCTTAGCTAACTCGAATCACAATTTCACGCTGATATTTTCTGACTCTTTCCAGATTTTGAAACGATGTAAATGACCATTAAAAAGGCTAATTTTTGAAACTTGTTTTTTTCGGAGCTATCATTTACCTTCGTTGCAATAATTAATTTAAATTTTTACAGCTATTAGTGGGTCGACTCAAAATTACAAAGTCGAAATTTTTTTATTTTCGACTGAAAAACTATGTAATGATTCCTTCTTCTGTATCTAGGGTGTTTTTAAAGAACCTTGGTTTTTGGACGCAGCAGCATGTGCAAAATTTGAATTGGTGGGGGACAGTTCTCTTTCGTTTAGAACTTTACTCTTTCGGGTCGTTCGAAATGACTTAAAGGAGCAGGGTACAAGACGAAAGAGAAGTGTCCTCCGCCATTTAAAATTTTGCACATGCCGCTGCGTCCAAAAACCATGGTCCTTTAAGCAATTCAAAGTGGATATCAACAAGCATGATGCCTATGCAAAAAACGAACACACATATTTTATGCATTTTTCAACGCTAGTGTAGTATAAACAACCCCCAAATCAACTAAAAACAATTTTTAATAGTAAAAGTAGCATAAAAATACATTAGTAGCATAAAAGGCCAGAAAAAGCAATTTTAAAAAGATGTTAAGCAGTATAGGAAGGGGAAGGGAATGGTAGGGCGCCACTTTTTGGTCAAAATTTTTTTAACGTAATGCCTATTTTTATGATATGTTACACTAGCGCCCATTTTTCTAACTCCAATTTTGAGTCTGTTGTTTATGGCTCTAAAATTCACAGAATTTTCGTAGATATTCCATGCAGTATGCTAACTGGCCAAGACTACATTTGCACGCCCAATGCTACTCATGTTTCTTGCACAGTGGAAATGATCTCTACAGATACACACTACGACCTTGCAATTATTGACGAGATCCAGATGATTAGGGATGGAAGCAGGGGTTGGGCTTGGACAAAAGCTGTCCTAGGGCTAGCTGCTAATGAAGTGAGTTTTCAATTATTTTTCTACAATTTTGCAACTTTGTAGATACATCTATGTGGAGAGGCAGCAGCTATCAAAATAGTGCAGAAGCTGCTTCAGTCAACTAAAGAAAGCTTGGAAATCAAAGAATATAACTCTAAATCAGTTGTAAGGGCAAACAATACTGCACTAGAATCTTATAGAAACATTCAAGTAATCTTTTTTACCATAATTTTGAAAAATAGAGCCGTGAAATTGAGAGTTACACAGCCTGCGATTCTAGTTTTCAACGAGACATAATTTCTTGCAATATATTTTAATAATATAAAACAAAAAATTAAAAGTACGGACAAGTCAGTAAATAATTTGGTTAACACTTTTTATATTATATTATTCAAATATATTGCAAGAAACTAGAATCGCAGAGCTACAAGATGGTATTTTAACGAATAGACCATTCTCTACCTTCTCCTGAAGGGGCTCAGCGGACTATTCGCTAGGAGGGTCAAAAAAGTATTGCCCAACTTAACCTCGAGACTGGAAGTTAGTTTTTAGAGCTACTGCTTTATACAGTTCTAGAAATACCATGTGACCGAAAAGTTCCCGGACAAAGTTTAAAGCCAATTTTTTCAGTAAAATAAGTAGGGTTGTCGAGCATTCGAAATTTTCGAATATTCGATTCGATATTCGACATTCGAAATTTTCGAATATTCGCTTCGATATTTTCGAATATTCGACATCCGACATTTGATATTCGAAATTTTTATTATACTATTGGATATTTAAAACATGTATCTGTGCACGACCATGATTTGAGACAATCAGACGTTTGAGGTAGGGAGACTCGGCAATTGAAAATGGAAGGTTGTGGGCAGCGATAAAGTTCATGACATCCGTGGTGAGCTCCTCCGTTTTGTGCTGAACGTAGGCCGGGTGGAACACTTCAGTAAGCTTCTCCATCTTGGGTTTCTTTGCCGGAATTTCCTCCTTCTCCTCCATGTTCTTCTGGTGGGTGGCAGACTTGAGATGAAGCGAAAGATGCGAGGTGGTGCTACTCTTTCCAAGCGCAAGGCGGGATCCACATCTGCAAACTGCTTCCGTGCCTTCTTTTTTGAACATACTCCAGACATGGCTTGACATTTCGTAGATGCTGAAAAGAGGTGGGTTCAAGGTTTATAAGGAGAGAAGACGGGAGAAAATTTGGAAGGTACTCTGGAATGGAAATCGTGAATAATTTGAAACATACTGAAAGATAAAATATCGAGATGAGACGAACGCGTGTTTGAAAATATTTTTAAATATTTAAATTTCAAAATTTTCGAATGTCGATTCGGTATTCGATATTCGAAAATTTCGAATATCGAATCGAATATTCGAAATTTTCGAATATTCGATTCGATATTCGAAAATTTTCGAATATTCGATTCGATATTCGAAAATTTTTGAATAATATCGAATAATATTCGAAATCGAATATTCGATTCGACAACCCTAAAAATAAGAACATAAATGCATTTTTTTGGTATCATCAGAAAGCCCTTGTTCTCCTCTCTTGAATAGTGTATCGTTTGTCGTTTTATGTCAATAAATTCCATGCTTTAGAATGTCCGATCTGAGAGCAGGCATTGTGCGACTTTGGGAAGAAGGGAAGAAGCAAAGTGAGATCGCTCGTGATATGAATGTTCAAAGCAAACAGTTTCGGATGCCATCAAGCGATTTCGTGAAACAGGCCGCAATGAAGACAGAGCAGCTGTTTCACGAAATCGCTTGATGGCATCCGAAACTGTTTGGAACATTCATATCGAGCGATCTCACTTGCTTCCTTCTTCCCAAAGTCGCACAATGGCTGCTCTCAGATCGGACATTCTAAAGCATGGAATTTATTGACATAAAACGACAAGCGATACACTATTCAATAGAGGAGAACAAGGGCTTTCTGATGATACCAAAAAAATGCATTTATGTTCTTATTTTCTGAAAAAATTGGCTTTAAACTTTGTCCGGGAACTTTTCGGTCACATGGTATCTTATGTTTTTTAATATTTAGAATGGTGATTGCATTGTTTGTTTTTCAAAAACACAGCTTATTCAAACAGCTATTGACATTCGAAACTTTGATCCTGATTGCAAGTTTTCTGTTATTTACGGTGATTTGCCTACATCTGTCAAAATAAAGCAGGCAAATCAGTTTAATGATGCTAGAAACCCGCAGAATATATTAATTGCTACTGATGCTATTGGTATGGGATTGAATTTGAATATTAAAAGGTTATATTTTTGTTCAGTTAAAAAAACAAATTCAAGCTTTCAGAGTCATCTTTAGCACTGTGCAGAAATTCCGAAAATATATGGCTGCACACCATGTTCAGCAAATAGCTGGTAGAGCTGCTCGATATGGAAAGGGATTCCGGGAAGGAATAGTTAGTTTAAATTGGAAGGTGTTTAAAACTATGAAAATATTGATTTTTTAATTGTTATGGGTTGAACGAACGTAATTTTCAAAATACATTGTACTTTCAACACTAATTTATTTTTCTCGGGGAAGTATTAGGCACAGACCAGTGGGTGCAAAAAAATACCAAAAATTAAATATATATCTAGGTCAATAAGCTACAAAAATTTCTTTCCTAAACAGCAGAAATGGCAAGGTTGAAAAAATTAAAATCGGAACAAAATGTTCAAAAATCAAACACTCAAACTTCGGCTAAAATTACTGACAATAGTGCTTTTAAAAATCATTTGAACATCAAACAAGCTAGCAATTTTTATTGGATTGGAACTTTGGATTTTTTTAGTTTGGAATTTTGGATTTTCAAAGCCTTATCTTTTAGCCTTTTTAATTTCACATCTTAAATCTTTTGGTATCGTTCTGTAGTCCTGAATCTCCTCTTCCAAATGGCATATAAAACTTACTTGGATAATTTAGAAACGTCAGCATTTGGATTCAAACACCTGTTAAATAAAACTTTTGACCAGTTAAAGTGATAAAAATGCTCGTCATCTTCTCAAAATGACCTCATTCGTGTTTGCACCCAAATGCTGTCGTTTCCAAATTAATCCAAAAATGTGTTTATATACCATTTGGAAGAAGAACCAAAATACCAGAAGATTTAGGTTATTATCAGTGTTGTGACTTCCTCTCCTCATTCCTCTTCCTCCTGAGGAAGAGGAGAGGACGATTTTAAAAAAAGCTATGAGGAAGAGGATGAGGAACTTTTTCAAAAATCGATGAGGAAGAGGAAAAAAAATTTTCCTCGCTTTTTTCCTCACTTTTTCCTCATTTAACAATCCACTGGAGCCACTAAACTTATTATCCACAAAACCGCTAATCAAGTAAAGTCAGAATTTATCTCTAAGGGTATCCAACAAAAGCACACGTCGGACAGTGCATCACTCTAAAATGGCCGCATATTGTAAAAGGAGACCAAAGCCAAATATTTATTGCCCACCTGTAGAGTCCGGATCAAGTTCTGAAGACTGGGGACACACATCCGCTGAGCTTGCCTTCTGATATTATTTATTTCCAAGAAGCCAGATGAATAAAAATATGAAAGTGACTCACTCTTGAACTCCCTCTTCGCCATAGAAGCATCGTTCTTTAATGATGGCGCAGAACTAGTGAGATTAAAGAAGGCTTTGGAATCCCCGGCGTTTGTGTTAGTTGGAGTATTGTTCATTCTCTTGCTATCTGAAAGATTTGCGTTCTTGATGCTATTGACCAACCCACTATTATT
The DNA here is from genome assembly GCA_029231635.1 of Ditylenchus weischeri. NCBI lineage: Eukaryota > Metazoa > Nematoda > Chromadorea > Rhabditida > Anguinidae > Ditylenchus > Ditylenchus weischeri. Next base: position 178,591 of record JAMRYI010000105.1, on the reverse strand, counting down.
TGCGGTGCGATAATAGAGGATGGAAGACTAAGAAGAAGTAATAAAAAGCGCGGGGATTTGCGCGGCATTTTTTCCTATACCTTTACAAGTTTCGCGATCCACATCTGACATCGCACCCAAGTTGATAAAGTCTGAAGTGAGGAAAAATTGAGGAAAATATTGAGAAAAAAAGAGAGGGGTTTCCTCTGAGGAAGAGGAAGAGGAGAGGAAAAAAATTTGGCAAGTCACAAAACTGGTTATTATATTAAAAATAAAAAAGATAATGCTTTGAAAATCCCTTCCGAACTTATTTTCCACCCGTTAATTAAATTTTACATTCAGGCAATGACTTACAATCCTGTTGATCATGAAATTTTCAAGGGACTGATCGCAGAAAAAATAGAAGACATTGAAAAGGCTGGAATATTCCCAACTTCTCAGCAATTAGAGGGTCTAGCTCGTTGCCTTCCACATGCTTCTTTTATTCAACTATTAGACATGTTTTCTTCTTTGGTCAAAGTCCATGATGACTACTTCCTTTGTTCTGAAGATGACATCAGAAAATGGGCAGAGCTGCTTAAAAACCTTCCATTTTCTATTCATGTAAGCCTTGAAAATATTTTAAACGCTAAGTAAACTTTTGTATAGGATTTTTACACATTTTGCACTATCCCTGTACGTGCCACTAAGGAAAATGTTTCTTCCGACCTTGTTAAAATCGCCAAAAAACACTGCAGCAAAGAGAAAATCGACAAAGTATTTGTGCAAAGTCTTGTAAAAAAAAGAGTCATGTTGGCTAAGACTTTTACTGAGCTGGGAAAGTTGAATGATGCTTATGAAGTGGTTCGAGCTTGTGTTTGGCTCAGCTCCAGATTTCCAGTAATTCAACAAAATTAAAAAAATTAATATTGATATCATTTTAGGGAACCTTTGTAGATGTGAAAAATATCCGAGAGTATGAGCACCAGATTGAAGAACTGATTAATCAAAGTATGAAATATGCAATATATAAAGCTAAATAAATATCAGTACTCATTTTAATTAACAATAATTACTTTGCATTGCTTTCCGTTGAGAACTTATGTAATCTCGACAAGGTAAATTTAGCATTTGAATAAAAATGCTTACGAAAAAAATAAGCTAAACTTCATCTTCGTGATGGTGGCACTTTTTCTTGGCGCTCATTTTCGTTAAAGAGCATACCAGCGCGTTACACGGCAATTTCAAATTCGCAAAAGGCGGGGACCAGGTATATTCAAACGAGAATTATTTTTAAATGCTAATTTTTCATTTTGTAAAGGGCACTAAGTAATGAAAAACACAATGACGGCATAATAACTTTGGTGGGTGAGTGGTAGGGTGGCGCGGTTACGGTTAATTTATCACTACCCGGTTTTCGGTTAACCGCATTTTGGCGTACCCGGTTTTCGGTTACGGTTTTTTTAGTTTCGCTTCGGTCGGTTTAAAACTCGGTTTCGGTTATTTTTGTCGTAAATTAACCGGAATTTTGTTGTACCCGGTTTTCGGTTAACCGCATTTTTTCGTACTCGGTTTTCGGTTTCGGTTAATTGGGCGAAAACTGGTCCGGTTCGGTTAACCGTGGGGTATGCCCACGCTAATAAGTGGTGGTGCCCGGGAATTCAAAATTTTTCCTAATCATTGAACTTTTCTACGGATTTTTTCAACTTGGTTTCTAACAAAACAAGGCATAGAATTTAATTTTAGGTATAGTTTTGTTAGAAACCAAGTTGAAAAATTCGTAGAAAAGTTGAATGATTAGGAAAAAGTTTTGAATTCCCGGGCACCACCTCTTATTAGCGTGGGCATGCCCCTTTAACCATTTTTAAGCATTTCCTGCACGTTAAACACGATAAAAAATGTGTTTTCACCTACTTTTCTTTATAAAATGTTATTTTTTAGAAATTATTATAACTTAGTAAATAAGATGTTGAGGTTATCTTGACTCCAAAAAGATGGCATTTAAACATAGTTTTGTTAACTGGGGCCTACCTCATAAAGAAACTCTGGTATGCATACATTTTTATGCATCCAGAGTCGCTTTCGGAGTGATTTGTGTCTAAGGTATGTGGGTGTGCGCATCTCAACCCAAGCAACCAAGCCGCCTGCACCCCCGATGGGATACTCCGGTAGGGCCAATTTTCTTAATAAACCTCCATTGAGTTCAGCACCAAAAACTAAGCTACAGGCCCTCAAAGTCATATAACTGGAAAACATAGTTGACCAAAATTTTCCGACAACATTTCTTGTTCGCGGCATACATACACTTTTTTCTGACTTTTTTTTAGGAAAATTTATGCTTGATAGATAGCAATGAGCAATGAGGTAGCAGCAACTCGTGATGGAGCGCCGAATTTGGCAGGATCTAGTGGTGGAGCTTGTTTCAAGGCGAATATCCATATTCATTTGTGCTTCTTTTATTTTATTCTAATTTTCACTGCTTCTGTCATGTTCTTCATCTGGTCGTCTGGGATGGAATTAACAAAACGCCTCTTATTTCCTCGGTCGTTGAAAAAGCTAGCAAAATCGGAATTGGGATCTCACCGAACACCTACAGCTATGGCCGCTTATCGATAAGAGCAAGGACAGGACTCAACGACTTTATCACTCTTAATCTAGAAAAAGTATGTCTCCGTGCTCGCTCACAAGTCTAATTTGCTACAGTACGCTGAAAGGAATCCGGGATGTATGGTTGCTAAACATATCAAAAATATGTCAGAAGCAGATTCTGACGAAATTGCCGATGTAGTAGAGGTGCTTAAACCCTTCAAAGCTTGTACTAAAATGGTTACTTTTCTTTCAGTTTGTCTATCGTGCATACATGGTCATTTTTCTCAGGCCTCATACCAAAACGCCGCATTTTTAGACCCACGTCCCACGTTACAAGTTAGTTTTTCATTATTGGAATTCTCGACCCTACCGGAGTATACCCCCAAATGAAATTTTTTTAAAGTGTTTCCAAACACCTTATATCAACCTAAAATCACCTCAGAAGTTCAAAAAAGACATTATTTTTGTGTTCTGGTCAATCTGTTCTGTTACGCCGAGGTACAAGTGGGACTCCATTAAGAAAGAGATTATTGGTCTACTGTCAAAAATGCGATGTTTTTGTTATTAAAAAATAATAACTCTGGAATCCAAAAGCTCAAAAATCATAAGTTTAGTCTAAGTTAAATATTCAAAATTTTTGGTTTTCGGTCTGATTCTTCGAAAATTCCGACTTTCGATCCGATTCGATTCTTCAAAAAAAAACAACTATCGACTTTCGGTCCGATTCGATTCTTCGAAAAAAACAACTTTCGACTTTCGGTCCGATTCGATTCTTCGCAAAAAACAACTTTCGACTTTTGGTCCGATTCGGTTCTTCGAAAATTTTAGATTCCAATCGACTTTTCGATTATTCGAGTCGAAGATTCCGACACTTCGATGACAATAGTTAGATACAAAAAACAAATATTGTAGAAAATTTGATCTATGAAAACAGAATTTCGAAAAACGGACTAGAAAAAAAGTTATAGTCATTTCAAAACTACCGAATTTCCTGAAACACCATGTACTTCAAAACGCTGTTCACTTGAGCTGGTCCCGAGCGATACAGTAAGTCGGGAGTCTTTTTTTATTGTAGTCATGCTTCCCAATTTTCAGCCAGTTATGTACGATTTCTGTATGCCTTTGTTATCCACGTTATCGTGGGTACTTAATTCCAGTCAACGAATCTGTGCTCAACTTGAACTGGTTTGTGATGTTTATAATGGTTTGGACTGGTTGGGTGGTTTATGCTTATTTGGCATGGTTTGGGGTAATTCAAGGTAGTTTGTGTCGGTTTGGGTGTATTAGGGCAATTTGTGATTGCTCAGGGTGGTTTTCGGTGATTCGGGTAATTTGGGGTGGTTTGGAATAGTTTTTGGATAATTATGGTGGTTTGGGGTAATTCGAGATGGTAATTTAAACATCATGATTATTATTTTGGTAATTTGGGGTGGTTTGGGATGGTTTTGGGATAATCACGGTGGTTTTGGGTAATTATGGTGGTTTGCGATGATTTGAGATGTTTTTTGGTAATTTGGGGTGGTTTTTGGTAATTTGTGATAATTTGGGGTTATTTTGGGTGGTTTGGGGTGTTTGGACTTGAAAAAACTATCAATTTGATAGTATCAAACAAGCATATGAGGCTCATAAGACATGATAGAGTGAAAAAAATTTGAATGAAGAAAAAGAAAATAAGGGCCAATTATGGTATTTTTTGGACTGAGGAGTCTGATTACTCAATCAGCATCCTGAATCAGACTCTTCGATCCCTATTGTGAACAGAGTGTGGAGGCTTAAACAGATTGTGGATGCTGTTTGCAGATTCTGTTTCCTCATTGTGAACACTCTGGGGTGAGGATGCTGTTTGCGGATGCTGAATCCGGATGAAGAGTGAGGATGCTAAAGTGTTCACAATGAAGAGTCTGTTTGCGGATGCTGAAACAGACTACTCATTATGTGTGCGCCTTAATACTTAATTCACTAACACCAAATTCCTTATCGAAAACAGAAGTGCAGGCCCTCAGAGTAAAAAAATCAAACCTGCACAGTTACCTCGTTAACTATGCGCGTTACGAAGTCATGCCAAATACAGTATGTAGATAGAATCTACATCGTTGAAAGCCCCAAAATTTTGCAGTTTCAGTTTATTTGTGAGACAAAAAGCTATTTATTTAGTGATTCCAGGTATATAAAGGCGTCGTGAACGCTCCAAATCATTCTTTCGCTGCGTCTGCCTCGTGAACGGTTGTTCCTTATTGCGTTGCTCTTGCGTTTCTGGTCTGCTCTTCGTTGTTGTCTTCGCATCTTTCTACTTAAAAATGGCTGAAGGAAAGCAAGTATACCTGGACATTCCAATGGAAGAAGGTGATCCGCTGGGTACATTTCGCTTTCTTTATTTTACTTGGCGAGTATGAAGACGGGTCTATTTAGGAGCTACGCCGGATGAGAAGGGGGTCATCGTTCGAATTCAGCCAATGACTCTTGCCGATGGAAAATTGAAGGTTTAATCATTGCGCTGTCAATTTATCTTATTATTATACGTTGTTTTTTAGGTGGGGGATCAGGTGCTGAAAATCAACAACATCAAAATCCGAGATCGAAATCATTTCTATCAATTGCTTCGCTACGCTCCTCCTGTCGCTCGTTTAAATATCGTTCGTTTCGAAGAGGGCTCCAAGCCGCCGTCCGAAGTTGCGACTACACAGAATTCCGAACAGCAGATTCCGCCTGAGAGAGAGGCACTGATTGATCGTCGATCCGGATATGTCTACATGGTCTAAATTTTATTTTTTGTATGCCAGATCTATAAATCTCCCAATTTTAGCTGGTTCGCATTGAGATGTCTAGAGGTCAGAAATTGGGACTAACAATCAGACATGCCACAAACAGAGTGCTAGTTTCCAAAATCGAAACAGGGTCACAGTCAGATGGCAAGCTATTCGTTCGTGATCATATCATCGATGTCGACGGTCAAAGAGTGACGGACAAGGACGTGGCGCGCGGTATGCTGATCGGTTCAATTAAGGTTAGCGTCTTTTGACTTATGACTTTCGGAACTTATTCTCATTCAAATTCAGAAGCAAGGATTCTTCACCTGCGTAGTCGGTCGACCTACTTCGGAAGATGCCAAATCGCAAGTAGATGAAGAGCTGTCAATCAAGAAAGATGATCCACCGTCAGTGCAGCTAAGCAAGGATGTCCGTGAGATAGCGCAAGCTCAGCGAGTGAAGGAAGCTGCAAACATTGTAGGACACAATAATTTCTTGCGGGTACACTCTTACCCATGCCTTATTTAGGCTCGACGAAGTATACTCACTCCTGCTCAGCGTACTGGTGCTCGACCGATTGTGTCTTTTGACGAAACTGGCAACAAATCCTTCGAAATTGGGAATGACAATAAAGGGAAGAATCTTCGTCCGGTTCGCAAGTAGTTAATTTCCAAGAGAGAATCATCAATTTCCTTTGTTAGGAATGGAGTGTGCTGATAATGCTGTGAATCCTCTGATGGTTACTGTACATAAAGGACTGGAATATGTGCATACCAGGAACCACGTGATTAGGTGGCACCTATTTTTTCCCGGCCAAGGATATTTTGTTGTAACACTTCCCAAAGTCAATCTACTTGTATGTTCTAACTTTTTTTCTGCAAATTTTCAAGACTTATATATTAGGAGTAACTGTGAGAAATTGCTTTAATTTCCGGAAATAGCAGCCGAATTTTTCTAGATTATCTATGCAGAACTCATTGAACTTTTAGTTGTTGTGTTATGACCTACTCTTCTTCTATAGGTTACCCTTCGGGTGCGTAGCAGTGTTTATAAAAAGTTTTCACTCAATGGAAAATTTCATTCTATCGTGATGATATGAAAATATGATATGAAAATGATTTTTTTGTAGGAAATTGTTCATTTAATCGAGAGAATGAAACTTTTTTCATTATTTTCGTTTAGAAGTCCCGTGTATTTTTTGAATTCGCTCCTTTTTATTAAGTTTTTCTGCAGTTTGGGGCCCATTTTTGAGACCAGACTAACAAACTATAGCCTACTCTGCGCCTAAGGATTCGTTGGTCAAATAATAGCTGATTTAACACACCTGTGTATCGAGGGTATAGGTACTTATATAGTTCGGACTTCTTTCCCGATTGTCCGATTGTTTGTGAATATCGGACTTTTCACGCAACTATCAGTGATGTGATGAGTGTGAAAAAACAATCAAGATATCAAATAGCATTACAAAAGCTATGACTGCCTATGCAAACAATCGCTGAAAACTGAAAAAAAAACTTGAAAAGAGCAACAGTCGCAAAAGAACGCAATGAACCTAAACCCTGAAATTTTGAAATTGTGTATCGAGGGTGTAGGTACATATATAGTTTTTATTTGGTTCTTTAGCCGGCTGTATAGAACCTACGCACCCCTGGTTTTTTTGTTTGGGTGTGTAAGATCACGATTTTGGTTCTATCAAAGTCAATTCCACGGATGATTTTACGTCATAATAAACAGTTTGTTTTTTATTTTGACTAAATTTTATTTCTCAGGTCATTTAGCGGCTAAAATTACGTATACACCCCCCACTCAAGTAGCGTATACACCCCCCACTCAAGTAGCGTATACACCCTCCACTTAAATAACGTATATTTTGTCTCTAATTTTGAGACAGGTCACAGCCATCAATGTGGATATAGACATTACCAATGATAATGTTCACGTGCAGTTTGAAGATAAATTTCATTCCATCTACAAACGTAATAAACTCTGCCATTGTTCGAAACTAGACATAAAAGAATCCGACTTTGTATGTTCTGTATTTTTCTTGTTAAAGAAAATAAATATCTCGCAATTAAGCAGCTATTTTGTGAGAAACAGAAGTAATCTGTTCTATAATACCCTCATTATTTTCCCTTTTCTGAAACCTAATTCATAGAAATTAAGTGGAAAAGTATACGTTACTTGAGTGGGAAAGTATACGTTACTTGAGTGGAAAAGTATACGTTACTTAGTGGGAAAAGTATACGTTACTTGAGTGGGAAAAGTATACGTTACACGTTACTTGAGTGGGAAAAGTATACGTTACTTGAGTGGGAAAAGTATACGTTACTTGAGTGGGAAAAGTATACGTTACAGTGGGAAAAGTATACGTTACAGTTATACGTTGCTTGAGTGGGAAAAGTATACGTTACTTGAGTGGGAAAAGTATACGTTACTTGAGTGGGAAAGTATACGTTACTGGGAAAAGTATACGTTACTTGAGTGGGAAAGTATACGTTACTTGAGTGGGAAAAGTATACGTTACTTGAGTGGGAAAAGTATACGTTACTTGAGTGGGAAAAGTATACGTTACTTGAGTGGGAAAAGTATACGTTACGGAAAAGTATACGTTACCTGAGTGGGAAAAGTATACGTTACTTGTGGGAAAGTATACGTTACTTGAGTGGGAAAGTAGAAAAGTATACGTTACTTGAGTGGGAAAAGTATACGTTACTTGAGTGGGAAAAGTATACGTTACTTGTGGGAAAAGTATACGTTACTTGTGGGAAAAGTATACGTTGGGAAAAGTATACGTTACCTGAGTGGGAAAAGTATACGTTACTACGTTTGAGTGGGAAAAGTATACGTTACTTTAGTGGGAAAAGTATACGTTACTTGAGTGGGAAAAGTATACGTTACTTAGTAAAGTATACGTTAGTGGAAAAGTATACGTTAAGTGGGAAAAGTATACGTTGAGTGGGAAAAGTATACGTTACTTGAGTGGGAAAAGTATACGTTACTTGAGGGAAAAGTATACGTTACTTGAGTGGGAAAAGTATAGTTACTTGAGTGGGAAAAGTATACGTTACTTGAGTGGGAAAAGTATACGTTACTTGAGTGGGAAAAGTATACGTTGTGGGAAAAGTATACGTTACTTGAGTGGGAAAAGTATACGTTACCTGAGTGGGAAAAGTATACGTTACTTGAGTGGGAAAAGTATACGTTACTTGAGTGGGAAAAGTATACGTTACTTTAGTGGGAAAAGTATACGTTACTTGAGTGGGAAAAGTATACGTTACTTGAGTGGGAAAAGTATACGTTACTTGAGTGGGGGTGTATACGCTACTTGAGTGGGGGGTGTATACGCTACTTGAGTGGGGGGTGCCTGGCTATTACTAATATCGGCTTTGGCATAACTTTTTTTTCAAAAATGGTGGTTTTAGGTACTCCTGAAAATTTATTGGGGGGAGGCTGTATATGGCAGTAGCGTCAAATCTTTATTACACTAATTATCGCTGTATTTTGATATTTTCAACATTAACAGTTTAATATGAATAGGTTTTTTCAGAAAATAACAATGAAATGCTTAAATAAATTGAAAATGTGTTCTTTCTAAAGGTTCAGGTAACACCTGTTATGTTTGTACTGATAATTTACTAGCCTCTCTAAAAATCACGATGTCTCACCGCTCATTTAATTATATCATCCTCCGTATTTTTTTTATAAATTTTTAACTTTTCAGCATTTGTTCTATGTTTTGTTAACATTTCCAAAAATGAATTTCCACTTCGCTTACCTGCTTTTTGTGTGCATTATTCTTTTCACCTTTGAAAGTAGTCATGGCGAAAAAGGTATGTTTTAATACAATCAGGTGTCATCTAGGGAGGCCCGTTGTTCGTTTTCTGTGATTCGAAAAAGAACTTAAGCGCTTTAATCATATCCAGTTAACTAAGATTTAACTAAGAGTTCTAACTAAACTATATTAGTTTGTCAACGTTTACGTGTTACAAAAACGAAGCACCGTTTCAAATATTTAAATTTTTTGAGCAATTTGCTCGCTTGTACATTCCATAACTCAATTTGCGCTTATCATTGTGACTCAAACTTTTTCTTCTTCAAAAGTTACTTGAGAAAATTGCAAAAATTAAAATGGGCGAAATTAATGATGGGCGAAATTGAAAATCTCGCGATTTATTGGACTATACTGACGAATCAGTTTCAACAAAAAAATTCGAAAATCGCGCTAAAAGGCGGGAATGAACTTGAGGGGGGTACTTTATATCGAAACTTGAACAAAATTAAAGCAGTTTTTCATAAGCATAACAAACAATTTTTTAGAAACTAATATTAATGGAAATGAGCATTTGTCTCGGGCTGATCGTCTCGGACAAATAGCTGCACTTCAGGACAAAGTTGACTGCTTGAAAGAAGGTAATGATAATGCTGCAGGTACAATTGAGCAAGCTAGAGTGGCCAAAGACAAAGTCACACAAGCAAAAGGTGTGTTGGAAAGTGCAGTAAGCACAGAAGCAAAGACTGCTGCTCTACAACAGCTACGCATAAGAATAGCTCAGGCTAAGGCAATTTTAGCTAAGGCTGCAGAACACATAGACAACATTAAAGCCTCTTGCAAAAAAGATGGTCCGACTGCTTCAACTGCATAAAAAGTGACTGTTTTTTTAACACAAACCGTATTTAGTACTTAGACTGCACTTTAGTAGTGCGTCTAAATGGTCCTTCTAATGAGTATTCCAGGGTAATTTAATGCCGTAGAACACTGATCTGATGTTTTTTGCATAAAAGATTGTAAGACGCAAGTTTTTTTTAACAAATGGGCGAAATAAATTTATTGACATCACAACATGCGATTGATAAAACTTTTTTAAAAAACAAATTACAAACGACGTCAGATTAGTGTTCCACAGGATTCAAAATTTAAAAAATTATCATGTATCACTGAATTTTAGGTGTACGAAAAACCATTGGTTTGATTAATCGAAATTTAATTTTATCTAACTAATCCAAGCTCTCAAGTGCGCTTATTTCTTAGTATTTTGCTTGAACAATCAATAAATTGTAGTTTATTTAATGTAATTGAAACAGAAACAAAAAAAGACAAGTAAAAATATAATTAAAAAAAAGAACCACATAAACATAAACACCTCTTTTTTCGCAGTGCCGTTTAAAATTTTGCTTTATCATAGATAATTTATCTAACAAATTTAAAGATAAATTCAAAGCCTGTTACCTCTAAAATTATAAGAATCTGCCTAGTCTCCTAGGTCCAACATCTACCCACAAAATTTTTGCTGGGGGTCACTATATCGAGGGGGTCACTATATCAACACTGGCCAAATTCAACAACAACACGAATCTTTTTTATCACCGGCCCGCGGAAGATTTTCACCGGCCTGCGGAAGCCCTTGACAAAATTATCCCAAAATGGTGCAGTTTTTATTGGACACCCTTTTGACATTGCATTAATCTACCGTTTCCTAAGCATATACAGGGTGTGTTAGAATTACGCGCACTTTTTTCAAAATTTTTGTATCAAATAAAAAATGCATCTTCTTGATTAATTTTGACCGCTACGTTTGCTATTATTGTATTAAAGCTGCTAAATTATGTTTTTCAGATCTAGGAATCGCATTTTCATTGATTTGCAATACTCGTATGACCAAGTCTATTATCGACAGAAGTTGCAGTGGGAGACGGTTCGTCCTTCGTCACGTTGGTTCTTTGGCAATGAAAGGTGGACTTTTCAACAAGACTTTTCTTTAATCGCTTTTTGTCTTTATTACTCTGTTTACCCTCGTCTTCCTTGCAGGATAGTGCAACAGCTCATACAGCGAATTTCACGCAGGAGTGGCTACACAAAAAAAGTTTCGTCCTTCATCAACAAGAATGAGTGGTTTCCTTGCTTGCCAGATCTCAATCCATTGGATTTCACTGTGTGGTCAATCCTCGAGGATCGTGTGTGCAGGAAGCGCCATGATTCGCTGGAATCTCTCAAGCGTGCTTTGTAAGTGGAGTGGTCAAATCTGGACTTGGACACAATCAACAAAATCGTGGAGGACTTTCCAAGAAGAATCAATGCCTGTATATAGATGCCGACGGGAAACATTTTAAGTATCATTTGTTATTATGTTAGATGACCAAAAATGTGTGTCTAGAATACAGCTCTGGCGAGAAGGAACTTCGCCAAATTTTTTAAAAAAGTGCGCGTGATTCTGAAACACCCGGTAGCTAGAGCTACTGGCGCTTACATTTAGCCAACTTAAATTAGCACCACAACCAAACTAAACATATCGAAAGCATTTTTGATGATGGACAGGCAGTCTTGTTTTGAAGAGGACACTATCTGCTCGAAACTGGGTAAACATTAATGGATTGTAGCCGTAGACCTGAGTAAAAAAACGGATGCATTCATGCCTTTCATTAAAATGACCAGCATCTTGCGAAAGCATTTCTGTACATGTGGGACACCTAAACAAATAAAAGTGTTAGCTACTAACTAAATTAAATAGAGAGATAAGAATACCTAAGGGTCCATTTGCTGGTAGTTTTGATAGGAGGTTGTCTGGTTAGATGGGAAACCAAGAAGTTCATAGCTAAGTCTTCGCAATTCATCCACTCATTCACTTTTTCTCGAATAATGCTTGGCATTGAGTAGGTGTAAGCGTACAAATAAGACTGAAAACTTGCTTAATGTTAATGTATTAATTAGCTTATGGTCCCTAGATCGTGCTTTACAACTATATAGAAAACAATAATAGCATCAAGAAGCTTGTTTATAAAATTTCGGTGCCAGAATTTTAGTTAAACTGGAAGAGTTGTAATATCGAGCGTTTTTTAGGAATAGGGGCATTTTGTCTAGGGTTGTGAAACGTGGAATTCCACGCATATTTCCACGACTGTACGAAAATCTTGGAAATAGAAAACGTATCAGAAAATCAAAATTTTAAATTTCTGTAGTCTTAAGGTGCACAAACGTTATGTTTTAACACAGTTAACATGGAATTGTGGCAAAATTTTGAAGTTTTCGACAGTATTCGGGCGTTTGGACCCCAAAAATGCAAATTTTTGAATTTTACCTTTTTTTTGAATTTTAATTTTTTAGCAGTTTTTCTGCATGTTCATCAAAAAGAAGATAAAAATTGTGAAGCACAGGTAATTAATACAGAATTTACAATATTTGAGTTATTAGGGTCGAAAAAGACCATTACGATGGCTTATTGTTGAAATCTGTACACACACCTTATTTCCACGATTTTCGTGGCATTGTGTAGAATTCCGCGTGGAATTCCGCGATTTACAATTCCACGTGGAATTCCGCGATTTACAATTCCACGTGGAATTCAACAACCCTAATAAAAATTAATTTTTTCAAATCCTCGCCTTCTTTTGGCATTCTTCGTGTTTTCGTGTTTCAACGGCAATTTGTTAGATTTTTTGACTTAGGCAAAGCCTTAGGCGCAGGATAGGCCAGAGCACATAAAAACGGGCTCAAATTGCGTTCCCTACTTCTAAAGATACAAAAACAGAAAGCCAAAGAAGGCGCGATTTTGAAAGAAAAACGAGACTTCTTTGACGAAACTTTTTATGTGCCTGGAGTGAGCATGCAGGTCGTTATAGCAAGCTAAAAATCGGTTTCTGAGCCAACCTTGTGCAAAAAAGCAGCTCCAGTCAAAATCATACTGAACTGGCAGGTATGATTACTGTTGTAATGCATAGATTCGCCATAGCGAGCATGATATCTGGCCGGGAATCCTACAATACGGTGGCGCTGTTCTCTCCAGGTCCTAAAAAATATTAATAATATGAAGAAGAAAACAATACTGAATTACCCACCTAAAGGCGAAAATAATCTCGTGCTGACGCAGATCAATGTCATCGTCCAGCGACAGCACTGCCTCAGTTTCTATCTGATCGTATGGGATAAAGCGATTGTTGAGCGAGTTTTTTGAGGCATTGATGAATACAACAGGAACATGCAGTCTTGGCCAGACACCTGATGGAGCTCTGTCAATGTTGTTCCACACCACCAGCACTTTGTTTAAGTATGGAAGTTTGTGCAGGCGTTCCAAAGATGCGGCAAGCACAGCATCTCGGTTGTATGTCGTAATTACTACTAAAATATTCATGATCAATCTTATAATTTTTTATACATTCTACTATCCCAGACTGTGCCTAACGTTGCGCGATTGGGAGCGGGTGTTTATGAACTCGGCTGATCATGGGAGCGGAACTTATTTACCGCGTTCTTTTAATAGACGGATTCCCCTTTGATTCAAAATCGTGTTTATGGCATTGTGTTTTTGACCGACTTTTTGAAGACTTCTCTGTTAGCCCTAAATTTGCAGTTAATGAGATGAACTATAAAAAGGGGAAAGTTGCCTGAGATGCTCTCAGTGAGATCAGCCTCCAAAAAGTGGGTCAAAAACACAATGCCACAAACAGGATTTTGAATCAAGGTGGGACTAGGGTTGTACAAGAGAATATTCTTCGAGAATATTCTCGAGAATATGCGCGCATTTGCGAGGATATTCTCGAGAATATACGTGCATTTGCGAGGATATTCTCCGAGATTTTGCGCGTGTTAAAAAAATGGAGCATAATCTTTCTCACCCTCTCATCTGTACTCATAATCTTTACAGTCAACTTTTAATACTGTACAGCTGTTGGGAGCCCCAAAAAAGCGCACTACAACGAGATTGACTGTATAGGGAGAGTTGATTATATAGCGAGAGTTAACTTTATAATGAGAGTTAACTGTATATCAACAGTCGACTGTATATGGAGAGTTGACTGTATAGCGAGAGTTGACTGTACAGTGAATTCAACCGTCCCTCCTTGCGACAGGCACTGAGGGCCGTTAGATCAAGAAAAAGTTGAATCGAGGTTTTAATGAACGTTGACAAGCCAATTTATGAGCCAATTAAACGATTTTGATATATTAATGAATGATTTTGATTGAAACCTTACGATTTATTGAAAAAAAAAAAATTGAAAAAAAAGAGCATATTCTCGAGAATATTCTCCAAAAGATTATGGTCGAGCATTTGTACAACCCTAGGTGGGACGTACAGGGTGATTCAAGAAATTCCCTGGTTTTCTTTTATGGACTAAAATTTTAAAAGTAAACACTAACTTAAAACACTAAAAGTGAAAAAATTCAAAATTTTTATTTTTCGAGTTAGGCACGGAAAACAAAATTCCCCGTCAAGAGAAATCAATCTGCAAAAACAGAAATTCGGAATTTGAGCTAGAAAAAATTTTAGTCCATAAAAGGAAACCGGGGAATTTCTTGAATCAGCCTGTATATGTAGCTATATCATAGAGAATACGGCAATAAAAAGTTTAGTTTTGATGTAATAACTTACTTGTGAATTGTTCCCTTGGCCTGTTTCCGCCCAGCGCCAATGCGAATTCCTGGCCTGACCCTGGAGCTATAGGTCGCATGCCAAGACTAGTCTCTTCACTGAACTCTGCCTCAGATGGCAGTGCACTGTCTTGAGCCATGAACGAGGGAGTGTTGGCCACATGAAAAGGCAGCTCATTCCATTGTCTATAAGCATACTAAAAATAGATCCGTTAATATGTCACTATTTCAAACAACTAAACAAACCAATCCGAAGGCTGTCATGTTGTGAGCATATGCTACAGAGGCAAAAGGCGCTTCCACTGAACCCAAATACTAAAAAGTACCAAAAATATTATTTAACACGTGAAGTTTTCTAAAAGTTTTATATGAAATTTACTGAAAATGAACATTTCACGTGCTAGAGCGTAAAGAACTGCAACATATACAGTTGTTAGATTACAGGTGAGACTGTATTTCACTTCTTTTTGAGAAGATTGAAGAAGAATTATGCTGGTAGCCTGGTCAGGGGTGGATGATTCTGGTTTTATTTCAATTTGTTTGGAATCAGTATTTTCGAAACCATTATTCATGCAAATTGTATACTAAAAAATGTCCAAAGCTTTGACGAGTCTTTTTTTGCTCAAAGGATTTAAACTTTAAAATAATTGTGTCGATTCTAAACAAATTGAAATAAAACCAGAATCGTCCACTCCTGAGTCAGGAGTCCTGACCAGGCCACCAGCATACTTCTTCAATCTTCTCAAAAAGAAGTGAAACACAGTCTCACCTGTGATATAACAGCTGTATCTGCTTCAGTTTTTTGCGCTCTATCACGTGATATTTTTATTTTCAGAAACTTTCAGAAAATATCCTATGAAACTTTTAGAAAATTGCAAAACCAAGCCTCAACCACCTAAATTTTCGTCCAAAAGCCCCTCTTTTTTTTGTGGGGTTTTTGGGTCAAATTGTTTTGGCTTTAATTTTGTAATATTTGCTTATTGTCTTGTGAGTGTTTGCGATAGTTCTGTTCCATTTTTCACTCTGAGCATTTTGGTATATTGTCAGCAAAAATTTTCTGTGAAAATCTTCACGGATAAGCCAAACAGAGTGTCCTTCAAGTTTTGATACCAGGGAAACAGCTGGTTTTACCTCGTCTCTTGTAATTTCTGAGTGACTTTTGTAAAATTTTTGTACTGATTTTTTGCTTATCTTGTAGCTCTTGAATTTTTTTACAAATATTGACCACGCATTGAGCAGTTAACGCAACTACGACATGTTTAGGACCTTTTTATGGTTAAAATTGAGGGTTTTGGAAAACGCTTTCAGAAGGAAGATTGAATATTCTCCGTTAAATTGTGATCACTCAGATACAAGTTTGTACGCAATCGATAGCCCTGATCACGCCCTGAATTTTGAGATATTACGCGACCATTTTGTACATAAGTTTGAGCAAGCACTATTCATAATTTGCTCAAATTCCAGGTGGTTGGGGATAGGTAAGAATCACCTATTTTCAAATTTTGTTTTACCCGTTCGAATCCTTCCTCTTTCCGAATTTTTTTTCAGCCATCGTGCTCAGCATGAAATTTTGCACAAAACACTTAGTTTAGTGCGCACGGCGTTTCACGTGTTAAAAAAATTCCAATAGTACCTCATCGTCAAATGGTGGTCTAGTCACTCCTATTAATGGATTAAAAGAATAATTCTTAGGCGGAAATTCTTGTCCAATCACTGAAAGCTGTCCTTTGTCCGGCATTTGTAGTCGAAAGCGCAAAGTAGAGAGTATGGAACGGGAAAGCACTATAGATATGTCATTATTAATTTTTGAAGAAAACAAAAGTTTTTGAATACCTTTGGTGTTGAGTAGGTAGTTTTCCAAAAAGAATCTGCCCTTCCGCCTCATTTCCAACAAATCAGCCAATTTAATTGAACGCAATATGAAGTGCAATTCAGAAGCTAATCTTGCAGGTGGTATTCTCACAACAGCCAATCTCCAGTCAATCAGATCTTGGAAAGGCAGAGCGAATTGGTCGTTGCTATCCATGGACACAATCACAGGCACACTGCCAGCTAGAAGGGCCTCGTAAAAGCGCTCTTGAAAAGATGTTGAGTCAGGGAAGATTAGGTAAAAAAATGAGCGGCGAATAAAAGCTACTGAAAAATACAAAATTTTAGTTAAAAGTAAAAAAACTAATAGCTTACATCTTTGTTGATGATCATAGCAGAGATCGGTGGAAGATTTTTGTAAGTTAGATTGAGCAGTTTGAGAGCAGTTGAGATCAAGTGAAAAAGAGTCCTGAGAGTTGAGCATTGAGTTTTTTTAGGATATTTAGGTCTGAGGATCTTTCTACACCCGCGTCCGTCGACATATAAGAAAGTAAGTGCTAAAAAGACTCAGTATTACGCCTTTGTCAAACTCTTTGATTTTCGGCTGTAACTGAAGTGCAGCAATTAATTTATTTTCTCTAATTATGAGGCACCACCATATTCAAAATCATGTTTCACAGTGTTTTTGAAAGTTTTTTGTGTTTTTCGTCTAAAGCAAGTTACCACTAACAAGCCGAAGAGGCGCCATTTGGCGCCTGAAACATTAATTTTGAACAATTTTTTGGGTCTCAGGTTCGATGACCTCCTTGAGCATGACTGATTTTGCCAAGTTTTGAGGTAAAACTCAAAATTTTAAGCATCACATGTCAATTCTGATGAGTTTTCTGAACTCTACGCCCAGGTTTTCCCTGAAAGACGTTGAGAACAAAAAGATTTATAAACGGGAAGTGGGCTAAAAAGCGTGACTAACATTTGGGAGCGTGAGATACCTACAAAAAAAAACTATATGTAGATTTTGTGGCTCACAATTTTGTGGCTCTTTGGCTTCAAAATGATGGGTAACTTGCCTAAGAGCAGTCCTCGGAAATGAGTCAAAAACACGATGCTAAGACAAGATTTTGAATTTGGTAGTTGCCGCATAATTAGAGGAAGGTTGGTGCTCGATCGGTTAACCGACCCGGACCGCTTTTGGCCCAATTAACCGAAGCCGAAAACCGGGTACGAAAAAAGCCGGTTAACCGAAAACCAAGTAGTAAAATCCGGGTTTTCCGGTTTAAGCACTGGATAAAATGGCCTCTCAGAAATAAAATAGCAGCTGTTCAAATTGAATATTTTTTCGTTATTACATTTCTGAATACAGCGGTTTATGTTGGCAACATGACCGCGTCAACTATTAATCAACGCCGCGCAGAAGAAAATTCTACTAACCTAGGGTTCCTAGATCTCCTTTTTAAAAAGGTTTCTCCTTTTTTGGGGGGGGGGCTATCCTTTTTTATTTTATTTCTCCAGTCTAAACAATGTGCGAGGAGAACAACGTTCTCTTTGTTTGGTCTTTGAAAGTTGTCTTTGAAAGCGCCTTCGAAACTTCTTTTGCCGGAACTGATTGGAATGATGGACAAGTTCAAGAAGTTCGAGCGAAAGAAGGGCAAGTTTTATGACACGAAGACCTTCAATCTGCTAGCTGTTCTAGATGAGCCCGAGCAAGCTGAGAAACTGAAGTCTAGCTTTGCGATATTTATAAAATAATTAGTGGTACTCTTCAAAATAATCAATTCAGGAGTTCTACGACACTCTGCTGGACTACATCGACAAGTGGTTGCGCCTTGAAGCTCGGTCAAGGCGCTTCTTCAGATTAAGGCAAATTTCGACTGCAGCTGCCCGGAAATGCTCGCTTACCTGATGAAGAATTGGAATCTGCGTCAACGGATTAGGAGTTCGGAGAAGTACTAGGCTCATTAATCATTGGTCTTTTTAGTTTGTTGAACGAATAAAGAATTTTGAGCAGCGAATGAACAGCAAATTAATTGATATTTGTAGAATTTCCGCGCACTTTGGTATTTTCCGCTAATCTTTTTTTGGCCCGTCTCCTTTTTTATTTGGCCTCGTCTCCTTTTTTATTTCATTTTCATCTGGGAACCCTGTATTAACCCCGTTTTGACGACGAAAACAATTTGAGGCCTGTCCTTTATAAGTGAAGATTTTTTAATGTCTTCTCATCTCCATCACTCCGAAATGGGCACAAAGTCTTTCCTTCAGTTCAAATTTTTTGGTACACTCAACTCTCGATTTAGTGTAGGCCCGTGAGAACCGGAAAAATATACACTAAATCAAAGGTGGACCTCAGTGTCATTGTGTACCTAAAGGATGGGGCTACATATCAGATTTTAAAGAAAAATATATGGGTTTAAAAATATGTACAAAATTAATCCAAATCTTTATTTGCTCGATTTTTTCCATACTATTCATTTTTCAGAGCTACCCGAGTTACAAATTACCACTACAGTCGACTCTCGATATAACGAACCCCAAAAAAGTTCGTTCCCGCCTAGGGTCTGACACTTTTTTTAGCCCGATTTTCGAAGTCTTTGGCCAGTTGTCTTTGGCTGGTCTAGTCCAAAACATCGCAAGAATTCCGATTTTACCAATCGTTTCTGAAAATCACGATAGTTTTGCCGAAAAGACTCGTGCCTCTTGATACAACGAACACTTATTTTCAAAAAAGGTGTTCGTTGTATCGAGAGGCGCGGGTCTTTTCAGCAAAACTATTGCGATTTTCAGAAGCGATTGGTAAAATCAGAATCCTTGCGATGTTTTGGACTGGACCAGCCAAAGACAATTGGCCAAAGACTTCGAAAATCGGGCTAAAAAAAGTGTCAGACCTTAGGCGGGAACGAACTTTTTTGGGGTTCGTTATATCGAGAGTCGACTGTACCAGACAAAAATTTCAACAAAGTAATACATTTAAGGCCATTTCCGAATAAGGCGACATTAAAAAATCCTCACTTACTGGAGACGAAGCTTGGGCCATGAACGTAAACGCCATAAATGTAAAAACAAAATAATTTTGTTGCAAGAATTAATGTGACAAGCTAATATTTATTCTTGAGAGACTATTTAATCCCGTTTTTGAACCAGAAAATTTATTATATGATGCCTACAAAGAGTAAGATTAGGTTGTCTTTGCGAAAATTGACGTTAATCTGGTACCTTTAAAAGGAATTTGCAAAATTTTCGAAAAACCGGGTCGGTTAACCGGGTACTGGTAATAAACCGTAACCGAAAACCGGGTATGCCAAAACACGGTTAACCAAATTAACCGTAACCGCACCAACCTAAAATACGGTATTAAAATCTAACGACTAATTTTTCAAATTGCACTTTCTACCTTTTTTAGGAAAATTACCATTTAATATTAATACAGTCAAACCTGGGTTATCCGACACCCAAAGGGACCGCCCTTATGGTGTCGGATAAACGAGGTGTCGGATAACTGGGATGTAGGTTTACCAGGCCAACCAAATCGGGCTCATGGTGTCGGAAAAAAGAGGGTGTCGGTTAACTGGGGTGTCGGATAACCCAGGTTTGACTGTACCAACATTTAGCACTGGATCTCAGCTTTCTAATAAGCTATCAAACTTAACGAAATAATTTCAAAAGTTGAGAGATTTAAGGGTTTGAACACAAAAATTAGTCGCTAGATTTTAGTCAATAGTCGCTACATTTCAATTTTATCATAAATTTTTTTCATATCTTTTGACAAAACTTTTGTCAAAATAAAACAACGTACTTCTCTAGAATGCGGCAAAAGTTGGGGAAGCAGCTGATATTCCAAAATATCGTAGGCAGGCACTTGAAAATGCACGGACACATCCATGGAGGGCCGAAAAAATCTAAATACACGGGTACATGTCAATTTTCCGCCCAAAATTTTCCGATGCTGTAATTTAAGTTTCTGTTTTCAAATCTAGCTTTGTCTATAGGGCTGTCGATCGATTAATCGAAAATAATCGAAATCGATCGAAAATTTTCGATATTTTCCATATTTCGTTTATCGATTAATCGAAATATCATATAAGTTTTCGATCGATTTACGATTATCGAAAATCGAACATTCGATATTTTATGAAGTTTGTGCTTAGGAATTTTCAGTTTAATTCCTAAAAGTTTTCAAAATGTCAAAATTATCGACGAAAATTTTTCTAATTCTTTGTTTTTTTATCACTTCTTTTATTTTGACTGAGATTTCTTGGTTCTTATCCTAATTTAAAAGGGTACCGGGACACTGGAAAATAGTCTAAAAGTATGGAAATTGAACAAATTTTTGTCAGCTTGGTCCTACTGCACAAAGAAACTCTGGTATGCATGCATGTTTTATGCCGCCAAAAAGGCGAATCAACTTATTTGTGTCAAATAGAAATAAGGTTCAACAATCAAAACTTGAGTGGGGTCGGGATAGAGGATAAGAACCGATTTCTTCAAAGAACCCTTCTTCACAAGGGAACATATGGTAGTGACCAAACAATTTCGAAAAACCCCATATAGAGGGTTTCACATCGTATTTGCCGAGCTGTTTTAGTTCGTAACTTTATCGTTTTTTAACCAATTTTGCTAATATTTTTTCGAAAATTTTTTACAAGAATGTTCAGTAGTACTTAACAAGTCAAATATAGCAGCTGGAATTAGACTACACAGTAAACTGTCGCTGTACATTCAACTCTCGCTGTATGTTTAACTCTCGTTATACAGCAAACTTCGCTATATAGTCAACCTTGTGGTATAAACTCTCGCTATACTAAAATTTTTAAGTTATTGAGATACCGAAGTTTTTTGGGCCTCAATGCCCAACCCGAAATACGTTCCGAAAATAAATGCACATCTCTAATAAATAACTTTTTTTCTTATAGTAACAATTTTTTGAATGCGGGAACTATAGGATAAGGCGAAACATGTACATTCAAGATTTTGATTGATTTTTTATCGAAATCGATCGATTATCGACCAATTTTCGGTCGATTTCCGATTATCGGAATTTTTTCGATATTTTCGATAATTCAATTAACCGATTATCGAAAATTTTCGATATTTCGATAATCGAAAAAATTTCAAATCGATCGACAACCCTATTTGTCTACGCATAATTCTTTCGCATTCCTAATTCTTTCGCATTCCATTCTTTCGCATACAAAATGATTATACACAGAACTTATACAGAATACCCTTATGCAGAACCCTTATAATGTGTAAATCAAAAAATATAAATCAGCGTGGAACATAAATTGGAGCATTTCACATCGACAATTACAATTTTCTTCAGATGATCTATCGATCAGGACCTATTCACGGCTGGAGGATTTCCGACCAGACACAAACAATAGAAAGTTATTTTAATTCTTATTTTTTTGGAATTAAGCGGCTGACTTTTTTGTGGTTTGAGAAACATGTTTGAGTCCGTCCTAACGTACGCTGGCGTCCCCAAAAAACACCACCATCTGGTTGCGATCCCCACCTTCAGGTGGATATTAACTTGAACCCATCGGACATTGTAAAATTGGCTATACTAACTAGTTGAGCATAGTATTTTTGATATTATGAACCATGTAGTACTGACGCACTAAATACGTTAAGAATAGAACAAAACCGTCTTTAGGATAGTCAAACCGTGTCCATGGTAATATTTAGGCGGGTATCATCATGATACTATCATGATCATGTCTATTCTGGCGCAAAGATTGCGGCCACCTGAAAGAGAAACTAAAATTATGGCAACGGAAAATTGACGGCGGAAAATCGACGACGGAAAATTGTCGGCGGAAAATTGACCGGTACCGAAATATAGTGATGGAAATATTAAAATTTCGGAACTACCGGGCCTAATCTGAAAACTTCCATAAGTTAACAAAAAAACACAAATAGAGCCATAAATTTCGTGACAGGAAAATTGAAAAAAGTCCCAAAATTTTCTTGATTTTCCCAAGACCGGGACTTTTATTTTGAAAGTTCGGGACCACCGGGACGGACTTTGGCACACTTTCGGCACCGTCCCGTTTCCATCACTACTGAAATACACAACTTGGTTTTCTTTTTATTACCTTTTTTTGAAAATTTGAAATTACCCTTTCATAAACTTTGAAGCCACAACTACTGCTGCTTTTGTTGTCGAAAGGTCTAATTCATTTGTAGTATTGACTAACAAGAGAACATGATTTCTTCCATCGGCACCCCAATACTTTAGTTGCTTATGAACATCCTGTGTGTTGTCAATAACAGCCACAAACAAACAGGCTTGATTTGCAAGTTCAGTGCTCGCCGCATTATTTTTCAGTTCTTGCCACAGATTTTGGGCAGATGGATCAGAAACAGAAGTGTTGTAGACATAAACTTGGAAAAGCGAAGAGATTGAGCAACGACTAAAGTGAAATTTGTTGAAATTGTACATTCAAAAAGGCGATTCTCGCTATAACAAAATCATCGTTCAAGTTCGTTCCGGCCAAAAGTCCGAAATATTTTTTTACGACAGATTTTGAAATTTTCGCCCAGTTGTCTTTGGCTGGTTTGTCCAAAACCATCGCAAGAATTCCGATTTCACCAGTCATTTCTAAAAATAGCCACCGTTTCACCGACCAGCGCCTCTCGATATCGTCACCTTTTTATGAAAATAGGGTGACATATCCATATATCGAGAGGCGCAGGTCTTTTCGGCAAAATTCATGTGATTTTCAGTAACGACTGATAAAATCGAATTTTTACGATTTTTGAGATTTTGCCATTTGCCATATCAAGGTGTACGGTCAGTTCGCCCTACGGTCAGTTCGTCCCGTTTTTTTTCAAACCAATAAAGTAACCATTTTTACCATTAAAGTAACGAGTAACCATGAAAAGTATCTTTGTTATTTCAAAATTTTTTGTGTTATTTCAAAAATCCTGTGCAAACCTTTTTTAGCATTTTGAACATGGTTTGACGGTGGTAAATGTTATCTTGTAAGGTATTTTATGAGTTTTAGTGATTTCGCTCGAATAAAAATTCACTAACAATACCCCCTCCTGACCATAGGTAATTACTATGTTTTCTCAATAAAAAGGCCATCTGATTCGCCCTGCATGTGCTATCGCTCATAACTTTACAGACGTTAATTGTAATCAATACCTTATAAGATAACATTCACCACCGTCAAACCATATTCAAAAGGCTAAAACAAGGTTTGCACAGGGGTTACTCGAAAACCACAAATAATAGTTTGCCACTTGGCTTGTTGGTTTATGGATTATGGCTCGTAGAAATTTTTTTTGAAATAACCAAGATACTTTTCATGAAAAAAATTGTTACTTTATTGGTTTGAAAAAAAACGGGGCGAACTGTATATCGAAAACTGCGTAAGGAATAACCTGTAATCTATGCTGTCCTCTAGACTTCTGAATCTGCTGCCAACAACAGTAGAAACTTTAGTCAAATTTTTTACATTCCCAACAACTTGTTGTACACTTTTGGGTGGATACAAAGGGGAATGAGGAAGGGACAACTTTACGTTCCTTCTGTCATTTAGCTCTCGTTGCAACAAACGAAGCTCTTCTATTTTCAACTCCAGCTCTTTTAGCTCGGCTTCTAAACCATTGAAATTTATTCAGTTACCCACTAAATTTAAACACAAGTTACCTTTTACAGGAATTTCTTTTGTTATCGTCTCCAAATTGGTAGTTGCCTGGTTGAATTTTTCAATCAGCTCGATGTGCTCTTTTCTGACCGATTGAAAGACTTTTTTCTCTTGCTCAAGCACTCCAGAACTTTTTTCAGGACATTGCTTCTGCTGCTTGAACCTTGTGTAACTGCAAAATTGTATTATTAAACTTATTGAAGATAGACTAGAGAAGCACGCAGGCGGATACCCAACCGGTTAGGATACCACTATACCTGGTTTTTGAGAGAAATTACTCGGAGTGTATATCGATTCCTGTCACCAGAGAACTGCATTTAGTCCTAAAAGGCAAAAATAGGGTTACTTTTTAGGACAAAAATGTCCTAAAAATGTCCTATTTTAGACACTTTAAGTTTGGCGCCAAATAGGACAATAGTCCTAAATAGGACAATTGTCCTATTTAGGGGTACTAAAAAAAGGCGCGAATTCAAAATATATTTTATTTTTCGTGCTGACAGGCTGTCACCACAATTGGCTCTTTCTTCCTAAACTTTTTTGGTAGCAGCGAGTGGTACATTTATAGGGAGGATGATGAACCATAGGCGTACCCAGGATCGTGAAAATTTTTCTGACAGAGGAGGGCTATAGTCCGGTTACCAACCATCGCCCATCCCATCGGATACCTTGGTCCCCCAAGCTAATTTTGTTAGATAACAAATAGCTAAAAAATCTGCATGAGGGACCAAGCATCCGAAAAATAAAATACCTGTGGTCAATCACAAGGATTGCTTTTGATATGTTTTTTGTGTTTAGTGAATCTAAAAACATGGAAAAATGCTAATAGAAAATGAAAACTTGAAGGATTTGCATTTTACAGTTTGATCCGTTCCCCTATGAATCTTTAAAAACCCAGGTACCCAGGAACCGGGTTGAGCCAAATTACCCGCCCACATGCTACCCTAATGAATAAAAATGCAAAAGAATGTCTGAAAAATACAAACTTACATAATTTTGTGACCATTAGGGGTGATCACAACCTTGTCATAGTCAATATCCTTGTCTTTTACACAAATGTATATAACCAGGGTAGAGATTATCAATAGAATAATACAAATGGCAATTAATGTTCTGGTGTTTCTTCCAGACTTTAAGGCACTTAGATGTCTTAGGCTAAACCATTTTAGTTCAGACTTTAGAGGTCTTTTGGAGTTGTCAAATGGATTAATCAGCAAAGATTCATTTTCCACTTCAAAATTGATCGAATTAGAGGCATTATTATGCCGGGACTTGGCTTTCTTCGTCGACGACGTCTCATGTCGGTGCATTACATATGTGCTTATGATCTATCAAATATTTGTTTTACTATAAAAACTTTTACGATTAAAAAATTTAAATGCCAGACAAAACACTAAATGTATCAAAACGCCAGATTAGATTTTAAATTAAATAAATTAAGTAGCTTTTTGTTTTTTTTTCAGCTCCAAATAAGCCTATTATTTTTTACTATACGATCTAGCTAAATGTCCAGTGACGACTTGGAGGCGCAGGAAAGTGAGCTAACCTTGCTCAAATCCATGTTCACCGAAGAAGAACTAGTGTTTGATGTTGCGTACGAAAGACCGCTTGAATTTATCCAACCCCACATGACAAATGCTGGCAATAGTCAAGAAAATGGTTTAACTTCCAAGTCTAATAACTCATTTTCACTTCATTTAGTAAGGTAGTTAATGTTTTGGACTTCAATAGAAAATTTTTGTTTAGCCTATTTCTGATAGACTGAAAATCACATTAGAAGTGAATTTCCCAACTAATTACCCTTCCAAAGCTCGTCCAATTCTATTTGTTAGATGGAATTCGGTTGATCAAAAGATGCTCAGCCAAAAATTCAACAATTTTGGAGTCGACCAGTGAAGCAGGTGAGCTGGTCATGATGGACTTAGTCAGCTGGATCAACGAATTTGCCAACAAATTTTTAGTTGCTCCGGGTAAGCCTTAATTATAAAAAAAGGTGAACATAGCTACAAAGGTAACCCGGGGCATTCATCGGGTTTGCCTTAAGGCAATTCCTATTTGTTTTGGGGAGACGAGGGGGGAGGGTAGGGGTGAGGCATATTATTCAAATGAGAATTTATTCCAAAATTGAGGGGTAGATTAATTAAGGGTTTAACTTTCCCGTTTTAAAAACACCCTTGGGGCTGCCCGCAGGGTTATCTTATAACGCGAGTGTCGTAATAATGGGGGGTTTTGTTGCTTGTTTTTGTTGGCCGATCAAACAAACCAGGATGGTCCTATGGCAAGGCTGCGTTCTCAAATTTTTAGAAAAGAAGAAGTACATTTTGACTACTTTTTAAGAAAAAAATTATTGTACCAGTGCCTATTGCCATTTTCAAGAGAAAAAAAAATAAGACAAGAACAAGAAAGATTTAGGGTCCCGAAAAAGTACAGGTGGTAGCCCTGCCCTAACATGCTCGTATAATATGATTGCCAGTATATCAGGATGGCCTTTTAACGTATTTTGTTTGTATTATTCAATTTTTTCATTTTTATTTCAGGACGCAGAAATATTTCTTTAGACGAAGCTAGTGAAGCAAAGCCCCTGCAGAATTATGCCCGAATTTGGATTTATTCTCACCACATATACTCACATATCAAACGCAAAAATATTCCAAAAGTAGCCAGCAAACTCAAACTCAACGGATTTTTCATTGCCGGCAAGCCAGCTTGCATAGTTGTAGGTTAGTAGTTCGTTTTATTAGCTCAAACAATTTTTGTAACAAGTTTTTTATTTTTAAGAAGGGCTGGAGTCAAGTTGCGACGAGTTCTGGGCTGACATCCATCAGTGGAGTTGGAAGAAAATACAGATAAAACGCAAAGAAGTGTCCACTAATGCTGCTGAATTCAAAAAGTTGCCAGCAAAATTCAGTGAAATTGAGCTGCCTGTGAGTGGCTCCAAAGACGGCAAGGACCTTAAACACTTTTTGGCTGAACTAGGCTTTGAGCAAATGTACTTTGAAGTTATCAATTTACAGATATAGGTATAATAATTTGTTTGCAACGTGCCATTTATTTTTCAACTACATTTGTGGTTCATTTTTTGATTGTTCGCTGATCCGGGTATTTAAGGTTTCTTCCCTAAATAAACTTGATAAAATCGATTGAAAGACAAATTCCATTGAACTACCATAAGTTTTGAACATTTGACATTTCTCTTGTGTTAGCCACTTTGTGCCGCTCAGACAAATAACAGAGAAATAGACAGAGAAACAGACGAACAACAACTCACAACAATTTTTCTAGGCAAAAACTCTTTTTACCGAGTCTTCCCAAAAGTGTCTTAAACAATTTGAAAACATTCTTGACAAAATCTGCTCGGTCCTGCGCGAATTCGAATTTCGCAAATTGTTGTGCTTGCTCATGTTTCATGGTCCTTTAAAAACTTTTTGACCTTTTTGGTCACTATTAGGCTAGAAAAATGTTTTTAGGTGGCGGACGGACATTTAAAAAATATTAAAATTTTGACTTTTTGCCTTGGGGACTAAGGTAAATTATTATACATAAGGGTAATCTACTCTGTTTTGGTCACTGGAGCTGGGCAAAATAAGTCTGTCTAATGATAACCTATGAGTTATAGGAATGATTCATTCGAAATACCCTTGAGAACCTCTCGATCAGAGGAAAGAATTGACAATAAACCTAAGGAAAGAATTGACTTGAAAGTAGGCTGCTCGACGATCGCAAACGGAAGACCCGCACAGGTTATTAGATGTACCACCCTTTTGTCCAAAGATGAAAGTTCCCCTAAAATACACACATAAATACGGAAAGCAACTAGTAGGAAAAACAAACCTTTCGGTAGAATCTTGACAAATCGATTCATCGCGCTCTTTTGGGACTGTTGCTCTTCTTCAAAACTTTTTAGCTTATTGGTAAAAACTTTGTGGGTCTTCGCATACGTAAAAAAAGCTTTTGCCATTCGACATCTAGATAGTCTTCTCGCACTCATCACATATTGCTTCCGCGGCCGATAGTTTTGTGAAAAGTCCGATTTTCCAAATATCACTCATCTAAAATTTATTTAGTATTCGCAGAGTAAATAATCATCAGGGTAAATGTTTAGCAATCATATGTGTTAGGTTGGAGAGAAAATAGCGAATTAAACGACACGAAGGAAATAATAAAAACTCGTGATTTTACCGTATTTTCTCTGATTAATCGACACCCTCTACTGAACCGACCCTTGAAGGGAGGTTGAAAAATAAACAGATCGGTCGTTTAATTAAAGAAAATTACTGAAAACTCATCAGACACACACATTTGGCGGTTATTTGAAAAAGCACTTCTGGAAAATTTGACTAATCGAGCAAATGAAGAAGATGATTCAGAAGAATAAACAGAAAACTCCAGATCAGATTTGCAAAATAATTCAGGTTTTTTTATTTGTGAGTCGCAATTCCTTACTTATCCTTTCAGAGCACATTTAACAGGCCTAATTCTGCGCTGCGAGGTCTGAAGCTTCCGACGCTACAGTAGATCAAGAGATAAAAGTCGAAGTTAGGTGTTCAGGATGGATTCACAGCAGAGCTCAGCTTGGAAGACGTGGAGGAAATGTACGAGGCAAACAAGGAATTCCGCAAAATGAGAATGAGTTTTACTGCAGTGTTCATTTTTACTCGCATTTAAGCTGGGCATACGAGCTTACTTTTATTAAGTGGTTCGAAAGAGAACTTGTAATTACTCACGATTCTGCGGTAGACTATAACTCCTTTATGCGCCAAATCTGTCACGAGGTTTTATGGAGAACAAGTGGAGTCATCGGTAAGCTTTGCTAGTGTTTTTTTCTTTACCATTGTTTTGTTGTTTTAATAGGTGGGCCTGCCATGACTGTAGAGGTGAATGAAAGTGCGTACACTCATCAAAAGTATCAAAAGGGCGCCTCTTTCCAACAACGTGGGTTTCTAGATACTTTCTAGATACTTCTCTGTGTATGTAATTTTAAGGCATACATTCCGAAGAAATTCCCAAAATAATACTTTTCGACGAAATATGCCCCAATGTTCTTTATCTTAAAATTCTGACTTGAGATATCTGCCTTAGTCTATGAGTCGTAAAATTTTTCGAAACTCGCTTCTTTTCAAAGTGCTAACCCAAACCACAGTAGGGATCTTGATCTTATTATGCTTTATAAAATTTTATTTAAAAAGCCAATTAGGAAAAAAAATTGAATTCCCGGGCACCACCTCTTATTAGCGTGGGCATGCCCCTTTAAGTAACTTTATGATTGCTAATCGATTGTCTAAAGAATGTGAATATTACGAAAATTGTAGTTTGGACTTATTTGTGATTCAAACTGCAAGTGCAATTGTATGATGCCTTGTTTGTCCAATAAGTTTGATTTGATTTTTCAAAAAGCGTCAAAGTTGTTTACATATTAAAATTTGCGCAAAAGGGAAGAATCGGAGAGTATGTCAGTATTAATGTCTATTACGGCGGAATTAAAGACAATCAGGTATTCTGCTTCAAAGAGCACGGACTAATTTTGCAGGGACATTACCAACTATGGGTAGCGCGCTGTTTGACTTGAAAGGTGTTTCGTATTAATGAAGTGGACAGCCAAGAAGACGATGTAAATGGCTATATGAGCGACAAATCACTGCACTTTCAAAATGATGAGCTTGATATTGTGAACACGAAACATAAAAACTTGTAAATTAATATTTATTGAATATATGTTGTATGAATGAAAAATTTGTCCTGCTAACTTTTTTGAGGAAATAAAATCCGGTCGAGTTTTCAGCGCAGAGATATTAAAAAAGGCCTCATGCTACAATAAGACCCTTTGTTCCAATAAGGCCCCATGCTGGAGGAAGGTTAAAAAATAAGGCACCGTGAGGCTTATTAAAAGAAATACGGTAAGTGTTTTAGCTATGCAAAATTGTATTCGTATGAAAAGGTATAATCAATAACTGAAACAACTCTAACTGTAATATTTCCTACAATTAACCCCTGAAGGTTCCATGGTAAGAGCACTTTTTCAGGGGGGTTAAATCCCATGAAAACTCAACTTTCAGTGGCTTTTTACCGCGCTGAAGTGGATTATGAGCGATCCAATTTATTTTCAGACTATAAGAAATGAAATTCGCGCAAAATTTCTCCAACAACCTTTAGAGAAACCCAGAAAACACAAAAACTGTGAGAAAAATTTGAGACAAATTTAAAATTTTTCAGGACAACCTGTAAATAACTTAAAAAGAGCAAAATTTCATACCTGAATAACTTTTCGAATTAGTTCCTGAATATCACCGTCAATATATTCATGATGCATAGTTAACCATATATTTGATGTAGTGCTACTGGAAAACCAGTTGATTATATCGTCCACAGTGCACAATTTAATGTTGCTGCGAGGTTTCATCAGAGAACCGATATCATCACACGCTTGAAAACAGGGTAGTGATAGCGCAGTAGGAATATCGTTTAGTGGAGGTAATACAATGTGAATATTTATACCATTACTCCAAATGTAATTGGAAAAAATTTCTTTAAAATCTTTGCTCGAAATACAGCTACCACTGTGATTTCCTTCCTCGATTATCTGCCTGCAGTTTTCTAATGAAGACAGAAGAAACGTTGACGAAAAGTTACAAGAATACCTCAAATTTGTCCAGCGATCTATAGATTGCTTTAATGTACCCATAGCAAGAAATAGTAACAGTCTTTTCAGCCTGCACACGGATGAGAATATTGACGAAAATTTTCGTGAGGCTATAAATTTCCTGCAGAAACTGAAAAATGAACCTCAGTGATGTAACAAATGTTAAAACTTTAAAGAACCTCATTGTCCGACTGGGTTGGGTAGTCCCATTTTTTCAATAGAGCAATCTTACTCACGTCTTCTTTATTTTCCAGATACCGTCCTAACACTGCAATTTGAGATGCCCATCGAGTCTTTGAAGGTGAAATGAGCACTTTGAATGGATTGAATATGTGATTAATGGATTTGTTGAATAATTGATCTTATTCAACACGTGCTTGATAAATGGCCAAAAAATGTCTTGTAGACTGTATTAATGTAATTAACATGTTTTCATGAATGAAAGTTTTTGATTCTTTACTTTTACTTTTATTATTATTCTTTAATACAAAGTATTTAACTTTGAACTTCATTGTAACTTCATCATAAAACAATGAATCATCATAAGGAAATATCTCATAAATACGTAATATATTTATCAGCTCTTTTTTGTTACATTTTTCATGATTTTCAACTTAGCAACTTTGTCACGAAGTTCATCACGTGATAATTTTTGTTATTCAGACATTGTTTTATTGCGCAAAAAAAATTCATAAAATTACACCCAAATTTCATAATGTCCGTGAGCAAGAGTATCGTTTTTATTACCAGAAATATACCACTGAAAGTCACTTCTATCATCAATTTTAAGCTGTTCATTGTACAAATTTAACGCTTTTTACTTCTAATTAGTTCTAATTAGATACTCTTCTTTTCTCATTACTATATTTTCAAAAAAGCATTTTTTGTAATCGTTTTTCTTCATCAAAAATTCTGTTTTTCATATTGAAAAATATTCTCAAAAAATTTAAAAACAGGAGTATATTCTTCACGTTCAAACAATTCATCATCATCAATTTGAAATATTTTGTTTATGGTTAATTTATGGTCAATGCAATGTAAAATTGTGTGGATGGGGGCCACACGATCTCACAAATACAACAAAGATCAGCGAATGGATTTTTTCTCACGATTGCTGGAAAGACATGAGCATCTCCCTTACCTGCAGACGCTAGTCACGGGTTACGAAAAATGGATTCTTCTTCAAGAACTTCAAGTGCAAGAAAGTCTGTGTAGATCCCGGGCAAACTCCAAAAGGTGTTCCAAAATACAAGCACTGCAAGAAGGCCATGTGGTGTGTCTTCTGGGATAGTTTGGCATAATTTATTGAGAGATATTGTTTGATTGTTTCCGCTATTGGTGGAACGATGACGGTAAGTCATTGTGGTGGTTATGGCATTCTTTGAGCCCGTGGTTAACGTTTTTTAATTTTCAGATGAAGAGCATTGTTAGGAGATGCCGGAGGAAATAAACGCAGGGGGGAATAAACGCTACACAATCAACTACGAAGTCTACCTTGCCCAATTGGAACGACTGAACATAGCAATCCGAATCAAATGACCTCGAAAGAAAAACCACATAATATTTCACCATGAAAATGCCCGCCCCATGTCAAGGACTTTGTTGTGGCTGCCATTGATGAGTATGGCTGGGAGCTTCTTCCTCATTCTCCCTACTCACCAAACACTGCTGCCACTGATTTCCATGTCCACTTGTCCATTTCCAAGTGGATGCAGGGGGAGATCTCCGACGACTTCGACCTTTAGAGTATCGGGCAGTCTATATGCTTCAACGCTGTAAAACAGGATGATTCACCAGCAAACATCAAAGCTTCCACTTGCCGCTCCCTTCGAAATTCCATCAACCAAATCATAGAATTCTTCAGTCTATACTTTCAAGACTTTTTATTTTTAACTACTTTTTCCAAATAAATTCCTTACTTAATTGTTTTTATTTATTCCACTACCTAGTTTCACCCGCCGCTAAAGATTTTCCTGGCTTTTCTCAGGGTCGAAACAATTTATTCAACTAATAGAAATATTACAAAAACAAAACTCACGTATAAAAGCGGCCGATCTAAACCAATCTTTACTTTGGTTTACAATATATATTTATCATACAAAAATCCCTTCTCTCTCACACAAATGTCATCCATCCAAGTCCTCTTGCTCACTCTTACTTTGGTAGTTTCAGGTAAGTGGACAATTTAATGTAAAGCACAATACTCTTTTATCTAAAAAAATCATAGTTATTGGATTGCTGGATGTTTGCGATCATGACTCACACTGTTTTAACCGACAGGCTAAGTGCATTGACGGTCGATGTCGGGGTAAGTAAACTCGCTGTCATATAGTGCGTCTCCGAACAAACTTTTTTTTATTTCTGAGTTTTGGGAGGTAAGGCGTGTTTTTGTCCTGTCAATTGAAGATCACAGAATTGACAGTCTTTAACCTGGTAATAACTGTAGTACCATTCGACTCAGCGTGGTCGATTTATTTGAGTAAAAAACACTCAAAAGTTGGGGTCGTCTTACCCAAAAAGAATTTATGGCCTTTTGAAAGTTTGGTTAAAAACCACAGGGGGGCCAAGGCAGTTTGGAATGAATTTTTAGTTTCCTTGCGGCACCAAGACATGCTCAATGGTTCAAATCTTGGTGGTGGCATACATTTTTTTGAAATGTAGAGTCTTTTTATGGTCTTGAATTTGCCACTTAGGGTAAGTAGGCGGCCGAGGTAGGTAGCTAGATGGGTTAGTGTTGTAACGTAAAAAGTGGGAAGCCAACCCACTAGGCTACACGTGTAGAACTTATAGAAATAGTCGTAATTTAACCTATACGTAACATCTCCCCCTTTAAGTATGAATGTAGATTTCGATGGACTTATAGAAATCGTTCGCAAGGCTACTAGGAATCCAGAGCAGACATCCCACTAAGATGAATCTCCCATGTCAAAACCTCTTTTAGGTGTATGCAAATAACTGACATGGCGATGAAATCGAATGAAAGTCGACAAGTATTACGATCTACATGGACACCCCCCTCCATAATCTACCAGGATAGGGCCCGTACCACGTGGATTCGCCCTAACCACCAGGACAGTACCTTAACCTCCTGGATGGGTTTCGAAACACGTGAATATATCCGAACCACCAGGAAAGTACTTAAACTACCTGGAGTGTCCTTAAACCGGTGTCCTTAAACTACCTGGAGAGTGCCTAACCAACTGAATACATACGAAGTGGGTGATCAGATTTTTTACAGCTCACTTATTCTCAAAAGCGAATATTACCAACGCACTATCGGCGCCAGTAAATATGCCGCGGCATTCCCAAATTCTAGTTTCGTATACTATACGAGTAATTCTACAGTTAACGACATACAGTTATTATCTTGAGAGAGAAGGAGTGACTGGTCATGCTGAGTCATTCCAAGTATTTTTTTAACGGGACAAAAACATGCCTTACCCTCTAAAAATCAGAAATTAAAAATAATTTTGTTTGGAGGCGTATCATATTGTTCAATGATTTATCAATGGATTTAGCACTTACCTCATATCGAGCACTGTTGCCAGCTGGGTGCTTTACATCAAAGCAATGCCGTAGCAACCAGAGATGTTTGAAGGGTGTTTGCAAAAGTTAGTTATCTTATGCAGAGTCACACAAATTTCTGCCAATATATAAAGGGTGACACAAAAAAACAGTCACATTTTTAAAAATTTGTCAAAGTAGTTCCTTGCCCCGTCGCTTTCCCCAGTAAAATCGATGACAGTAATTAAGCTACTTGTGAGCTCTCTGATTCATAATTATATAAAAAAACTCAGAGATTACTTACACGGGAAAGGCACGTACTTAAGTTGGCGTTCAGACAAACTTTATGTACCAAATCGAAAGCTTATGGCATGCTAAATGTTGCCTCACTTGCCAATTTTCCCTTCGACCAGTATACCGTATTCTCTCTATTAGTTCCACATGTGGGATTATTTTCCAATCGTCTGAAAATCGGAAAAATTTGGGGTCGATCTCGAGATTTTTGGGTAAAAATCCAAAATCTATAAAACATAATCGGTAGAGCTCGTGGGAGTTAAGAAAATGCAATAAACAGCTTTGTTGAATTTTCTCTCTGAGATGAGATACAGGTCCTCAAAGTTGTGGGTGAGGGTTTAATAGAGAGTGTGGGAATAATAGAGAGAATACGGTACCTTAAGAAAATCGACTGTGAAAATGAGATATTTTTTGTGTAGAATATGGTCAAGTTCTGTCTTAATTTATACGGTAGTAGCGTGGTGCAGTGGATGTAATTCAGGCCTAATTTTTAAATGTCGCTGGTTCGAAGCCCACTAAGTACGCATTTTGAATTTTTTAATTTTTTTTCGTTTTTCACTCACTAACTTTTACATATTGATTGCCCATATTACTTTAGTATTGAAAAAATATATATTTTCTTGAAGATCTTGTGCGGGAGTGCGAATAGAATTGCCGTGATTTTGTTCGTTTTGCAGTCATATTTATGCTTCGATCACCTAAATAAACAAGCAGTGAGTAAAAAACGAAAAAGTATTCAAAAATAAATAATGTGCTCTACTGGGGTTCGAACCTGTGACATTTGGGAAATCAGGCCTGAATCACGTTCACTGCCTGACCATTTTTTACTCAAAAATATCTCATTTATGAAGTGGATTTTCTCCGTAGAAACCCATGACCCCATAAATAACCCCCCATAAATAACCCCCCATAAATAACCCGGGTTACCCGGGTTATTTATGGGGGGGTTATTTATGGGGTATTATGGGGTTATTTATGGGGTATTTATGGCAGTTCCATTTGTTACTATATAGGCTCTCACATTGGAGCTCTCACATTTATATAAAGGGACAGCCCTTGGCGGACCATGTACCCCCAAAGGGCTTTCTATTGAATTAGGGTGCCTGCCGAAGGCAGGCAGGTATAGGATATATTGTAGGTATATTGTATTATAGGATATATTGTTTTCCGAGTGTTTGGTCTCTAAGGTATGTGTGTGTGCGCATCTCAACTCCAAGCCTCAAGCCCCCTACGCCCCGGAGGGAGGCTTGAGATGAATCCGAGCAACGCTCTTGATCAAAAATGCATCTAGAGACTCTTTTTGCCCAGTCTCAGTAAGAAAAACAAGGTAAAAATCCTCTCCAGGTGGTTTACTTTGGTCCCCAAGGCAAAAAGTCAAATTTTGGTCAGAATTTTTTTCCAAAAATGGCCTTCCGCACTCTAAAAACACGTTTTAAGTATGTTTTAATTGCTCACACATCAAAAACACGCTTTAAGCCAGTTTTGGGCTACGCGGTAGTGGCTTTTGTCTATTTAAAAAAATTAAGAAAATACAATTGAAATAGTTGGAAGGGTGACCGAACACCACGTAAATTATAAATTAAAAAAAAGCGTGTTATATGTGGATCTGAACTTTTTTGCACATACTCTAAGTACGTCCACTATGAAGATTCCAAACTTTTGTAAAGAAAAGTATTTGATTCGTACGTGGATTCAAACCTATATATAGTAACAAATGGAACCGCCATAAATACCCCATAAATAACCCCCCATAAATAACCCCCCATAAATAACCCCCCATAAATAACCCCCCATAAATAACCCCCATAAATAACCCGGGTTATTTATGGGGATTTATGGGGGTTATTTGGGGGGTTATTATGGGGGGGTTATTATGACCCATAGTCATTTTCTCAACGTAGACAGGTCGATGGGAAAATCGGCAAGCGAGGCAACAATACGAATGTCATGAGCTTTTGAGTGGTATATAAAGTTTGTCTGAACGCCACCTTAAATCGCCACCTTTAATTAAACTTTTCTTGTGTTAGAGGAAACAGCGTCTTTCCATATAAACACAATCACTTATGAATAAGAACCCAAAGAATTCAATTCTAAAAATTTCTAAAAAATGTGACTGTTTTTTGTGTCACTCTAAACAACCAAGTAAGTTTAGACCGCCCTGCGTTCAAGACTTTGGAAGAAGATGCCTCCATTTGATAGCTGATCAAACCACCCATCACACAAACATGTTATTGTCATTAATAAAAGATTTTTTGCAATAAAGGCTAAATTAACGAAAATGTATTCCACAAAATGAGTACTGAAAAAATCTCAAAATCTATTTTCTTTGCATTTTCATCGCCAATCTTGTACACTACCGTATTCTCTACGATGAGCGCTCCCTCAACTTTGACGGTTTATATCTCGGGTCAGAATAAATATTCTACAAAGGTGTTTTTTGCGGTTTCATGACTTCCACGAGCTCTACGGATCCCGCTATTTGAATTTCGGTTGAGCAGCCGAAAACTTCGATTGATCTCAAATTTTAAAGAGGGTTGAAAAATAAGCGCCCTGGGGTGCTCATTAGAGAGATGCTTTAGTATATAATTAGTGTTTAGATATTTTGGTGTTTTTATTCATATAATCGTTTGCAAACTTATAGTATAGTATTATCCCCAGCCAATACTCCGCTAAATTTTCATGCCTGCTGGCTGCAACCCCTATGTCACACCACCAAATTGGTTTACCAATTAATGAACAATACTTTTACTTTAGAATTTCATATAATTTGTTGAGTGGAATTTGATCATGTCGTTGTGGTCACTAAGTCAGTTCACCGTCTTCTAGTTCATTGGAGTAAGGCTGATACTTCTTCTGGTTGAACTGGTTGTTATTGGGTACTCCTTGAGGGGGCCGAGCTAGCATTCGAGGTTGGGGATTGTGGTGGTAGGGCATGTTGGTCATATGGTTGACTGCTCTAGGCTGTGAGTTTTGGTAGTGAGGCATCACTGCAGGCGGGGGTGGTGGCGGCGAAATGGACTCGAACAGGGGAGATGGAGGAGAAGAGTAGCTAGTAGGCTTAGGAGGCCTTTGTTCCAGTACCAGGGGGTTCACGAAGATACGTTATTTGGCAGTTTTTGCTGCGTTTTCCTCACGAGACAAGGCAAAAGACCCTATACGCACTTTATGATCAAGAGTACTTCTCGGAATTTTGTTTAAGGTAAGTGAGTGCGCGCATCTCAAACTCTCAAGTCCCCTGCGCCCCCTTCGGAAGTGCAGGGGGCTTAGAGTTGAGATGCGCACACCCACGTACCTCAGACAAAATCACTCGAAAGTGACTCTGGATGCATGAAAAAACATGCATACCAAAGGCTCCATCAAAACTATGTTTAAAGTCTATCACTGGAAACACCAAAGCATTCTTATTCGGAGGTGTCGTTTTCCTATAAATTTCGTCACCTAACTAAATCGAGTGACCACAGGGTCGCGTTTTATCCACGTTCAGCTGTACCTAGTTGATTGGAGTGCTCACCTGGTAGAAAAGGGTACTGTTTGTCTGCTGCCGGTGCGAGAATTTTTGGTTGTTGGTACTAGTGCCGTATCGAAATTTAGAGAATATTCAGCACTGGTGCCTAGTGACTAAAGTACCATAGGTAATGAAAATGTAATGGGGACCAAGGCAAAAAAGATGATTTTCATGGAAGCCATTTGCAGCAAAACTTTTGTGACAATCTTGATTCATTTTTAATAGAAACCTTTCAGAAAAAAAAATTGAGGTTTGTCGCGATTCCACGAAAATAGAGATGGGCCAAAAAAGGTTCCGTCACACCGAAAATAGGTTATAGACGGCAAAATCACTTTTGCGCTAAGTTCACCGTGGTGCCCAAGATGTCAGCTTTCGTTTAAAAACAGAGTGGCTAAACAATAAAAAACAAGAAAGAGTGGTTCCGTGGAGTAAGAGTGGTACCGGACATAATAACTAATAGAGCTTGAGTTGAGGGCTTTGCGAAAGGCCTTTCAACAACTCGAATTCGAAATAACTCACAAATTCTAAGAGAACTGCTGAATATAAAAGATGGCCATTTCTATGTTGCATTCACTGAGTTTCTCTTGCCTGGAACAACGTCAAGCAAAACGAGGCGGCAACACACTTTCGGGGGCCCAAACAAGCGCTTATTCTACAGCAAGCCTATGCCGGAACGGGTAAGACTACAACGGCATCGATTCTTATACTGGCAACTTTGCAACAAGGTGTTTCGTGTGTGGCGGCACTAGCAACAACAAATCAAGCACTCGAAGCTATTCTTTCTGCGACTATGCCAAAAATAAGGGAGTCGCTTGAGAAAGGTGGGTTGAGTCATCTGCAGAGCTGTAATCCAAAATGCCTTCTACTCGTTTCGGACTCGGCAAAGAAGCAATACAGGACGTTGTTTCAACGTCATGATGACATACTTGTGGTCGCAGCCAATCAGGTTAGAGAGACAGGGCAGCTTAAGCTGGAAGATAAAGAGACTCACGCCGAGTACATTACTCGGACTCAGGCTCGTCACAGTCACCCACGTGAGAGAAGAGCGAAGGCACTCAAACCTGCACTGATTTTTACGACGCTTGACATGGCTGAAATGGTCCCTGAAATCTTCAAGAACGTCACACATATGATTCTTGACAAAGCTGGAAAGGCGACCGTTGCTGGACTCTCACACATTCTCACGTATTGTCACGATCTTAAAAAAATTTTTACAACAGTAGACGTGAAACAATTGCAAGTAAACACAGTTAAAATACCAAAATCGGTACGAGGGCATGGAAGCCGATCAGTCCTTGAGTTCCTAGAAGAGCAATAAGTGAATAGAGTGGAGCTAACTACGACCTACCGCGGTCATTCAGCCATTACGAGGGCTATTAGTTCAGCGTGCTACGACAACAAGGTCGAATCTGCTTTAAGTGCGGATCAGAGAGACTTAGTGACATTTTACTGCCCTTGGATGCTGGTCCGCGACAAACCCATTTTGCTGGTAGATGTACAAGGAATTGAGGAGTACAATTTACGGCACTCATGGAAATGCGGAGCGTAAACTGACTGCGCCGTGAAGCTGGTAAATAAGTTTCTTGACACTGTTGCACCAGAGTCGATAAAAATCTTGTGCTACTATGGATATCAGGCAGCCGATATTCAGGGTCGACTACCGGAAAGCATGGCAGAATCTACTTCTACAGTCGACAAGTTTCAAGGCTCGGAGCAGGATGTGATCATATTAGTGACAGGTCGTTCGGGTGCGCCCACAAATCACAGTAGCTCGAGTCTTTCTTACTTGCTGTGTCCAAAACGTGCCACTGTTGCGCTCACCTGTGCTAAATACGGATTGGTGGTAGTTAGTGATCGTGAGCTTATGGTTCAGAGTTCCCCCTGGCTGCTGCTTTACAAGGTGTCTCAAGCCAACATCATCCGCAGTAGTCAGTTAGAGGCACTTTTGCAAGGACTCCCATTGCCGATACCTACTGAACCTGCTAAAAATCATAGTAATTCAATAAATTTACAGGATACTACGCATGGATCAAAGCCAGTGACAATCCAGGACCAGCAGGGATACTTCAATGCCAGATCGCGGTATGCAGAAGCTCAAGGTCCTCAAAATCCAAGGTTACAACATGCAACGCCCTGTGTCTACCCAAATCTTGCGCCAGGTCATCATTCCATGTTCCGACAATCTTGGACACCTTCCAGACCGCAAAGACCAATGTGGACGCCGGTGAACCAAACTCAGCCAAGTACCTCCTACGCGCACCACAAAAGCCGTGGAACTCCACAACTTCAAGTGTTTGAACTGATCTTGGAAAAGCCGAGAAAAGAGGTCATCACCACTGAAAGTCATGAATATCACTCCAACTCCTATTTTTTTTGTCGATGCTAATAAGAAATTTAACTTATATTTATGTTTGATGTTTGGCCGAAGCCCTCTATTTCTCCTCATGCTTGGTAGAATATGGGTTTTTTTTTCTTTTGGGTTTGAATGTAATTAATGTTGTTGATGGAAAACTGGTACAGAACGCACCAATTTAGGGTTTTATATTAAAAGACTGCGGTCGGTCTCAAGCAAAGAGGGAGTAGAATGGAGTGTTTTTTTTTCCGTTTCAGTTCTCCCTCACTTCTCTATCAAAAAAAACCTTACCAGAACTTTTCAGTGTCGTAATCCGCTGCTTATTGCATGATCCTGAAGGAGGTGATGAAAGCAATGCAGGTTACAACCGTACACTTCAACGAACTTATCGGGAAAAACCACCCGCCAATGCTACCTTTCTTGCTTCAGACCAAGGACAGTCTTTTTTCAAACGGGGGAGGTGTTGTTTTCTGGCACCCTGTACCCGCTTCCAACAACTTTCACTCTGTACAACTGATCAAGCATTCCTATCTGTTTTGCTAGTGGCTGCGGCCATATCCGTTCTTTTTGCGTTGTAATGTTCTCACCACATCCATTGAAGCTATAATGTAGTGTACTGGTGCTATATGTATTGCCTTGTCTGCTCCTCCCCTTGTTGACTGTTTATAAACAAGGGTGATGGTTTGTTAGGGGCTTTTTTGGGTCTTGAAATTATCTTTGTGTTAGACTACTCTGTGCTTGGCTTAATAAAAGTAGTTGATAAAGCTTTGTGCTCTCTCCCTCACACCAAACATACCTTTACTTGTCCCATTTGGTCATCCACAAGCCTTGCTCTTCGGCGCAGGACTATAGAAGTGTTCGACCCACCTCGCGCAAAACGGGCCGATCCACTTCTCGAGACATTTTGGTTACAGGCATATTCATTGTGCTCATCGGCGATAGATTTTTCCTTCGTGGTTTTTAACTCAATGACTATTTTTGTTAACCGAAACAATTAATTTTTAAATAAAAAAGCGCAATTATTAAAAAAGTCACAACATGGTTTTTTTACATATTACGCCAAATAATTACTCAACCATTTTTAGGTAGAGCTTTCCGAAAACAAAAGCTGGAAAATTATTTAATAACAATTCAAACACATGGACCGAAATTAATAAAAAAAAATATTCAGATTATGTGTCAACCAAAATCAAGCCAAATATGAAAGTAAAAAGGTCCATTTTAAATACCGTCAGACTTATTGGACATGAGACTATTTCTGGAGTGAGATGGACTCAGAAAACCTTTTTCTTCCAGCTTCTTTCTGGTCAAAAAGCCACGGATATGTGCCTGTATTTTGGTGGCTGCTTCAGTGTTTTTGTGCTTCTTCTCGTCCACATGTTTGCGAGCCAGGAAGCCTCTGATCTCAGCCTGAATCTTGGTGGCTGCCCTGTCTTCTGGGGTGTGATAGATGTTGTTGTAGCCTCCGATGGAATGCCTTTTCATATCTTTTTTGTTGTCGGCTGAGTTGAGACGATCCACTGAACGTCGTCTAGAGCCAACTGAGTTGGCGTCGAAAGTTTCTATGCCAAACTTTTCAGGGTTGGCACGCACCTGGAAATTTATTTATCTCTAATAGAAATACTTGACAAGGTTTTCGCCTTTAAATAAATGATACATGTCACCAATTTTTTATATTTATATTTATTTATATTTATTTATTTATATTTATATTTTTATATTTATATGAACAGTTCGCCCAGGTTTTTTTTTCAAAATTTTGATACTTTTTTAATAAAAGTACCTATTTATGCGGGACTTTTTGTGTGACGCACCTAGTTACTAAAAAATAGCCCAAAAAAGTTAGAGAGTAGCGCTAACTGGTGCAAAAATTGTGCTTACTACTGTTAGGTGGCTCCAAACAACCAAAAAATTTGATCCGAGACCTTATATTAGGGGTCATATAGACAAACGAGCAATTTGTCGGAGAAAAAAAAATTAGTCAGAAAAAAATATTTTAGTCGGAAATAAAAGTGTTTTAGCCGGAGAAAAAAGTATTGCCCGTTACTAAAATTCCCCGACGTATCTGAATCAAAAAACAGAATTTCAAAAAAATACTTGCTTGTTGAGATATGACATAAGATTTCGTGAAGATTTTAAATGATTACTTTTAAACTTTAGGTTACATGATGAACTTACATCTCAGCAATCGATCATTTTTTGAGACTTTTTTTTATTCAGATATTTGAGAAGATTTTAGTTACTGGTAGACGGCAGCGAAAATTCCGCATAAATATAAAGTATTGGGTATTAACATAAGGTCCCCCAAGGCAATCCACCTTATACAGGTATTTTACCGCGTTTTGATCACTGGAGCTAGGCAAAAAGAGCCTGTACATGCATTTTTGATCCTCGAAGGAAGCGCAGGGAGCTTGGGGGTGAGAGTTAAAGATGCGCACACTCACTTACCTTAGACTTGATTCCGAGAAGTACTCTTGATAAAAAAATGCATATAGCTCTTTTGGCCTAACTCCAGTGACCAAAACGGGGTAAAATACCTTTATATAAGGTGGATTGCCTTGGGGGACCAAGGCAAAAAGTCAAATTTTGGTCAAAAATTTTTTTTCCAAAAACCAACTTTTTGTGTCACAAAATGCCCTAAAACACATTTTTATCGGTTTCAGCGCAAAAAATTACTTAGAAGTGGTTAAAACACGATTTTGAAAAAACATTTGTTGAAGGAGGGAGATATTCGCTAGTAGCGCCCAATTTTTAAAATCTGATCTTTATGACTAATAATATTTTGTTTATAAATTGATGTTTCCCGCCATCAGAATAAAGAAAATCGTGAAAAATTTTGCATTTTATTGCCTTGGTGCCCCGCCTTACGCGGGCGCCTTACAGGCGCCTTTTATAAACTTTTTTTATGTGCACTGAATCAAGTGGCAAATCCTACTAGTATTTCTCAGCCATGTCCAGTGTTTCCGAAAATAACACTTTCCATTTAACAATTAACACACACTTTTTTTATATATTTTGTTTTCTTATCTCAGATGCTTTTACATTATTTTGTAGCTGAGATTTTTCTTTATCGATTGAGTGGTCAAACACACCAGTTAAAAATAATTTTCGAGGAAATCTCACCAAGTGTTAAAAAAAATCAAGTGTTAAGTGTACACTTGGTTTCTTTTAAAAACTTGGTGTGATTTCCTCAAAAATTATTTTTAACTGGTGTTTTTGATCACTTAATTGATAGAAAAAAATCTCAGCTACAAAATGATGTAAAAGCATCTGAGATAAGAAAACAAAATATATAAAAAAGGTGTGTGTTAAGTGTTAAATGCAAAGTGTTATTTTCGGAAACACTGGGCATGTCTGATAGCATTTTGATGCATTTTAACAAAAAGAACACCCCCAATTTTCAACTTTAAGGGACTAAATCTCAATTTTTTACAACAAACCCCAGATCTAATTCCTCCGCTGTAAAATGGGCTTTCTAATAAGTACAAAGGAAAAAGTTACAACTGGCACAACGAGACCACTCAAAATGCCAACACAGCCGACCCGAATACTATACAAAGATTCAGTAAATTTTGATATCTAATCAGAAAGCTAAGATTCAAAAATACATGTTAGGCAAGGCTGAAAAAAGGTAAAGGGACGTTTCAATGACGATTACCGAAATCGTTTTTTGTCTTTCAGTGACTTTTTGCATTTGAAAAAAGTCACTGAAACGTTACCTAAGTAAAGATTAGCTCGCGGTTTTACTTGTGCAAGTGGTGAAACTTTTTATTGTCAAACATTTTTGGATGCCAAAAAGTCGGGAAAAATGGGAGATCGATTTTCCTAAAAATATCTGGTTTTCTGATGTCTGGTTTCTGATTTTCTGACTTTTTGGCCTTCTGATTTCCGGCTCTGGTAAAAAAAGTCGGTTCCAGCCCTGGTGCATACACAATGAGGAGGCTGTTTGCGGATGCTAAAACAGACTATTCACTAAGAATCTCCGAAACAGAATCCTAGTTTTTTTTACTTTTTTCCCAAATTTATTCTGTTGGTGCGGTCTTTTAGTTT
Source organism: Ditylenchus weischeri (assembly GCA_029231635.1). Lineage (NCBI taxonomy): Eukaryota > Metazoa > Nematoda > Chromadorea > Rhabditida > Anguinidae > Ditylenchus > Ditylenchus weischeri. The sequence goes on along the minus strand of JAMRYI010000105.1, from coordinate 134,138 downwards.
CCAGTTGCTTATGTATCTTCTGGCATCATGTAGTTGAGGTTTAGGGCTACCAAATGAGCTATTGACTAAATAAATATTGCTTCAAAAACTCAGATAAAATTTTAAGAATCCGCCTAAGGGTGCTAACTCGAATTCGAGTGTGGATGCTTGGGCGAATTCTTTCTTTTTTATTTAAATTTTTTAAACAACATCTACGTTATTAATAGCTCATTTTGTAGCCCTAACTCTAAGCTACAAAATAGCACCAACAGAATAAGTTTTAAAAAATTTAAAAAAAGTTATGGCCATTTGCATGTGACAAATCTGATTTGGCATCCGCAAACAGCCTCCTCATTGTGTATGCGCCTTAAGAGTAGTTTCATAAGCAAATCGGGTATGCTGATCGCGAATCTGGATTAGCAATCAATTTGGGGGTACGAGGGTAATACCCTACCCCTACCCCCTACCCCTACCCCCTACCCCCTTCATTAACCGTAATCAATAGTTTCTACCCCCTATTACCCTTTACCCCCTACCCCCTCATTTTGGTAATGAGTACCAAGGGTAGGGGTAAAAGTAAATACCCTACCCTCTCGGTAATCAATAGTTCTACCCCCAACTATTGATTACCGACTCTACTCTTAACCCCGGGGTACACTTTTTCCAATAAAATCTGTATCCCCTGCAGGGGTGGTTAAAGACTCTACCACCTCGGTCTTTTGTTATATTTCTCTGCCTAAATCGACTTATTAGACAGTTTTATTGTCGGACAGCTTAAAAATACAGGGTGTTTCAAGAAATTCGCACACTTTTAAACAGCCATAACTTTTTCTAGGGCGATTTTAAAATTCTGTAAACGCAGATCGACTCAGTTTTGATGACAATTTTTTGGTATATAATGAAAAACACGATTTTCGCTTGGTCCCCCTGTGGTTTGGGCACTGGTCATCCCGATGCATCATGACCAGGACTGAAACCACAGGGGGGAAGCAGATCGTTTTTCACATATTACCAAAAAATTGTCATCAAACTGAGTCGATCTGCGTTACAGAATTAAAAATCGCCCTAAAAAAGTTATCGTTAAAACATGGTGTAAAAAGACTAAAATACAAAAAAAGGACTAAAAGCTTGTGGCGTTACGTTCAAAATGAAAAGACTAAAATCGCAGTCGAAATTTTAGTCTTTATTTTAGTCTTCTTTTAGTCTTCTTTTAGTCTTTTTGAAAAATACCGTATTACCTCTAATGAGAGCCCATGTCCTATTTAATGCTCTATATCTACCCATAATGGCCCTGACAACAAACAAAACCGAACATTAACCGATTTCTTTCAAATACAAGTTTCTTAGATGGATGAGTGTAGCCGTCTTCTTTGGATTTAATCTGTTCCGAGTGAAATCGCCAAGCACACATCGCAGATCCTTGAATGCCCTCTCACTAGCTGAGCTTGATCCCTGAACTGCAAGCATCATCCTGGCAACACGCGCGAGATTTGGCAAGTACTGGAAAAAACTAATTAATAATAATTGTATACCATAAAGTTACTTACCGATGAGTTGTTTTTCCAAAACTTGAGCGGGTCCGATTCAATGACCGGCATTGAAACATAAGCATTTATCTCATCCTCGACTTTGCTTGGATGAACACACCGGAATTTGGCATGACGCTTGGCTTGCAGTGCTTCAACCGTTTTCTCTGGGCATAGAAATCGGGCTTCGGAGCAAACCATATCTCGAATCTGACCAGAATAAAGTTAGTAGCAACCGGCACACTAAAATTTTACCTTGTTGTAGTTGAACCCTGGTACTTTGGTGCAGATATCTCTGAGCTGGGCGTGCACAAAGGATCAAAAAAGGCTGAGCATAGAATAAGGCGCTTGTTGACAACAGAAGGAGAGCAAGTAATCCAATCCACGGAGAAATCCCCTATTTTTCTTTTGAAGCACTCAAGACAAGCCTTCGACAAAGCCACACAGAAGAACGAGCTTCCTTCCACTTCTTTTTGCATTTTGCTAAGATGTATCCATATTGACGCCAAATGCTCAAGTGCACGATTTGATGTTGACTTTTTCCATCTTAAAAATTAACAAAAAAAGTACAGACGAATTTGTATTATCACCTGCAACTCAATGACCATTTCCGAAATAGGACCAAGCACATTGACGTAGCTTTTAAGGTAGCTTTGCCTGTATAATTGCGATAGAGTTTCCACAAAAGACGTCTCATATTCCTCAACAACTGACCGGAACAGGCGGAATGGTCTTGCTTCATCCCAGTTTTGCAGAAAAGCAACCACCATATTGAAATAGCTTAACCATCGAGTCTGAACTGGTGACTTCAGTGCAAAACCTGCCTTCAATCTAATTTGATCATTTTGCCTGAAAAGGGATGCATGTAAGAACTACACATAGAAAGAGTTTTACTTGAGGTAGTGTGTGATCCTTTCCAGTTTTTTAAGCCTCATTTCCACTTCACCGCAAGCATTTTTGACTTCGAAAGACAGCTCAGAGTTCTTGTAAAAATTTGTAGCTCTTTTAGCAATAGTAGCACCGACATGACAAAGGCAGGCTTGATGATTTAATCCTCCTAGACGGTTGACATTGGAACCCTCATCAGTGGTGATAAATAGATTTTTCCAACACTCGGCAGTTATTCCTAATTCAGCAAGCTCTTGGTTGACCAACATTTTGACATTTTCGCTAGTCTTAATCATCCCAATTGGCAAAGGAGAGAAAAGTGCAACGAAGTCATTTTTAACCCTAAAATTGTAAAGTGTATTTCTAAATGTCATTGCAATAAAATTCCACCAGTTAGAATCCACAAAATGGGCAGTCACAGTAATAAAGTCCACCTGCCGCTTAGCAAAATCCAAAGTCAGTCCACCTCCGAATCGCTTCAAACAAGATAGTTTGTCCACCATAGCATCTTTAACTGATTCCAATTCATCGTCGAAACGCCTGCTGAGTGTGGAGGGCGATGGAAGAAAATCTTTAGCTTGCTTGTTGACGTCATTTTCAGCGTTTTGGATCCTGAAATACATACATTTAACTTTCTTTAGACATAATTTTGATAGCCATACACAAGTTTCCTGTATTCCTCCAAAAATAAGATAAAGCTTTTATTTTGGACAAGGTTCATCGATTGATTAGAAACCACTGCAAACTTCATTAACGCTTTCTCTAACGCTGTTTCACAACCTGTGTTCGCCCCTTTGTGAAGATTACAATGATATCTGAAATGTGAAATTGACGAAAAAAATTATATTTGAAAAAATTATATGCCGTAGAGTATCTGTTCTTGTTGAGGATTTTCTTGCAGTCGGGAACGTTGCATCGAACGAATTCTGTTTCCTGCCCTTTTTCCAACAGCAAATTGAAGCGATAGCCGTACTGCTTGCTTGACGACCAGTGCTCTTCCGAATGAACACGCTCATCGAACACAATCTGGAGAAGAAGAGATTATGAGCTTTGAAGTGTAAAAAGATTAGAAGTAACCTTTGAACGCCTTTGATTAGGGCTCTGAACTACCATCGCTTGAATACTTGAGCTTTCCTGCATCTTAAGATCACCTTAACATAGAACATTCAGACCACTAAAGGAAGACTAAAATTTTTAAAAAAGACTAAAAGACGACTAAAATAGAACTAAAAATAGACTAAAAGGAAGACTAAAATAAGACTAAAATTTTGACTGTGATTTTAGTCTACAGCAAAATTTTAATACGATTTTAAATTTTAGTCTTTTTTTTGTATTTTAGTCTTTTTACACACCATGTTTAAAAGTGTGCGAATTTCTTGAAACACCCTGTACATTATTTTTGCATTATGTGAGGGCTTTCACGTTTTTATTTTCATTTCATTGTTCGCTTGTCTAGCGTAATCTGCCACTTGTCGTACCTTGATTCTCGCTGTTGTTTTTGCCGCATTTTTTGAGTGCTTTTGATTGCTCCTACGTTTAGAATGGCTGCTTTTATGCGAATTCAAGTTCCGGAAAGAGTCGAGCGTCAAGATGCGTTGAATTCTGCCACATTCCTGCAAAGCGATCCGTCTCCAAAGCCAATGGTTATCAAGAAAGAGCCGGAACAATTCTTAGATGATGACGTTGATCTGTTGGATTGAATATGTATGGGTGCTCGTGAATTTTTTTTTGTTGGCTTCGTTGAATAAAGGAGAGGGTATCGTAATTAATGTAGACATGATGATGGTTTGGTCGAATTGTTTCGCCTCCGCCCTTTGACCCCGCTTTGCCTTTTCGGTAGGAAATAGTTGTACCCTACATTAGATGGTGTGTTGTCATGGTTGTCAGGACGATTAGTTTTGATTTGGGTGAATTGTGCAATGACTACCCTGATTTTACCCCCTTGGTAATCAGTAGTTCTACCCTTTACCCCCTACCCCCATTTTAGTAATCAATAGTTCTACCCTTTACCCCTTACCCTACCCTACCCTTTACTCGGTAATCAATAGTGTGTATATTACCCTTTTACCCCTTACCTCTTTCGGTATTGATTACGGGTTAGGGGTGAGGGTAGAATTACCCCTTATTCTCTACCCTCTACCCTTAAACCCGTAACCAATTTGACGGTAATCAATAGTGAGGAGGTAAAGGGTAGGGGTATTACCCCCGTACCCCCAAATTGATTACCAGTCCTGGTGTCAGAATTCCGGACTTGCTGTTTCTAGTTAATACCCAATATTAAAAAAAAACCGGTGTGAACCAGCCCATTCTCAAAAAATCTGTTTCTGGTACCAAAGAAATTCTTTGGTCACTAACCCAAAACTTGTAAACTTAAGACTTATCCCAAAACTTACAAATTTTTAGTTAGGCTCAAGAACTTACGCGATGGCCTCTAAATGCTGCCTGGATTCTAGTGGCAGCTAAATCTTGAGGGCTATTAGGTCGAAGGTTTTCCTGATCCTCGGAATGAATTCGATACTAAATACTTTTAGGTTAAAAAAAGAAAATCAATATTTTCTAACAAACTTTGTGTTGAAGATCTTGTCTGAACATTTCGTAGCTCATTTGGTCTTGAATGACATCTGATCCGTTTTCTGCAAATAAATAAGTAGCTGCATATGATAAATAAATACTATGTTGTTTTTAATTTTTGTTATGATGGATTAAAATTATGTTTTACCTCTCTTAATTTTCGTAAAAGCAAAATGATAAATAGCAAAACTTTATCAACCTAAAAACCTTTCAACTAATTTTAGGGCTTAGCATGTCTTTTTGCTTAAAAACATCTGCTTTATCTCAACGCACATTTTTTTTAATGTTCCCAACATTTATTACAAACTTAAGAGTCACATTTTGAGAAACTGGATCTCAGCCCCAAGGGAGACGGAAAGTCGAAAATTTAGGCATTGAGATTTTCTACTGGACACCACATTTATCATACGCCGAACACGATGGCGCAACCATATTTGGGGATTTTCGAGATATGGACCTCGGAATTTGGGTTCTAAACCACCCATACAGGTCATTTGACCTACACCGTTATCAACTTTTACACTGTTTTTAATCTACAATTTTTTTTAAAAAAAAATTCTGGCTGAAACACGGTTAGCACTACCCTGGAAACGTCCATGTATACGGTACATACCGTATATGTTCTAATAATCCCCCTCGTTTTTTGACTAGTATTAGGGTCATTTTTGATCTACAATTTCAAGATTTTTCGGGGGTTGAAAGTTAATTTCCGGCGGAGGATTAATAGAGGATATATGATAACACACATTGTAAGAAAAAAATTAAACATTATTATGATTGCTGAACTTAAAGATCAATCATTTTTACAAATTTTTTACTGGACTTATAGTCTTTCTGACTACTTATTAAATAAAATTTCTTGCAAGACTTACGCCTTCGATGAAGCTGCAAAACATCAAAGAATATCTGGCCAAATGTAAGCAAATCACTTGGCTGGACTCTTAAGGTTTCTCTAAAAATTCAACATCAAAAAAGTTTTGGCGAGGTCCTAATCTTAATTTTGCTTTTAAAAATATTTAAGAACTTAAGTTTATAAAATAGTGAAAATCTTTAGCTCTACCTGGCAAAGGCTTCAAGTAATGGACGGAGTCCGGATGGAACTTTGTATTTGTCACTCACACTATCGCCCATTTCCAAATAAGAATATAATAAAGAATGGAATGGAAAAAAAGTAGAAGTGACTTCACTTATAAGCTGAAAATTATTATTGTTTACAATACTAAACATCATATTCAATGTGAAACTTTGATAATTCAAATAATAAATTCATGCAAATCAATGAAGAAAACACTGACAAACAAGCTGCTATCTATGTTAAAACTAATCAATATGACGCCCATTGTGTCAAAAACATTCAAAAATGTTGGTGGGAGTGAGCACAATGGCAGGCTTGGGAACGAAATACAACAACCGAGAGCTTTGCGTCATTAGTGAGGGAGATGCGTTGGAGGTGTTAGTTTTGCATAAGGCATACAAATAGAAACATGTGGAGAAGTTTGGTTTAGAAATAGATAAAAGACGGACACACTTTTCTTTTCTGAGCCTTTATAATTCGCACAAGATTGGTTGATTAAAGTTCTCAAATTGAGTCAAAGTTATATTGGAAACTAGCATTTTACATATCGTATTTATTCTAATAAACCCCCTGCGATTCAAAACCGTGTTCTTGGCATTGCATTTTTACCCATTTTTTAAAGACTGCTCTCATGCAAGTTACCAGTCATTTTGTAGCTAGTGAGATGAGCTAAATATTCATTGGTAAGTTGCCTAAGAGTAGTCTTTAAAAAAATGGGTAAAAATGCAATGCCAAGCATGTTTTGAATCGGAGAGGGCTATTAGAATAAATACGGTAGATACTTTGAAAATCGATTGTCAACCCCGAATAAATTAATATAAAAATAATTTTAAATTAGCTTTGTTTCTGGCAATATAGTAAGGTTGGAATAGACACATATTCAAGTCAGCTAAGCATCTATGAAAAATCGGACTAATTTCGCATAGATTTCTGTAGTTACCATGTATTATACGGCAGAAAATATTGACTTTGACTGTTTTTAGGGCACTATTCTTGTTGGTACCCCCCCAAATCATAGGATTTTTTTTCAAAATTTTTTAAGCTATTTTTTGAATTTTTTTGAACTGAAAATCATTATTAATGCTTTCCACTGCAACTGCCCGTTTTTTCATTCCCATCAGAATCTTTTTTTCCTGGACACTGTCTAGTTGTAAAAAGCAAATTCTTAGATTGAAGCCATTTGATAAATTGGTCATCAGAAAAAGCCAAAACTTCGTAAAGACGCTTCGTATTGAATCCTTTTAACTCGTCCATGCTAAATTAACCACACCATTGTTCAATAAAAAGCATTAAAAATGATTGAAATGAAATTTTGAAAAAAAATCCTATGATTTGGGGGGGTACCAACAAGAATAGTGCCGTTTTTAGGTATTCAGAAGAGCTAATATCGGTTCGAAATTTCGTTTTTCGTTTTTTTTGATACAAAATTTTTTATGTTATCTGTAACGTATTCAAGCTTTACCTTTCAAAATTATGAGCGTTGGACAAGTTTGAAAAAAAACTATTTTAAATGCAACAATAAAAAATATTTTAAGAAAGGGTTTACAAAGATTCAGTTTGTTGATAGAACACAAGCAAGCTGCCAGCTAGCCAGAGAAACAGAGACAGCTACCCCCGCTATGTCAAGCCAGCCGTTAATAAGTAAACTATGTGCAGCTTGGGGACACACTCAAAGGCTTCACACCTCTGCACTCCCCCACCCTCTAATTGAAGTGAACCAGATTGTTTTGCCCCCTGCATCTGCCCACTGCCGTTTTCCACCAGAATGAACGTGTGATTCGAAAGTTCAATTTACAGATTTCAAGGATTGCTGTAAATAAGCAAAAAGCATTAAGAAAAGATATTCGAAAAGGGTTTAGTAAATGTTTTAAATTAAAAGGGAATATTTTTAGATATAAAACGTCACTTAGAAAAATAGAACAAAATTTTGAGGCAGTATTAACTGTATTTAAATAAAAAACTGATAATCTAATTTTTGCAAACTAATCCAGGACACTTAACTCAATATTTTAGAGAAAGGACATTTGGCCGAAAATGTACAATTTAGTCATTTTTCGCCAAAAATAGCCATTTTATCGTGTGCTTATTGTTTCTTAAGCACAAAAAAAGATTTTGTCGTAAAGCTTCAAAAAAAGAGATTTGGGGTCCCAAAAAAGTCCAAATCTTTTTAAAAAGTACATTTACGTACCTTGAACTGGTACCATTTTTAAATAGAAAAGCCACTTTAAGCAATCAAGCTTTTGAAAAATCTTAAATATAGTTTTTTTTTATAAAAAGGTTCAGTGTCAGTGCAATCAGACAGCCAATAAGTGGGTTCTTTAGAAGGGGCCCAAGAAGTGATGAATTACTTCAATCCACACCAAAGACTGACAATACAAAACATAGTTTATATGGCAAAAACGGACAAATAGTCAAAGTAAACAGCAAACACGCTGGCCGTTCCAAAATAAACTACTAGTTATTGCCCAAAATATAAAACAAACAAATAAGCTGTTATTCAGTAGAAAGGTGGTCCAATAATAAAAACAAAAACATCTATTATGACACTGCCTCAGGCTTTATATTCTCATTTTCATAAATATTAAATGTTAGTTGAGCAGCCAATTTACGCTGCTATATTTTTTGCTGTTCTGAAATTGGAGAACCACCTGCCTAGCAAATGTGTATATTAGGCCACTATTCCCGCTGGCGACAAATGATATGCCACTGATGAGCAAAGGCGCACACTACTATTGCTATTTTGTAGCGGTTGAGAATTTGTGACTGAATATAATTAATTTTTTATTAATTTTAAATACCTTGAATAGTTACCTGCTATTCAAGGTTACCTAAGTAGGTACTTAGGTACTTAGGTTACCTAAGTACCTAAGTACCTAAGTTACCTAAGACTCTTGATCAAAGAGGCACGTAGAGGCTCTTTTTTCCAAGATCCCCTTTAAAAAACATGGTAAAACAGTCAAATGATTGTGCTAAAAACGAAATATTGTGCTTAAGACAAGTGCTTAACACTTAAATTCTTATTGATCAAAACTAACAAAAATTGTTTTTTGGGCTTCTGAGGTGATTTTGGGTCGATATGTGCTGATTGCAAACTTTAAAAAAAAGTTGATTAAGGGAAAGTAAGCGTAGGATGCATATCCAAGTAGTGCAGGGCTACCATCTGTCCTTTTTAAAAAAATTTGTCCTTTTTTGGCACCCCAATTTTTTTTAATTTTTGAAATTACAGTGAAAATGTTATTTTGCTTCGAAATAGCAATAAGCACTGCACAAAATGACCCTTTTCATTAAAAAGGGATCAAAATGTCTTTTTTCACCCAAATGCCCTTCTTTAAATTTTTGAAATGGCAGCCCTGAAGTAGTGTCAAAATTTTTATTTGATAACAAGTGTTTGACTAATATCTGTCAGCTTTAATTTATCTATTTATCGATTAGAGCTAAAACATTGGGTGTATCAATTACAGGTTGTAAACCAAAAATGGGTACTTGTTCGGTTGGGGGGGGGCCTGATATTTTTGACCAAATAATTTTTATTTCTGTTTTGAACAATAACAACTGAAAATGAAATATCGAGTTCACATTTGTAATCCTCATACACACTAATCTGATGCCTTGTGTTACGAAAAAAGTGGCCGTTAGACCACAAGTGAAATTTTGTAAAGGCCCCCCCAACCGAACAAGTGCCCAAAAATGATTTTTTATCTTTGAAGTTTTTCAAAAATCTCCATATGATGTCAAAAACAGAATTTACGCTTGGTCGCCCTGTTTTTTATGTCTTGGTCTATGGTGTCGTGTAGATAGGCAGGCTCTGAACACACAAGGAACAAGCAAAAATTATGTGTTTATAATATCTCACAATATGTATTATGAAAAATGAATAAATAAAATAAAAATAAAATAAAAATTTATAATTTTCCTTAAATTTAACGTCATTTTCTAGAATGAATAGAAAAAAAGTTTACTCAAAAGTACTTAAGCAAAGCTCAAATCAACAAAACCAAAAAAAACTTGAAAATTGATTCTGGAGTGACTGAAAGGAAGCAAGAAAAAAGACTTAACAGCTAATAGAATTTGGGTTGAGAATAATCATCTATTGAGCCACAAATAGCTACTGCATTAGACTGGAACTAGTAGCACCCATCTTCACCCTTCCTTCTTCTCTATTTAATCACTAAACACAACAACAAACACAGGGCGAAATTTCAGTTTTAAAGAAGCCAAATGAAGATTTCCAGCAACGGCTTCACTTCCAGACTAATTCTTTACAGGAAATGAAGAGGAAATTTTTGATTTGACAATCTTAAAAAGGCTTCTTGTCATATATATTTGTGTTTTAACCTATTTTCAAAGCCTGCTTTCAGGCTAATTACCATCCAAATTCTAGTTCACTCCACAAGCTACAATTTAGATGGTAATTTGGCTGAGGACAGTCTGCAAAAGTGGGTCAAAAACATAATGCTAAAAACCAATTTTGAATAATGGCCAAAATATTCGACGAAACTACAAAAAAGTCGACGTTACTGCCATATACTCCCCCCGCCAATAAATTTTGGAGGATGTCTTAAAGAGGTATATGAGGCTAGCGGTTTTGGGGAAGGGGTTATGACACTAGCGCTAAAAATCCTCAAAACTCTTGAGCCGGTCTTATTCTAAAAAGATGGTCAAATTTTATTATAGAGAGAACAGGGCAAAAATTACAAACAAATAAATCTTAAAAAAACAAGGGAATTAATAATACTGCAATTTTTTCTTTAGAAGTAATAGCACGAAATAGGGTAAGGAAAACAAAAGTAGTAGCAGTAAAACAGTGGCATTTGCCGGCAGTTCTAAGAAGGAAAGAAAAAGGCTTGGATAGGTCTAAATAGGGGATTAAATTCGTGGTGGGAACTAACCAAAACGTATAGACTGCTGGCTAATGCTCCAAGGGGTGGGTTGGGACTGGTTTTAGGAGCCATAAACGGATATGCACAAATCCATCTGGTTGACTTAAGGCCTAGCAAGCCCAATGAAAGCCCAAGACTAAAGAGCACCCATTAAATTTTGGATCAATTTGTGAGCTAAGAAGCATTGGTATTTTAGCAGGAAAGCTTGCAGCTTTAACCAAATTTGTATTTATTTGACAACTCGTTAAATTCTGCACCAAAGAAGTATTTTAGATGCGCAGAATTGCTCCCGTATAAAAAAATACAATCAAATAAATAAAAAAACTCTTAACTGGGAGATTTCCAACAATCAACCCCTGAAGGTTCCATGCTCAGCACTAAATTCTGAGCAAAACGCTGCAATTAGCACAAGCCGGCTTTTGAAAGACATAATCTGTAAGAATGGACAACTTTATCTACAGGTTTGGCCATGCAGATTTTTTCTTCTACTTTTCATGCTGTCTTGTGGAAAATTTAATGGAGATTCCAAAAACGTTGAGATTTTTTGTTTTCGTAAGAAAATCTTTGAGAACCAAGCATTTTAAGTCAGTAAATTTTTAGGTACTTTAATTTTCGACTTATTAACTTCAAATGGCTCTACCTTGCTTTTTGTTCAAGCAACTACAATCACTATATAGCTCATTTTGCTCCTCAGAAAAAGCTCTTTCAAATGAGTGTAGTTGTTTCCGATTGCCATCGAAAATATTGAAGAACTGAGCACAGGTTAAAAACATACATTTTGCCAAATCTTCGATTTGGCAAAAAATGCTTTTTTCTACACTTTTTCGTCAACCTAAGGAAAAACTTTTTTTCCATATTCTTCTACAGCTCAATCAGCTGAACAAAACTAGTGTAAAACATTCTCTAAAAATGGCTATCGGATAAAAAAAAGCTTTTTACAATAAAGGTTGCCAAAAGTCAATGTAATAATTTTCGGAAAACTTCTGGTTTTGAGTTCCTTTGACAGGTTTTCTCTGCGGATTCGTGTTCAGCATGGTCGATTTGCTTATAAAAGTGCTCTTGCCTTTCAACACCACTGTAATATTTCGAATTCCTTTCAAGACAACAAAGATTTAAACGCGACTTAACACGGGAAAAGGCCGTACGTCCTGAAGGTATGATGATGGTGAAAAAAAATTTACAAAAAGTCACTATATGGTGGTCAGCTGACCAAGTCACGATTTTTGCCAAATATGAACAAAACGTTGTTCATACAAAAATATATACAAAAAAAAGTGTGAAAACGCCGTTATTTTTGTCAATGGTAGATAATATTCGACAGAGCGAGAAAAACTGCACCAGATAGTGCTTTGAAATAATCCAAGAAAAGGCTTTTAGAGCGTTGAGCAAACGTTCAAAAAAATATTACAAAAATTATCTTGACCTAAAACTTTGATTTCGGTGGAGAAACCTGAATTTTTGACCTAAAAATTTACATGTACTTACTAAAATTTTTTTTTAGTAAAAATGCTTTGTTCTATAAGATTTAAAAAAAAATCTCAACGGTTTCGAACTCTCCATTAACACGCAAAGGGCTGAGTGTACTAACGGTAGCGAAATGCTCAGCGAGTCTCGCTGAGCATGTTTACAAAAATGGAAAATTCAAAAAGTCACTTTTTGGCCACTCCAGGTGCTCGAGAAGCATGGTCATTTTCGTTACCTGGTCTCCACCTAGGTACGTGAGCGTTTGGTGTCGGTGCTTACTTAAATTGGTATCTCGGCAGTACTACTAATAGTGCAAAATGACCGCGAGGAATTGTGCTATCTATTGAATATATGTGAGTCGATGTTTGTTTTCAAAAAGATTGATAACCCACCCATTGTTCAACAAAAGTCCACTTGCCCGAAATTCTTATCTTTGAGCCAAACTTTGCTCAAAAGTTTGAAATTTGACATTTTTCTACGCTTTCTTGGTTATAAAAGATGGAGAATTTCCTCAGCTACAAGATGGTAAATTTTTTAGTTCCAGCTTTAAGAGCAAAACTGTCAGAAATAACAGGAGAATAGGGTCAGTCATAAATTTCCCTATATAGAGGTTTTCCAAATTTCAAGTATTTTACTTATCTTTTTCTTTATCTTTTTATTCAAATAAATAAAAATATTTGCCTTCTGTGCTCTGCTTACCCAAGTAGATGTCTGAGTTGACAAGATACATAGTAGCTGGGTCAACGGCGCAAAAAATTTTGATTCCAAGTTTGGTTTTTTTGATGGTATGAACATGCGGAAGGGACATCGACCACGAAAGGGTGGGCAGCGCCAGATTGCGCACCCGCAAATTGCGCACCCGCAAATTGCGCACACTTCAAATTGCGCACATACTTTTTTTCGTTTATCTGCACTTTCCCTAATTTTTTGCCTTAATTTATACTCTGGTCATTTTTCTTGTTTTCATACGTATATTTATAGGTTTTATGCGTGTTTTTTTAGACATGGAAAGCTCATTCTTTACAAAGAGGGGAAACGGTCTCGGCTTTTGCAAAGGCTACTCAATGCGCTTTTATCGAGTCCGCAGATGAGTAATGATGATATTCGGTCAGTTTAATTTTTTTCAATTATTGTTGCAGGAGAGGTGTCCACGGTATACACGTTAAAATATCCAAGAGGTTGAGAAGTTCGTCTCACGTGGTGTCTTCAGCAGTCAAATCTAGCAGTCAATTTTTGTAAGTCTTTCTAATATTTAAGGATTAGGCTCACTGATCCGGTTCAGGCTCTGTCTCTTCAAAAGCTCCGCCTTACCTGTAGCCACCAGCCAAGAAAATTGACTTTAACACTGCTGACGTCTATGAAGTATGTGATGCATCCATAGAAATTCCGGCTCCAGAGACAGCAAAGAAAAACTGCAGTGTGACACAGAAAGACCGTTAATTGTGAAATGTTCGAAAATATTGATGGTTGTTACGATTAAATACCTTGTTTTCCAGAATAAATACGTTTGTTTTATAAAGCGCTAAGTTTTTTTCATTTGTGATTCTATTAGCGGGTAGTCGTGATAAGTGTAAGACACCAGAATTCACACTCGGTGCACTGTCTGTAGCCGACCCTATGTGCAAATTCCACCGCTCAGATCTCAATGCAGAACATTGCAATGAATGTAAATAAGCATTTTCACAAAAGAAATATTTTTATTTATTTGAATAAAAAGATAAAGAAAAAAATAAGTAAAATACTTGAAATTTGGAAAACCTCTATATAGGGAAATTTATGACTGACCCTATTCTCCTGTTATTTCTGACAGTTTTGCTCTTAAAGCTGGAACTAAAAAATTTACCATCTTGTAGCTGAGGAAATTCTCCATCTTTTATAACCAAGAAAGCGTAGAAAAATGTCAAATTTCAAACTTTTGAGCAAAGTTTGGCTCAAAGATAGGAATTTTGGGCAAGTGGACTTTTGTTGAACAATGGGTGGGTTATCAATCTTTTGAAAACAAACATCGACTCACATATATTCAATAGATAGCACAATTCCTCGCGGTCATTTTGCACTATTAGTAGTACTGCCGAGATATCAATTTAAGTAAGCACCGACACCAAACGTTCACGTACCTAGGTGGAGACCAGGTAACGAAAATGACCATGCTTCTCGATCACCTGGAGTGGCCAAAAAGTGACTTTTGAATTTTCCATTTTTGTAAACATGCTCAGCGAGACTCGCTGAGCATTTCGCTACCGTTAGTACACTCAGCCCTTTGCGTGTTAAATTTGCTACAAAAATAGTATAAAAAGTAGAAACATTTTGTTCAGCATGGCCAAGTAATTGTTCATTCTTACAGATTATGTCTTTTAAGTATTAAGGGCTGTAACACAGATTGAGGATTAACCCGTGCTGCGGCACAAAGCCGTGGAATTGTGTTGCTTTGATTTTTCACCAAATTAAGTGCTTAGGCTTAAAAACAAATAGGCAAACACAATACTTGCATATTATTTGCAAGCCATTCAAATTGACATGAAAAGGCATAAACGATAACATAGAGACAAAGCATTTTCGGCAAACATAACAAGCTGGCGTGTAGCGGCTAGTTGTACAAGCAAACCACTATTTTGATTGCTTTTAGATTTATTCAAGAGCTCTATGTAGAGGGAAAAGGGATGCAAAGCTATGCGTTTGCTGCTTCTGTTGCTGCTCTATGTCTTTATCTGACTGTTTTGTCGTCTCTCTGAATTGTCACGTATTTATGTCCTTATTTGTATCCACTATCTAACTTTCTCTATTTGTCTCTGCTTAGTGTCTTTTATTGGATGCACAGCATTATTGACTAATGCATTCTAGAGCTAGATGCACTTAGTTAGCCAGCCATGTATATGGCTAATAAATGGACGACAAATACTGCTGTTTTGTTTTGACATTAAAATATGGGAGATTTCAAGAAAACAACTATAATATTAGGTTTGTAGCAATAAAAAATACTACAGTCAAAGCTCTATATAACGTTCACCCTGGGAACCGGCTTCAGGTGAACATTATGTAAAGATGAACGTTATGAGGGGTGATCGTTATATAGAGCGTCAACTCTCGAGGAAGCCTCGGCTGAACATTATAAAGAGAGTTCTCAATAGATTTTGTGCAAACATCTAAATTATTATGAGAACATTATTATGAGAACACATTTCGACAACAAATTTCTCTTTAGCCACATAACAATCGGTAAGTGGTTTTTCAATTGCTCTTCGGCCAGAAAGTCACCCTATTTGTCAAACAGATGAACCATTTTCGTATCAGTAGTCTTCTGAAGCTTCAGAACATATTTGGAGTCCGTGAAGTGAACGATGGCAAAGGCTCTTATTTAAGTTCCATGACATCAGTTGGTTTTCGCCTCTTTCGCTTCGGTTCCCAAAATATTCACTGCGATTTCAGCCAAAATCAATGTTTTACCAGTTGCCAGTTGCTTGTCCACAGCCAGACGGTCTGCAAGCTTGCCTTACGCATTGTTGCTTGCTTAAAGTTTCGCCCAGAGTCGGTCTATTTGGCAACAATCTATTAAAGGACCCTGTCTCTTCCTTATCATGGCAATGTCAGAGATTTGAATGCGCGCGGGACCACATAAATTTAGGCAATAATGTTTTTGAATTACTCTTTTTGTTTGCATTTCAAATCTTAAATGTTATGTTCTATTCGATATAAGTCACATTTCGACAGTGACAGTTGTGGAGCAGTGAATGTCGGGTATCTTGTCCGATCTGGCAGTGTCGAGCAACATTGTGCTCGACTAGTAAATTAAGAACAAATTTATAAATTCATTTTCTAAACAATAAATGTAAACAAAAAACAATTCGAAAATATTATTGACAACATTTGTGTGGTCCCCGCGCGCATTCAAAACTTTCAAATTTCCATGATTAGGAAGAGACAGGATCCTTTAGAAAACTATTTAGAACTACTGTCAACTTTAACTTTGTTTTGTGCACAACGAACTAAAATTTAAAAAAGAGCTACAAATTGAGACAGTATCCCAAGTGCACCCCCCCCCTCGAAATTTTTTTTGTACTTTTAAATAAAAGTACCCATTTTCAGCTGAAATATTTTGTTTCTGAGGCACTTTAGTAGGCGAAAATTTTTCATTTATGTAGAGTGTCTTTTTGACTAACGGGACCGACCTCAGGTGAACGTTATGTAGAGTGTCTTTTTGACTAACGGGACCGACCTCAGGTGAACGTTATAAAGAGCTGAACGTTATGAAGAGTGAACGTTATGTGGGATGTCCTTTTATTCTAATTTCAATCAGACAGACCAAAACATTTTTTGGTGAACGTTGTATAGAGCTGAACGTTATGAGGGGTGATCGTTATATAGAGCTTTGACTGTGTACTATAAACAAAAGAATAATTACTTAGTAGTAAATCTTAAAAAAGTAAAAACTTGGCCATCACAGCAAAACTCAGGATGTCTTTTTTAGTTAGTAAGCACACCTGATAACCTTAAAGTTATAGTTACAGGTCCTAAGTCCTAGTTACAGTATAATCTCTTGTGACACCCTGTTGACACTCGATTTGGCCGGGCAAAAGACATTTTAAGGTAAACGACACCCCTTTAAACCGGCATTAATTTTTGCAGTTTCTAAAATAAATTTTTTTCATGTTACTTTTGCCGGGTTGTAAATTGAACAAAAAATAACGGATAAATTTCAAAAACTTACAAAAATTAAGCTGAAGCATAGGGTGAGATAAAAAAAATTGCGGTACCTGTCCTCTCCTGGTCCTGGATGCATTAGCCTATCTTCTTCATCCGCAAAATTGAATTTTTTTTGGCACAGTTTTTAAATTACTCATTTTGTTCGAGATCTAAATTGCAAACAGAGCATGTGGGCTTATTGGAGCATGTGGGCCCATTTCAACCAGCATTACAGGGTGGTCTTTTATAATCTCCCTAGTTTGTTTTCGCCATAACTTTTTGAATTCGTGGTTTTTTGGCGAGATCTTTTTTGTATTCGAAAGAGCTGCTCTGCGCCGAGCGATTGGTATCAAATTTTGATTTTTGTCATGATTCTGTTGATCAGCTACGGCTTGTATATATTTCAACCAATTAGATATATTTCAACCAATTTTGGCAATTAGAACATGTGGGCTTATTTTTTGATTGCCCTTCAGCATGTGGGCTTATTAGAGGAAATACTGTACTACAGTCAACCCTCGATAATCCGCCACCCTAGGGCCGGTCCCAAAAAAGCTAAAGTTAAGTAAAGGTAGGGTAATCGCACCTCGATAATCCGCCACCCTCGATAATCCGCCACCCTAGGCCGGTCCCAAAAAGCTAAAGTTAAGTAAAGGTAGGTAATCGCACTCGATAATCCGCCACCCTAGGGCCGGTCCCAAAAAGCTAAAGTTAAGTAAAGGTAGGGTAATCGCACTCGATAATCCGCCACCCTAGGGCCGGTCCCAAAAAGCTAAAGTTAAGTAGGGTAATCCGCGCACCTCGATAATCCGCCACCCTCGATAATCCGCCACCCTAGGGCCGGTCCCAAAAGCTAAAGTTAAGTAAAGGTAGGGTAATCGCACCTCGATAATCCGCCACCCTAGGGCCGGTCCCAAAAAGCTAAAGTTAAGTAAAGGTAGGGGGATAATCCGCCACCTCGATAATCCGCCACCCTAGGGCCGGTCCCAAAAAGCTAAAGTTAAAGTTAAGTAAAGGTAGGGTAATCGCACCTCGATAATCCGCCACCTCGATAATCCGCCACCCTAGGGCCGGTCCCAAAAGCTAAAGTTAAGTAAAGGTTAATCGCACCTCGATAATCCGCCCGCACCTCGATAATCCGCCACCCTAGGGCCGGTCCCAAAAGCTAAAGTTAAGTAAAGGTAGGGTAATCGCACTCGATAATCGATAATCCGCCACCCTAGGGCCGGTCCCAAAAAAGCTAAAGTTAAGTAAAGGTAGGGTAATCGCACCTCGATAATCTGCCACCCTAGGGCCGGTCCCAAAAAGCTAAAGTTAAGTAAAGGTAGGGTAATCGCACCTCGATAATCCGCCACCCTAGGCCGGAAAAGCGCCACCGTTAAGCTAAAGGTAGGGGGATAATCCGCTAGCCTCGTATAATCTCCGCCACCCTAGGGCCGGTCCCAAAAAGCTAAAGTTAAGTAAAGGTAGGGTAATCGCACTCGATAATCTGCTATCTGTAATCGCACTCCTCGTTAATCCGCCACCCTGAGGCCGGTCCCTAGGGGTGGCGGATTAACGAGGGTTGACTGTACTGCTGTATACTAAACCCCAAAAAATCTACTGCTTTTGACCCTACCCAATTATTTCAATAGACATGTATAGTGTTTTAAGCGTATATTTTGCATTTATAGCCCAATGAACAATTTCAAAGAAATTAGGGGCTATAGAGGGAGGGGAAGGAAACAATAGGGCCACTTTTTTTTGTCAAAATATTAAACAAATTGGCTGTTTTTGACTGTTTCACTATGTTCTCCAATACGGACCACGACAAAAGAGCCTCTACAGTCAACATTCGATACAAAGTAACCCAGTATTAGGTACGCACCCCATACAGCGCACGAGCTTACTGTGATATTTGGTTTGAATTAAATAAAATTTAGTCAAAGTGACCTTCGATATGACGTACACTCAATATATACGTACGGTTATGACCAGAGTTTTCATTGATCCGGATTTCACTGATCTGATAGCGGTATCAATGATAGTTTGGATCATTGATAGTCGGATCAGATCAGTGACCAAAAATTTGGGGCTGGATCAGATCACCCGATTTTTGACGAATTTTTTTAGCCATTATCATTGATCCAGGTATCATTGATATCTTCGGATCAGATCAATGGCAAGAAACCGGATCAATGAAAACTCTGGTTATGACCCCCTCCCCAGGGCGTATGTTATACCGAAGTTTGACTGTATATGCATTTTTGATCAAGAGTCTTTCTCAGATTCTAACTCTTTCGGATTCTAACTCTTTCGGGTTCTAACTCTTTCGGGTTCTAACTCTCAGAACAATTTTTTTAATCTAAGGGTTTGGATCGCATATAAGACTTCGTTTTGGTTTGATTGCTTGTCTTCTAAACTTTTAACATTTTTTATTTCAAATAAAAATAAATAAATTAATTAATTAAAAATTTCAAAAAGACGATTTAAAGTAGTTTTGATTATTTAGACCGTTGCCATATTGATGATACATAGGCAATATTCCTGTCGGTTTAAGTGTGTTTGAGTTGTTATGAAGTCGGTAGATTTGGTGTCTTGAGCTGAGCTGAAAACACAAACTTTAAAACGCTCATTCATTGCATATGCGCACAAATTTCTTCCAAACTTCTAATACTGACAGCTTTTTTTTGTAAATTCATAAAAATTGATTTTATAGTGAACTTCAATAAAACTAAATAATTCACTAAAACAATAACTACCGTAAATACTCTAATAAACGCCTTCTCTCTCTACAGTTAACTATTTTGCTTTTTAACCCCAACATTGTTTATTTTTTAAAACGTACGACAACTCATTTTGTAGATCTTTGTAAACTCTACAAAATGAGTGGTCGTACGTTTTAAAAAATAGACAATGTTAGGGTTAAAAAAGCAAAAGAAATTTGAAAACGGTTAACTGTAGGGGTGGGAGAGTATTTACGGTAAATCAGTTTTAGCTAGCTGTTTAGAGCTGTTTAGTTTTGAAAAAAATAAAATGTTTTTAATCAGTAAAAGCTGTTGTTTATCGACGAGCTGAATACTAAAAACAGGCGTATAGTCACCCTTGTGTTCAGCCACATAAAATTTACTTTTTGGATGCTTCTGTTATCCAATGTGATTGCTGTTAGAGTTCAAATAGCCAAATAATCAGCTTGGGGACCAGGACACACAAAAATGCTCAAACTGAGAGATAGCTATATGCCTATTTTTTTGTAAAAACATGGAAAATACGGAAAGAAGTTAAAGAACCATGGTTTTTGCGCACAGTGGCATGTGCAAAATTTGAATCGGCGGGAGACACTTCTCTTTCGTCCAGAAATATACTCTTATGAGTCGTCTGGAATCATTCAAAAGAGTATAGTTCTAGCCAAAAGAGAAGTGTCCCCGCCAGTTCAAATTTTGGACATGCCGTTGTGCGAAAAAAACCATGGTCTTTAAAGGGGCATGCTCACCTGTTTAAAGTTTGTCCCCACCAATTCAAAAAAATTTCCTAATCATTGAACTTCTGTACGGATTTTTCAACTTGGTTTCTGACAAAACTATACCTAAAATTGAATTTTAGGCATTGTTTTGTTAGAAACCAAGCTGAAAAACCCGTTCAGAAGTTCAATGATTAGGAAAAATTTTTGAATTGGCGGGGAAAAATTTTGAACAGGTGAGCATGTACTTTAAAGGCAAATAAAATATCGTAAAACTTCCAATAAAAAGCGTGCTTTTCTATTTTCGATCGCCAATTTTTTTTGACTTTATGTTCATGGCTTACCCCTCTCGTTTTGGCCTTGACACCTGCTCATCTAATACTTTTCTATTGAAAATTTTACGGTATGCATGGTTTAAGGAGACACTGTTAAAACAGTTCCGCTGTTTACATTAAGTAAGAGTGAAAGCTGTTAAAAAGATAGTCTCGACACGAAAGGATTATCACAAGTTTTGTGTTTTTTAAATGTGGTTTTTGAGTTCAACAACGCGGTTTTGCGATGTCAGACAAGCTTGTAAAGAATTAAAAGTTGGACTGGCATCATCTATATCAGAATTTCTGAATTTTTTAAAAAAATGCCCTAAAAATCGAAATGCAACAGAAAACTAATCAACCTTTTTTCGATGATTTTTTCCACTTCTCCATTTCGATTTTTAGGGCATTTTTTAAAAGAATTCAGAAATTCTGATATAGATGATGCCGATCCAACTTTTAATTCTGCACAGGTCTATCTGACATCCCAAAACCGGGTTGTCGCAAAATATGGCTCAAAAACCTTATTTAAAAAACACAAAACTTAGAATAATCCTTTCGTGCCTATATTATCTCCTTAACAGCTTTCAGCCATCTTCAAATATAAAACCTGTGAAACATCGGAAGGACTGTAAGCACTATTGGTTATGTCTCCTCCTTCTGAACTGGCTGTCATGGCACTGTTTTGAAAATCTCCTAACTGGTGTTTGAACTTCCGATCTCTTTTTTTGTTACATACATAGAGCACAAACATTACTACAGCAAACACAAAAACACATGCGAGAAAGATTAGGAGCAAAACTAAGGCCCAGCCATAGTTTATTGTAGCTTGCTGAGAATATTCTTCAATGCCACAACAGCCCTCTTCGCAACAGCCTAGTTCACATAGTATGGCAATAGGCAGATTATTAAGTTTACTTGTCAAATTATGGTAGTGGCACAACACTTGGTTGCTAGACTCTGAAATTCTCATTTTTGGTATAGTATTGCACAGGATGTGTCCCAAGGTTAAAAAGCTGTAAACTTGACGAGTGGTATTTTTTACAAATTCCACCAATACGATAAGAATCAAAACACTTGTTTAACATTTTTAATGGTATACTTACCAATGAATTCTTGCCGAACTAACTCGCCTAGCTGAAGAGCTAGCACATGGCTACTTCCAACGATATGTGCATGTCCTGCTAAAAAGTTACGATCAACTTAAAAAGTAATATTAACAGGTTAAGTCATTAAGATAACCAAATATAAGCACTAAAATCGATGTATACATGGCTAAGCCCTCAAACTACTAAATGAGTCTTTTCGACCCATATACCGTATTTCCTCTAATTAGCCCCCCCTGATTCAAAATAGTGTTCTTGGCATCGTGTATTTGGCCCACTTTTTGATCACTTCTCTCAGGCAAGTTACCAACATTTGATAGCTCATCTCTCTAGCTAAAAAATGGGTGGTAACTTGCCTGAGAGAAGTGATTAAAAAGTAGGCCAAATACACGATGCCAAGAACACGATTTTGAATCAGGGGGCTAATTAGAGGAAATACGGTAAACTTTTTTAATTTTTTTAATAATGCACTTTCAACACTTTTTAGTTTTTGTTATAAGGCAAGTTATACCTCATTTGAAAGCTTATTCATCGCTCTATATAGCAGTATGTTTATTTTATTTTTTTTTAAGTTTTTTTTTAAATTTTTTTTGCGCTACCTCTTTGTTCCAAAAGTATCAAGCTTCGCCCTGACAAACAGTCAAAATTGGCTTTTCAACAAAAACGTGAATGTAACACCGATATTCAAATACCTTTATAATTTATTATTTTGGGTCGAAAAGGCAAATCTGAATATACAGACAGAAAAAGCAAAAGAGAAAAGTGATACATCAAGATAAATATCAAAAAGGTCATTGTTTTTCAGCTTATTGAGAAAAAACACAAAATTTGTTCTGTTGCGAAAAAAACCTTGCCGAAGTTTAGGGGTTAAGCAAAGTTTGCTGTCATGTGAAAATTACAATCATATAAAAAATAAATTAATTTCTAAGTCAAGAAAATTTTTATTTTGTAAAATTGCTGAGAACAAAATTGGTTATATCGACGGCGTGATCTTATGCCTGAATTTGAACCTAGATCGAATTTTTAAGGCGATATATTTGCAGAACAGTTTACTAAATGACTGTTTTGCTCATAAACAAATATACCTGCTAAATCTGCTTGAACTGTTGGAATTGGCTCACTGCTAGCTGCTTGGTTCAGCAACTCTTGCTGGAGTTGTTGGCTTAGTGGCAGCTTCTCCCAGCGAGACATGCCACCAGCAATCACCGGTGCTCAATGCAGTGTAAGAATGAAGCCAATAAATTCAGACGTGAACAATAAGTATGACGTCTTAAGTGGGTTCTTATGCACAAACGTTATTATTGTGTCGTTATTATTATTGTCACACAATAAACACACACTCAAATCGAAAACCACTACTACTCTAGCAAAAGAAAGACAAAAATAATATGTATTGGACCTTCCGCTCAAGTGTACAGCCCTTCTTCCCTTGCTAAAAGATGAACTGAGAGAGACAATCCTCTTACGTCTCCCTGGCTTGCTGCCTGAGAAGTAGCCACATCTGTGTATCACAGGTGAATGAAAGAGGATGACTGACCAGGGGCTAGGCAACTGATCTGTGCAAACACACAAGTCACCAACCGAGGAACTGTTGGTCAGTAAGGAATGACTATGGGATGATCTTCCTGCTTTTTTTATACTATTACACAGTGTATGTAATGAACAAATGACTTATGAGGATTGAGCTTGAAGGCAATAAAGAAATTGTGAACAAAACGCTTGCATTACAACCCTGATTTTAAGTGTTAATACAGTATACACGTTAAATAACGGTTAAGCAACAAAACGACATGTTAGTGCAGAAGTGCTGATTCTCTAGTTCAAGGGTCGGAAATTCGATCCCAATCGGCAACATTTTTTTGCCAGTGGAGATAATCCAAAAAGCTCGCTGTAAGACCATCAAAGATCCAGTGAATTACCACCTTAGGTCCAGTGGATCCACTAAATTACCACTTTTTTGCCACTGACCAGCCACCATCCTGCCACCCGTATTCCATTAACAACCACAGGCCCCCAGGTGGGGCTTGACTGTACAAACCCCCCACCCACGCAGAGTGCTCAAAGTGGAGGAGATAACCTCATATTCGTGTTTCTTGACCTCGATTTCATGAGAAAGCCAAGGGCTTTTTGTATTCTGAGCAAAAAAATGTTCATCCCGACTCCAAGTCCCAAGCCTTCTGCGCCCCGAAAAATTTTTTTTGCTCAGAATTAAAAAAACACACGGCTTTCTCATAAAATCGGGGTCGAGGAACACGAATACAGTCAACCCTCGATACAACGATACCTCTATACAACGATACCCTCAATATAACGATACTCCTGTACAGATTTGGTCGGTTCTGATAAAGAATGGTAAAGACTAGACCCTCGAAACAACGATACCTCGATATAACGATACTCCTGTACAGATTTGGTCGGTTCTGATAAAGAATGGTAAAGACTAGACCTCGAAACAACGATACTCGATATAACGATACTCCTGTACAGATTTGGTCGGTTCTGATAAAGAATGGTAAAGACTAGACCTCGAAACAACGATACCTCGATATAACGATACTCCTGTACAGATTTGGTCGGTTCTGATAAAGAATGGTAAAGACTAGACCTCGAAACAACGATACCTCGATATAACGATACTTTTTGCCGGTCCCGACTAATAAAAGCAATCTCGATATAACGATACCTTCGATTTAAGATCATTTTTAAGAAAAAAAAATTAAAGAATTTTTAAATTTCAAACGCCTTTTTTTCTTACAGAGTACATTTTTCGGCCGGAGTCCATTATACCGATGCTCCGGAAATCGGGGTTTAACCATTCTTAAGGCAGTTTAGCCCTGAAATCGATAGAAAACGTGTTTTTAGGGCGTGGTCGACACTTTTAGAAAAATTTTAAAATTTTTTACCAAAAATTGATTTTTTTTGCCTTGGTCCCCCCTGTGATGCAAAAAATCGAAAAAATTTTTTTCGTCCAAAAATCATTGTTAGGTGTCTCCTAGACCCAACTCCTAGGCCCCAACTGCTTGAAAAAGAAAGCCCGGGAGTTGACATGTCCGGGATAGGGCTCACACAGCTTTTTTATATCCTAAGCCTAATGGCTAAGCCTAAGCCTAACGGCTACACGCTGCTTAAAAAAAGAAAGCCCGGGAGTTGACATGTCCGGGATAGGGCTCACACAGCTTTTTTATATCCTAAGCCTAATGGCTAAGTTTGCCTAACGGCTACACGCTGCTTAAAAAGAAAGCCCGGGAGTTGACATGTCCGGGATAGGGCTCACACAGCTTTTTTATATCCTAAGCCTAATGGCTAAGCCTAAGCCTAACGGCTACACGCTGCTTAAAAAAAGAAAGCCCGGGAGTTGACATGTCCGGGATAGGGCTCACACAGCTTTTTTATATCCTAAGCCTAATGGCTAAGCCTAAGCCTAACGGCTACACGCTGCTTAAAAAAAGAAAGCCCGGGAGTTGACATATCCGGGATAGGGCTCACACAGGAGTCGGGCTGACCCAGCTCCTGTATATGTCAAAACTAACACCATATTCGTGCTCAGCGTGTGAAATTGGGTCTAGGAGACACCTAACAATGATTTTTGACGAAAAATTTTTCGATTTTTGCATCACAGGGGGACCAAGGCAAAAATCAATTTTGGTAAAAAAATTTTAAAATTTTTTTCTAAAAGTGTCGACCGCCCTAAAAACACGTTTTCTATCGTTTTCAGGGGCTAAAACTGCCTTAAGAATGGTTAAACCCCGATTTCCGGAGCATCGGTATAATGGACTTTAGCCCATTTTTCTTTTTCTGCACTGCTTTTGGTTTAGACTGCTTACTACTATTAGACTGCTTACTACTTCTATCAAGAGCGCAAAGAAAGTACAGCAGCCGAAAATTACCAATTTCTTCTTTTCTAACCGTTAATAAAAGTGCTTTTGTTGAACATTGTTGTGCTGATACAGCCAAGCCTCGATATAACGATACCTTGTCAGATTTTCGGTCTTAATAGCCTCGATATAACGATACTCCTGTACAGATTTGGTCGGTTCTGATAAAGAATGGTAAAGACTAGACCTCGAAACAACGATACTCGATATAACGATACCCTGTACAGATTTGGTCGGTTCTGATAAAGAATGGTAAAGACTAGACCTCGAAACAACGATACCTCGATATAACGATACTCCTGTACAGATTTGGTCGGTTCTGATAAAGAATGGTAAAGACTAGACTCGAAACAACGATACCTCGATATAACGATACCCTGTACAGATTTGGTCGGTTCTGATAAAGAATGGTAAAGACTAGACCTCGAAACAACGATACCTCGATATAACGATACTTTTTGCCGGTCCCGACTAATAAAAGCAATCTCGATATAACGATACCTTCGATTTAAGATCATTTTTAAGAAAAAAATTAAAGAATTTTTAAATTTCAAACGCCTTTTTTCTTACAGAGTACATTTTTCGGCCGGAGTCCATTATACTGATGCTCTGAAATCGGGTTTAACCATTTTAAGCAGTTTTAGCTCCTGAAATCGATAGAAAACGTGCTTAGGGCGCGGTCGACACTTTTAGAAAAAATTTTAAAATTTTTTTACCAAAATTGATTTTTTTGCCTTGTCCCCCTGTGATGCAAAATCGAAAAATTTTTTCGTCCAAAATCATTGTTAGGTGTCTCCTAGACCCAACTCCTAGGCCCCAACTGCTTGAAAAAGAAAGTCGGGAGTTGACATGTCCGGGATAGGCTCACACAGCTTTTTATATCCTAAGCCTAATGGCTAAGCCTAAGCCTAACGGCTACACGCTGCTTAAAAAAAGAAAGCCCGGGAGTTGACATGTCCGGGATAGGGCTCACACAGCTTTTTATATCCTAAGCCTAATGGAAGCTTCAAGCCTAACGGCTACACGCCGTTTAAAAAGAAAGCCCGGAGTTGACATGTCCGGGATAGGGCTCACACAGCTTTTTTATATCCTAAGCCTAATGGCTAAGCCTAAGCCTAACGGCTACACGCTGCTTAAAAAAAGAAAGCCCGGGAGTTGACATATCCGGGATAGGGCTCACACAGGAGTCGGGCTGACCCAGCTCCTGTATATATGTCAAAACTAACACCATATTCGTGCTCAGCGTGTGAAATTGGGTCTAGGAGACACCTAACAATGATTTTTGGACGAAAAAAATTTTTTCGATTTTTTGCATCACAGGGGGGACCAAGGCAAAAAAAATCAATTTTTGGTAAAAAAAAAATTTTAAAATTTTTTTCTAAAAAGTGTCGACCGCGCCCTAAAAACACGTTTTCTATCGTTTTCAGGGGCTAAAACTGCCTTAAGAATGGTTAAACCCCGATTTCCGGAGCATCGGTATAATGGACTTTAGCCCATTTTTCTTTTTCTGCACTGCTTTTGGTTTAGACTGCTTACTACTATTAGACTGCTTACTACTTCTATCAAGAGCGCAAAAAGAAAGTACAGCAGCCGAAAATTACCAATTTCTTCTTTTCTAACCGTTAATAAAAGTGCTTTTGTTGAACATTGTTGTGCTGATACAGCCAAGCCTCGATATAACGATACCTTGTCAGATTTTCGGTCTTAATAGCCTCGATATAACGATACCTCAATACAACGATACCCTTGATATAACGATACCCAGGGCCGGCCCCTTGGGGTATCGTTGTATCGAGGGTTGACTGTATGAGATTATCTCATCCACGGGGGGATTGGCAGGTCATACAAAAAGTAGTAAAGCCCTAAAGTAAAGCTTTGATCTGATGTAACACAGTATACGCATCTGAGTTTATAAAGTAACACATTGCACAGTTTTTACACCAAATAAAACATATGTATTCTTAAAAAGGGTTCTTGAAATTGGAAGAAAAAGAGGAAAGATCCGGCAATTTGAGGTCTTTGATTTGCTG
Source organism: Ditylenchus weischeri (assembly GCA_029231635.1). Taxonomy (NCBI): domain Eukaryota; kingdom Metazoa; phylum Nematoda; class Chromadorea; order Rhabditida; family Anguinidae; genus Ditylenchus; species Ditylenchus weischeri. The sequence goes on along the minus strand of JAMRYI010000105.1, from coordinate 106,314 downwards.
TGGAATATTCATGTTCTTGACAGCGGACACAGCTCTGCCTGGTGCTGCAACTATGCCTGCCTGCAAATACACCTACTTTGTAATCACGATGCCAGTTATTAGGTCATTCAGGAACACTAGGATTTTAACCCTACATCAGGGTTCACATGTTCTCTAATTTATCAGCGAATCGACAAATTTTGAGGCTTGATAGCTGGTGGAATAATACAATCGCTGATTTTTGAGTAAAAATTGTTATTGACTTGATACTTTCTTTTTTCAATCAGATTTCGATAAATGTTTTCACGAATGTGTTTATTTTTCATCCCAGTGTCGAATTTGTTTCTCAAGTGAGTTTGTTCTCTGCACGGCAATCAGTGTGCGAATAACAGAACCTTGCTGAAGCCAAAGGCTGTAAAGCTGTCTAGTCCAAACTATCGTTAGTTTTGATTTATTTCGTGTTATACCGTAAAAGGTTTAATATGATGATTATATTATAATCCCACCTCAAAAATGACATAATGTACCTAATATGTATTTTTCAAATGTCATTTAAATCCAAAGACAACGAAAATTTTCCCCTAAATTAAACCACTTTAACTCAAAACTTTGAGGGTTTAGAAGATTTCCTACACGTTTTCCCTCGAAATCTTGACTGAAAATGCAAAATTTGTCCAGTTTGGGGAAAAAAATCTCGTTGTCGTTAACGCCGTTGTTGGCTTTGGATTTTTTATAAAAGGGTTGTCGTATGTCGTTGTTGTTGAAATTGTTGTTTGTGTAAAAACATTTTTATAAAACATTTTATCCAACGGCAACGACGACGACAACGTTTATAAAAGAGTCATTGGGCAAAATACAGTCAACACTCGATTCAATTTGTTCCCGCATAAGGTCAACATTTTTTTAAACTAATTTCTTTAGTCTGTCATCAATTCTGACCCGCCAGTTCAGTCCGAAAAATTGCAAGGATTCCAATTTTTCCCCGTCGTTTATGGGAAATACGATGTTTTTGCGATTAAGACGCGCAACGCTCGCCTAAATTCTAAAAAAGGCGTACGTTAAAGAGTACGTTAGAGCGTCGACTACAGCCCATAAAATAACAAACCTCTTGTTTCTCCACTTTGTCTTGCTCCTGAATCCTGGTGAGTATCTCAGTCATATTTGTTTCGAGCACCATGCCACCCATTACCAATTCGCTCAGAATGTGGTGCACCTGAATTTACATGCTTACAACAGCAACGAGAAATGAGTGTCCCACCTTGTCAACGTGGAATATAAGATCCAACTCACACACATTTTCAAAACACCTGTCCAAAGTCTCAACAAACACTTGTATGAGGTCGAGTATGCCAAGCTCACTTTCCGAAGAGTCCACACAAAATACAAAGTAGAGGGTGGCGTAGTGTCTATAGATTAGTTTGTAATCAGAGCCCCCGATCAGAGTGCCCCCTTCCAGAAAGTTACACACATTGTCGTCCCGTTTGGACACCAATTGGAATGTTTCTCTGACAATGTGTTGCTGCTCCTCTTCGGTCTAAAAAGATCTAATGGTTGAACCCAAAATATTAGGTCTTATTTGGGCACTTGTTCGGTTGGGGCCCCCTTCAAAAATCCGACTTTCTATCAATTGTAACACTTTATTCGCCCTTTTTAGGCTTAGGGTAGACCAGCGTATGTTAAGATATGCTAAGAAATTCCTTGCGCACTTTTTTGGGGTCCGGGATCAATATTCATAGTTAATTCACAGTTAATAAAAAGAGGGCCTCCAACCGAACAGCTTCCCTTATTTGACAACAATCTGATAAAAATATTACATATCTGGTATAAAACTTGAGCAGCCTGGGTTTGCCGTGGTTGTTGAACACAAGTATGGCTTTAATCATTTGGCTACTGCGGTAAGGATAAAAAATTTGGCACAAACAATGCTCAACAAAATTTAGTGAAATTGACAGTCAATTTAGCATTTTTTAGAAATAGCAACTCCATAAAATATATTGGAAAAGTGCCAAATTTACTCAGATGTTTGCCAAATCACCACTAATTTGAAACTAATTTTAAGTGCGTACTGTTTATTGCATAAGCTTTTGTATATAAAGTAGTTTTTAGAAGTGTTTAGTATTGCTTGATTGCTAATAAATGCGGAAGGAATGTACATTATTGAAGGTGGACAAAAAAGAGGATATAAAAATAACCTGTAAGTTTTACAACTAATTTACAACTGTACAATTTAGTTTGTTTGCTTTTTTTAACTAGAAAATACCTTTTTAATATCTGCTACATGAAATACTTTGTTTGCAGGGAAGGGCAATGAAGAGTGTTTCAGTAAACATTTAGCTATCCTTAATGCCGCTCTTGGAGATGGATCGCTGTCTTGGAAGAAGTTAGTTCACAGGGCCACACGAAAAAACAGTCATATTTTCGAAAAACAATTACTTTATTTAAAGACCTGAGTTTTTACCTTTGCCGAATTAATTTAGCAGAGTTTGATAGCTCACTGGAAAGCTGATATCTGAGGCTATACTATGGTGTAAAATTTTAGAAAAAAGTGGGTTAATGATAACATGCAAAAGTAAAATAAAAAAATTGCGTAAAAATGTGACTGTTTTTATGCGTCATCCTGTACTTGTAAATTGATTTGTCACTTGCATTTTACATAGTAAAACACCTCTGGTCGGTTAACCCAAAACGGGGTACACAAAAATTCGTGTAAATTCACCATAAAAATAAATCGGAAATTGGGCGCTAGCGGTTAACCAACTGAAAGATCGTAAACGAAAGCCGGGGTTTTGAGAAAAAAAAACCTTTTTCAAACCGACTGAATCCCACACCCATTTTGAGTAACACAGGGTGGCCCTAATTTTTGCCGGGATTTGTTTTGCTGAAATTTATTGTGCCTTGACGAGTTCTTTTTTTTTATTTTATAGAGGACGCGCCGGGCAACCGAATGACACACATCATAAAACTTCTATCAGAACAACGCTACTGGTCGAACGTCAATCTCCAATGGTATCAAGACGCGCCTATTCATTCTCCACGGGTTACAGTTTGGGCCGCGATTGGTCCAAGAGGAATCATAAGGCCGGAAATGTAACAGAAATGTAAATCATGAAAATTTATCTGATGCGTCTTCGCTACCAGTTCCTTTTAGGACCCTACGATTCTTTTCATTCTTGCACCAATTGTGGCCCAAACTGTAACCCGTGGAGAATCAAGAGGCGTTTTTTAATGCCGATGGGGATCGACGTCAGACCAGTAGCGTTGTTCTGATAGAAGTAATTATGCGTGTTTAGTGTCATTCGATTGCCCGGAGCGTCCTCTTTCAAATAAAAAAAGAACACATCAAGACACAATAAATGCAAAAAGTTATAAGCAAAACAAATCCCGGCTAAAATTTGGGCCACCCTGTATTTGTTGTAGAGAAGATCAGAAAGTGAGCTATCCCCTGCACGTTCACTACAAACCCAACTATGTGCCTTTTGAAGAATCACTTATTTTTCAACGCAGTGCTCCTAACTTTGACAAAGAACTGAACTCTTCTGCCTTGCTGCATGTCTACTTCATTTATGCTGCTGTATGGGTCTTTCCAAAGCTCTCATTGCTATCCATCTAGCTGGTTGAATACTGACTTATTTTCAGAGTTTGGATGACTACCGCAATAACATTCGGCACTCTCTGGTCTCTGACTGGTTCGCCAAGGTTGGTTAATATAGGCTCACCCTGACTACTTCAACCAACCAATTTTTTCTAAGTTAAATGAAGCCGAAAATCCAAATTGGCTTATTGTCTTCGACTCTTCAAGAACCAGAGAGAAAAAAATGCGCACGAGTATCCAAGACAAGATCAAAAGTGACTTCAGTAAATATCTCAACAGGTATTTTAATTCTCTTCACAAACCAGACATGTTGAATTGTTGAATTTGTAGGTTGGTGGAGTTGAACGACTCCACAATAGACAGATCAGCCTTCAACTCCGTGCTCAAGTCTAGTTTTCTAGGCGCTCTTGACTTCCACTCTGACTTGCTCAGTAAAAGCATTCAAAGGTGCAAGGACATGGCCGGTGTTCAGGCGCAAGCCAACAATTTTCATCCATCACTTCTTATAAACATGCAGGTGGGCGCTGCTCTTTTTTGGTGGTCCCAAAAGTTTGCGAAATTTAGCTTTGGTCCCCATATTGTGTTTTGTTTCATTTTTAAAATTTATTGATGACTTTAATTTTGGCTTTTTTCTTCTAGACCGGCTGGATTTTTAGTTAATGGAATATTACGTTTACAAGAAAGTAAAAGACCAAAACAAAATTATTGACAAGTTTAAAAAGTGCAACAAATCACAATGTGGGGACCAACGCAAAATTCTGCGAACTTTTGGGACAACCTAATATAAATACAAGGTGATTTAGCCCTAGCACACCCTTTCAAAATTTGGATCTTAGTGTAATAGGGAAATTTGTCGCCAAACGAAAAATTATCAAAAATGGTCGATTTTAGGCCGTTTTCGTTTCATGCTTCTGATGTGGTTTTTTATTTTCGATTTTCGCATGCTTATACCCAAAACTTTCCTCACATTCGAATGAGCCATCACTTGCCCATAAAACAGTTGAAATTTTAAAACCACAATAAATTTCTGTGAAAATTCTCAGGAAAAAATCTTAGCCTCATTGACATGATTGAGATCCTGCCGAGTTTTTGTGTCCAATTTTTCTCAAACAAAACCGGAGACTAGATGGAGGAGTAAATTTGCTGCATTTTAGTACCAAGGACGTATACAAAAAATACAAATTTTGGGTGTTTTATACAAAAGTTAGATGGAAAACGCAAAAACCCCTGTTTTTACTTGGAAAAATGGCAGTTGTTTGCTGTTGATGGTCCCTCGTTTGCAAAACTCTTGGTTTTAAAAATTCTATTTTGGTAAAAAGATAGAACAGACTGTTAGCTTTCTTAGCTTTTCCTAGCTAGGACGGTCAATTAAAGGAGGACAGACTTTAAAGGGGTTATTTTGACTAGAAAATGGAATTTTTCGAACTTCAGTTAATTTGATTCTTCTCTTCAACCCATTCTTTTTTTATGCCAAACGATATAACCGTGAATACACCCGACAAAAACACATCAGATCGAAATTTTTAAATATTTTTTCCAAAAAAATTTTGCCTTGGTTCTATCCGTCTAGGGGCGTTTCGGTCAAAAAATTCCCATTCAGGAATTTTTGACGAAACGTCTTAACAGAACGGCAAGTTTGTACACATTCAAATTCATTCTTGTTTTTCCCGCAGTCGACTTTAATTTGTTTTCGCTCTTTTAACTTTAAACCTTTAAAAGGGCATGCTTCGGAGTGAAAAAAACTGTTCCCTGCCAATTCAAACGTACGAAACTCGTGGACGTAGATGGGCATAGTCCTTTAAAGGGGCAGGCTCACCTGTTTAAAATTTGTCTCCGCCAATTCAAAAATTTTTGCCTAATCATTGAACTTCTGTACGGGTTTTTCAACTTGGTTTCTAACAAAACTATATCTAAATTCAAATTCTAGGCCTTGTTATGTTAGAAACTTAGCTGAAAAATCCGTACAGAAGTTCAATGATTAGGAAAAAAATTTGAATTGGCGTGGACAAATTTTGAACAGGCGAGCATGGGTTGTATTGGGTTTCGATTTTATTAGTTTCGAAATGTGCGAGTTCGAATTTTTTCCGTTTTCGGGTTTTTTCGTTTTCGAAATTTCCGTTTTCGAATATTTCTGTGTTCGAGAGCTACTTTTGCGAATTTCTTTTTTCCGATTTTTTTCCAATAACATAAGCTTTTAAAATTATTTGTTCTGTATAATTTTTTTTATGAAAATATACTTCTATGAGTATTCTTGTTTGAATTATCCTGTATTCACAGTTCATTAAGGGTCAAAGTATTGCCTTTAAAGTCATTTCAAAGCCTATGCAATGCGTTTAGCACTGCCCTTGGTGCATTGTTTTTGTGGATTTTTCCGACTTTTGATGGCTATATTGAGTTTCGCTAAATTTAATCCAACTGGTTTGGTTTTTTTATTCAACTATATTTATGTTTTATAGAGTACGATGATGATAAGCGACAGTGAAGAAGAAATTAATGTCTTCGGTGATTCCAGTGATGGAGATCAAGAGGCCGAACGTCCTTCGTATTGGTTACGAAAATCGTGAGCGAGTCGCATTGAGATTCATCGACAACAAAAGAAGCCAACTTATTTTGACCTAAAAAGGTACTTTTTGTGCTTTTCTGATTTCAATATTCCAGTGTCTGTACTTTTATTTAGGATACAAGCTTTAACAAAATTGAGCTACTAATGTTTTTGGCGAAGATCAAGTGGTCATGCACACAGAAGTCATTTTTGCTTATCGTGAACCTGAATGCTTCAAGATAGTTTGGACGAAAATTGAACCAGGAAAAGAAATTCTATTTTATCAGTTTTCCGAGACTTAACCAATTTGAATTTGTCGCATCGCGTTCAATTTCAAGGTGTGCCTAAACTTACAGAGTTTTTCTACTATACGTCTAGGACGAGATCGTTGCTCAAGTGCTTTTCTGATCTAAAGGAACGTTTTTAGACTTGGATAGATGGACTAAACGCTAGACAGAATAAATCCGGTGCCTCATCTTCCATCAAGTGGTGGTGTAAACCAATGAAGAAAATTTTCACAGTCTTCAAATGTGTTATCTTGTTAGAAACCTGTTTTTGTTAATTATTTTATATTACATTATATAATTATATTACTGAATGAAAAAATCTCCTTGATTTTTTATCGCTTATATTTTGTAACACGAATATATCCCAAGTAACCAAAACCGCCCTAAACTGGCCCTAAATACCAGTTTAGAGTATTTAGTGATTAGGAAGTGATTAGAAAAAAGTGGTGATTAGGAATGGTTCGCAGTAGTTTTGGTTTTTATGAAAGTTAAAGGTGGTTTCAGATGGTTTGGCTGGATTAGGCTGATTTAGAGAGGCTTTGTGTAGTTTACAGTGATTGCAGATGCTTATATGGTCGTGAAATCTGTAAAGAGATATTGACTATGTATATGACTTTGGCTTTTTCACTGATTATGGCTATAAATATGGTACGTTTACTATAACCATATCCACCTGGACATCCATCTGACCAGGAGGTACAATCACAGTTTTGGTCCTATCAAACAAGATTTATCACACGATTTTACGTCAGAAATAAGGGTTTGAATGCGGTATGTTGACTGTGACTTTTCAAAGAACAGGTAAAGAACAGTCAAAGCAGTCGATAAACTATATACTTGTATAAAGACTGAGCTGAAAAGTAAGTTCTCGAATATATGATTGTTCTCGTTTTCTCCAAAAGCGGTAAGTTCGAAAATAATTTTAGCAAAATGGGAAATTTTCGAAAAAAAATAGTTCCAAAAGGGAAATTTCCAAAACGGAAAAAATTCAAACCCGCAATTTCGAAACTGATAAAATCAAAACCCAATACAAGCGTGAGCATGCCTCTTGATGTTTCGTCGTAAAACCTTCTCCCGAAATTGAAACAAAATAAAGGGGCTCGAATCCATAGGACTAAGAAAGAGGCTTAGAGAGAAAATCAGAAATACAGGGTGTTTCAAGAAATTGCACTTTTAAACTGCCAATTTTTGTTTGACGCGTTTTGTAACGCAGATCTTCCTCAGTTTGATGACAATTTTGGTATATAAAAACCACGATTTTTGCTTGGTCCCCCTGTTGTTTGGCTCCTGGTCTGTAGGTGGCCTTTGGATGGGTAAGGCCAAAACAACAGGGGGACAAGCTGAAAATCGTGTTTTTCACATTATATACCAAAAAATTGTCATCAAAAACTGAAGGATCTGCGTTTACAGAATTTCCAATTCGCGTCAGAACAAAAAATTATGGCAGTTTAAAAGTGTGCGAATTTCTTGAAACACCCTGTAAAAGTCAGCCGACTGTGGGAAAAAACAAGTGAATTTGAATGCCTGCGAACTTGGCGTTCTGTTAAGACGTTTCGTCAAAAATTACCATTTGATAATTTTTGAAGAAAAGTCTACGCACCCTAATAATTAGTGACTAGAAGATGTTGTTGCCACAGATGTGGCTATTCGTTGGCGCCGAGGACCTGCGTGGGGCATACACGTAAAAAAATGATGCATGTTACCACCAGGATTTGAACCTGTGATCATGCCTTAATCCGCAAAAAACACAAAATTGCCTTTGTCCCCTGTTGTTTTTAGAACTTTCAAGGGCCATAACTTTTTTGAGACAGTCACACCCAAGTTTTCATAATTTTTTCAAATAGTAAATCAACCACGCAGTCGAATGGTGTAATCAGATTATGATCTGATTAAAACACCTAATTTCAATGTGTGACATACTACAGACAGATCAGCGCTATAGTAAAGGATTCTTTTTAATGCGTTTGGAAATGCCCCTTTGTAACTGACCCCTTGTATTAGATGTATCATTTTAGACCTTTGGATGGAAGACTTCAATCAGCATCTTGACGCTATCACCCAGTTGACTAAAACTATTCGCAAGGATCGACGAGATGAATGGCCCGATACACCGAAGAGCTATGTAAAAGGTAAAAAATACACAAACGCAAAAACTTTTCGTTTTTTCGCAGGTGAAAACTTGTGCAATGGTTTTTTTGGAATCGTGCGTTTCGCCGATTGTTTTGACCCGGTGTTCGGTTTCGAAGGGCTGGAGGTTCGACGATGTGTGGTCAAGACAATCTATCTGCAGCGTCATCTTGAATCAATTTTCACCAACAACAATGAAGTTACAGACGGCTCCGAGTCAGATAATACGAAAACTGAGCTGTCCCGTTTCTATCGGAGACTGATCATGGAGTTGTACATCTTGAATCGGTTAGTTAGATAAAAAATTCGTTCATTCGTTTAATTATTATTTCTTAGATGTCGTCACGAGCATATTATGCACTCTCATTCTGTGTTTATTTCGGATGGTGATCTTCATATTGTTCTTCCGCGTTTTTATGTGTTACGGCATCTGATTGAAATGTATAGAATCAGAAAGCAATCTGAGGTTTCGCTCTTTTTGTTACTTGATTTTACATGATTTTTTGTTTGAAGCCTATTGCTGTGCAAATCATTGCTAAAATTCTTCGTCAGTTGTGCTTTGCTCTGGACTATTTGAAGCGTGCTGAGATAATTCACAGGTATGTCGCATTGACGAAATTTATGGTCCTTGGTATCTCATTTCAGAGATGTGCAGCCGGACAACATCTACATCACTCGACAGGGAACAGTCAAGCTAGGCCACTTTGGACAGTCAGTAGCTCTTTCGGGTGATGCTCATGAGTCTTCCAGCCATGGATGCAAAACACCGGTCGGAAAAGAAGAATACATGTGCTTTGAAAAGGTGATTTTCTGCCTTCTATCTATTTTGCGCAACGGTTTTTAGATACAAAATATGCGGGCTGAAACAGAAGAATTTCTCTTGTACCAATATTCTGCAGATATTTGGTCATTGGGCGTCCTTGTCTTGAATATGGTTTCTTATTTTCCGGATGAAAAAGTTAGTATACTTTGATTTTTAACTTATTTTTCTACGCAATCTTTTCGGCATCTATAGTGTCAAAAGCTACGAAAAGATTTTGCTGTTGCCATGCGTAAAGAGGGAATGCCCTTTATTTGGATGACCGTTGAAATGCTGGTGAATAGATAATATTTTTATTTATTATTTTAATTTTTTCAGTGATTGTTTTCAGCAATTGCGTGCCCGATTAGTGAAAAGTGGTGGTGAAGAGCTTAAAATTTTTCTCAGCGATCACCTTCTAACTGTATATCCTGAGGATCGAGCAACTGCTGCTAACTTGCTTGAAACGCCTGCAATGAAAAAGTGGTGCTCCAAAACTGTTGATGAGGACAAGCAATTTCTTCGCAACAAGTTCATTAATGAAGTGGACTTTGCCAATCGTTTCAAACTGGAAGAAAATTCGCCTAATTATGAGTATGTCTTCTGCTTTGGTGCTATTGGTGCTATTGTTGATTTTATTATAGGTGTCTAGAAACGGTTCGTCTCACGCTAGAAGCATTGTTCTTATTAGTAAAAAATCAACGTTTAGAAAGATATCCCTGCCGAGTTTTACTGGGTAAATTTTGCCAGAATTTGACTTTGCTCTTTTATAATTTTGGTCTCTAGAGTGATGCTTGGAAGAATTTGGACAGCAGCGAGTTTTGATAAAATTTCATTACGTTGATAAGAAATGTCATAGCAACGAGTAGATTAGTCTTGTTTTTTAACGTTTTCACCTTAAAGCTTATTGTTTTGTAGGTATCGTTTTAAGTTCTCCGATGCTGAACCACTTTTCCGAATCTTGCAAACTGAGTATAAATTCGGACATATTGAGTTGACCGATCTTATCTCGCTGGATTACGAGGTTAAGGAGCTAATTTACAAATTTGTGGGAACCGAAGAAAACAAACGACTGGATTATCTCAGTTAGTCTTTTCGCGTTGCTAATTGTTTACACTTTAAACCTAGTTCTGCTTTAGGAGGTACAGTTTCCCTGGCTGACGCAATGACTGGAACGAGCAAGCAAGTCGACATTGAAATTCGCTTTGCTCCAAAGAAGCTGCATCGTCTTTTCTATCGTTGAGAAGACCTGTCTTAGCTATTGAAATTTTTTGAAACTTGTGTTGAATGTCTCCGATTATTGCCATTTATCTTGTTTAAAGTAAATAAACAGACCTAATATTTTTGTGTTTTTGTGTCCAAGAATTTTGGATCCTGGACATTTTGATTGCAGTGAGTGTCTACGGTTTTGTAAAATAACTTAAAAATCGTAAAAATGATTGTAGAATGACTCGTTTCTTTTCTAACTGATTGTCGGGTGCTAGACAAGAATCCACGGGAGCTTTCTCATTCTCGTCTCATAAATGATCCCCTTCCAATTATTAGCATCATTCGTCTCAGGGTTGGAAAAATGTAGCCTAAAGGCTACAAAATCGGCCACATATAGCCTGTTTTTGTGGCCTTTCGGCCACATTTTTCCAACCCTAATCTGTCTTTTTCGCGAGTTCTCGCAGCTTAAGAAAATGTTTCTCTTTAAGGCCTCATACGCAATGGTGGACTGTAAATTCAACAATCCTCACTTTCCAAAAAAAAATTCGGTGCCGTTTCGGTGCCATCTGTATCTGAGATTCAGGGCTACCGAATAGGCTATTGGTCGAGTTGGTATTGATTTAAAAATATTGAACAAGAATCAACAATCCTCACTGCGGATTGTGAGTGAGGACTGTTGAAGTTTTTTCAGCATTTTTCAATTCATAACAACTTGATCAATAGCCTATCTGGTATTCCTGAATCTCAGCTACAAGATGGCACCAAAAGAATGATTTTTGGGAAAATTAACGGCCAGTGAGGATTGTTGAATTAACAGTCCACCATTGTGAACAAGGCCTAAGTAATTTACATCACCTTTTCCCACTACTGCGTACCCGTATATATAATCACTATCGGATAGTATCCGATAGTATAAGTATAATTATCACGATAATTATCATAATAATTATCGTCACGAGTTCCGCGCTCGCTTAACTACCGTGTGTCAGAAACCTCCGGTCGAGTATGAGCAAGCATTGGTAAATTTTGTAATCTACATCAGTCAGCTGCGGAAGAAGAACAATTATTAATTTTCTAACTTCTTTGAGTTTGCTTCTTGTCTAACTTTGATGCTCTGTCAGGTACTCCTACTTTTTGGCCTGCGATGAAACTGCAGTTTGGCTGGGAGAGAAAGGGCGCTAAAGAGATTGGTATCTTGTCCGGATTTTTATTAAATCTTTGCCTTTATTAGGTCTCTGTGCTGTCGACGGGACACGACAAGCTGCGCGTAACGGTGATGTTGACAGCTAGTGCTCGGCACCGGCGCCGATTTTTTCGCATGCAGCTATGCTCCGTTCAAAGCAAAGATCCGCCAGCTCTACGAAGACTGGATGATGAATGGCGAGAAAGAATTGACAAAAGGTAGCTGCTCCAATGACCATCTACCTCCAATGGATCATCGAAGCCTGCGCAAGCATCTCAAAGGAGCTCATCGTCAACTCGTTCAAGGCCTGCGGGATTACAAATTCAACCGATGGGAGCGAAGATGAAGAAATTCACTGCTTCAAGGAAGACAGGCCGGTGCCAAGTGGTCGAATCAAGCTTCAACATGCTCGCGAAGACAAAGAATTGGCGAAGCTGCTAGAAGAAATCAATATTGAAGAAGAAGAGGAAAATTTTGAATATGATAGCGATATTTCGTTGGAGTGCTAAATTATTTGTCCATTGGTTGTAAATAAAGTTTTAGTTTTGGAGAGGTTTGGAGATAATTGTATTCATTAATTTCTTGAAGTACTGAGATTGAAGAATAGACGGGCACTCTCTTATTAGGGGGGTCGAAAAATAGACGGGCATGCCTGTCTATTAGAGAGAATACGGTAAGTGCCGGTTAAAAAAAGGAACTTTTATCGACCGGGGACGTCAGGGGTGCCGGTTTATCGGGGCATTTTTTCCTTATAATCCTGTAGTGGCCAACCAAATCAGACTCAAAGTGCCGGTTTATCAAGGGTGTCGGTTTGTCGTTGGTTGACTGTACAATGATATTTGTCGATCTGATTATTCAGATTTTCGAAACTTTATCAAAAAGTTATTGGCGAAAAAAAAACCGACTAAATTCTTGAATCACCCTGTACTGTTTTTTTGGGATTGAGTAAAAGATGGTTTTCCTTGTTTAGTTCAAATTGAGCCGCTTCTACTGGAACCTGGGCTTACTAGAAAATGCATTGCGAGAATTAGACCAGTTGGATGCATTCTTGAGTGGACTCATCTGGGACCTGTCTTTGGAGACCACCGCTAAAGGTGATTGTCATGGCAGTTGCTGATTACTTCACTGATTTCCTCCATTTTAAGATTCACACAAACCGTTCCAATGGTTAAAGCAAATAAAACTGTTGCCGTTTGGTAAACAGTGTCCTCTGTTGGGTGCTGCGATTTACTTAAACAGCACTACTGATCAGATGTCCCTGGTGGAGTGGAGGTGTTTCATCCTAGCTCAACAAGTGTTGCTCACCTTCCACATGTTCCATGAAAGATTAGACCTAATTGAAGAGCAACAGGAAAGGGATAGGCATAACCAGCAAGCACCTAAGGATGAAGAAGTCAAGCAAGGCATATCTGAAGACCTTGCCCAATCTCTGCGATCCAACTTTGTCACCTTTATCTTGCGCTATACACATGACTGTTTGATGCGCATCACTGAGGAAGTTATTGTGCTGAAGGTAAGCTACGATTTTTTTTAAATAAGTACTACTCGTGACCGTAGACGATAATGGTCCTTTTAGCTAAAATTAACACTTTTTTATCTATTTTGCATGCACCAGCAACCAATACAAATTACAGGCCAACTACAGCCCCAGCCTGCTATACATGCTTAGTCTTGTGTGGCACGCTGAAGTATTCCGAGTATGTGACTATTTGGTAGATGATGTACTGCGAGTAGACACCGCTTCCTACTACATCTGCCAAATGACATATCTCCACTGCAATGCTGTAATTCAACTCACCCACTACACCCATCACTATTAATTGTTTAGGTAGTCGAGTTGGTGCCTTTCCTGTCCTCCACCACCCTCAACCACAATGACTGCACCATCGCGAGACGTTGGTTGGAGTGCACCCCAACTCAGCAATTGGATGAGCCCAGTGCTGAAGTGTTTGCCCAACTGTGTGGAGTATTGCTGCTGGACACTACTAACGCAACCATAACAACACCATTTGCCACATTTGCTGAGGAATGTTTGAAAAGAGGGGTCGAAATATTCGGGTTGTTCAACTGGCATCGACACTCTGAGTTGTTTAACTCTAAACTGGCTGAGTTGCTTGGGTGGGTGGATTATTATTTTTAGTTTGTTAACAGTTGGTAGAATCGACCCGATTTCAGAAAACACGACAGACGGGCAGCGTTTAAGTGTTTGCAGCAGAATGCCGACAATCACTTTAACGGAAATGGCAACAGCACAGAATTTATGGTGCAATACGCTGACCGATTGATGGAAGAGTATGAGGATTTGCTAGGAGACGATGAATTGTGGGTTTTATTTTAAGTAAATACTAGATCTGTGCATAATTATTTTTATTTTATTAGGTTGTCCCAAAAGTTCTGTCCGTTTATTAGAAATGAAATTTTTGTGGTATTGTTGTTTTTTCTATAAATTTTGACAAGTTTTTTAGAGTCGACCTCTCATTTTGTAGCTGACCATCTTGGCTACGTAATGAAAGGTTAACTTTTAAAAACTTGTCGAAAAATTTACCGTATTTCCTCTAATTAGCGGCCCCCCTGATTCAAAATCGTGTTTTTAGCCCACTTTTTGATCACTTCTCTCATGCAAGTTACCATCCATTTAGTAGCTCATCTTTCTAGCTAATGCCAAAAACACGATTTTGAATCAGGGGGCTAATTAGAGGAAATACGATATAGGAAAACAGAATTACACACAATTTCAATTACATTTAATTTACACTTACATTTACATTTACACTAACACTTTTTACAAAACTTATAATCCCAATTTTTAAAGTAAAAGACTATAGATAAAGATTTTTGAGGCTGTTAATAGTTTATATTAGAGTTGGGTAATGGTTAGTAACCGCGGTAACAATTTTGGTAACTAACCGAAACCGTAACTAACCGGTTAGTTACCGGTCAGTCACCAGGCTCGCTATAAATCACCAAAAAAACGGTGATTATTAAGTTAACTATGTGTGCATAATTATGTGTGTTAACTATCTAAATAGTCAGTTAGAGTCTAACTGTTAGACCCAGAATGCTAATTTCTTCAATTCGGCCAGTAAACAACAACAATTGGAAGAACCACTTGATTTTTTTCGTTAAATGATAAATATGATTTGTTTAAACGGCACAGCTATTAAGGCGGGGACCAGCAACTCTCATGACTGTTTTCTATAAACGTTCTACCTAATCCGACGAAAGTTTTCTGCCTACTTTTTAAAAGTAGGATAAGGTCATAAATATGAGATTTGACATGTAACGAGTGAAAACAAGGACGATTTTTGAAAAATGGCTGGTCCCCGCCTTAATTCGCAGTTATCTTGTGGTTATTTGCATAAATTTGAATATAAAAGCAAAATACATAAATCACCGGTTCTCGGTGACTAACCGGTAACTAACAGCTCTCTTTAAATCACCGGTGATTAACCAACCCTAGTTTATATCGTCTTTTTTCAAAGTACTTTATGTCCGTTTCTCGATCGATTTCTATCTATTTTGCTTTTCTTTTTCCCGCTTTTCGCTAGTTTTTTTATACAGTTTTCTAAGACACCAGTCAAGGTAAGCTGAGTCGATTAAATGTGGTCAAAGGGATTGCGGAAACATTCCTAAATCTTTAAATCATGCCAAATTAAATAAAAATTTGGTGCTGCAATTCGATCCAATACAATATAGTGTCCATCGGCTAAATTGCTAACGTGTAAGAAAATGTTCTATAATTCCACTAGTTTAGTACTTTATCATGTTACCTGACTCTGTTGCTATCAAATAGTAATCAATCCAGCAGTAAAAACAATGAGAAATTCGTGTCTCTTCTTGAGCGCATGGCACTCAGCAACCGACATATGTACAGGTAACAGCAGTTTATATTTTCTTCAGTCTTATAGGACCACTTCTAGAAGCAGTCTGGACTGGAAATGGCCTCTGACTTTGCCCATACATATCCGTTCTATAGCTGAGAACCTGCTACTATCGGTGCTCAACTCGCCCATCCAGTTGGAATTGGACTTGGTCAGTGACTTCCCCACCTCTCTGTCCCAATGCCAGGTCAAAGCGGTTTTCAGACCAGTGAGTGCGGACGTGCTGCAACCACTGGAGCCTACATTTTATAGCTCCACAGTGAGTTAAACTGGTTTTTTTCGCAAGAAATATTTTCACCCCTTTCTTTACGAAATATTCAAAAGGATAATATTAGCTCATATCAAAAAATTTTTCATGTGAAAAAGATTGTAGTTTTTTCCATTGTGATTTTTGACAATTTTTCTAAAAGTTCACACCTTATTTTGTAGCCAAGAATCTCAGCTATAAAACGAGGGGTCAACTTTTAAAAAATTGTCAACAAATTTATGGAAAAAGCACAATTTTGTAGCCAAGAATCTCAGCAACGAGGGGTCAACTCAACAAATTTAAAAACAATGGTGCGAACTTTTGAGACGACCTATTATAAGCCTAATAATAGGCTGATAATTGCAGATAAGCGACAATGTTTGTCGATTTGCATGTGTATCCAAAGGTGGGAGGAGTGCTTCCTCCAGCAGCCAAGTAGATGACTATTTGGTGCTCACTTCTCAAACAGACTGCTCCCTAGTTGGCAGTGGTTCAGTCAGCAGAGTGCAATTGCAGGGGAAGGTTGTGTTGATCAGTATTCAAGTGGATGGTTTTCTACAAGGGTGAAGTTTAGGCTACTGTACCTGGCTGTTTTGCCCTGGACCATCTGGAAGTGACCATTGCCAAAGCACTTACCTTCCATCTTCACTACCAGAAAGAGATGGTTAGAGGGGGGAGTAGGCTGGAGAATGTGCTCTGTTTGGTCGACATCAAGAAACCATGGGTGGTTATGGAGCCAGCTGGTGGTAAGTCTTTCCTCAAAAATTATGAGACTGTAAATTTGGCTCTTTTTGCAGCCAATACTCAGTTTCTGGCAGGAGTTGTCCAAAAGATGTGTTTTCGAGTTCATACTGGCACCATGGCAATGGACAGTCCTTCACCCCTAAAATTTTGTCTGGTCGGCTTAAAACCTCTGATGGAATTTATGGTAAACCATACTTTCGTTTTTTAATACTGAATGCGATTTCCGGCTTTAGACTCAAGATGGCCGGTGGGACAAGGAGTTAAATGTGCAAGTAGTACCACTCAATGCCGACCAAAGTCAGCTAGTGGAGGTGTTTATGTGTTTGGCCATCGATAGAATGAACTTCTCTGCAGACCAGTCCTCCCTCCTCCACCACGAAGTTTATTTATATAAAACCAAAGTAGCTAATCGCAATGTAAAGTAATGATTAGGTGCAAGTAGACTGGGTTGGTCGCAGCTGGCACTTCCCCTTGACCTTCCTACCCATTGTATCCCTTCGTTCAATGACCTCTCTGCTGGGAGATCGTGTGCTCTTTGAACTAGACATCCAGAGGTGTGATACCAACCGAGTGCTCAAGCTAGTGCCCACACAAGCCAAGCTGTTGCAGGACCAGAGCTTAGCCAAAGAGCCGGTGGAAGCACGACTTATGAATCCAGTCCCATTTGAGGTTGGTTCAGTTAGTTAACTTGGCTATATACCCAGTCATTGAATAACTCTCACAAAGGAGGGACCCTGACTGTGACCTAAGGAAACTTCGCTGAATTTTTTTTGCGTATTCTTGTAGAGCGTCCCCAAGTTCTCAATGAATCTGGCTCCCCAGCTCTGATTGTCCACAAAAAGTGGTAAAGGGTCACTCAAAGCAAGGGTCACTTCTAAAAACACCTCGATACCCATATCATGGTTTTTCTTAACTGACCCATGGGCCATGGGTCATTCCTAAATTTTTGTTAGCTTTCAGTGCTGGGGAGCCAGATTCATAATAAACTTTTGTACGCTCTACAAGAACACGCGGAACAAATTTTTTTATTGAAGTTCCCTCAGGTCACAATCACGGTCCCTCCCATGTCAGTGCTTATGCAGGGATGTCAGTGCTTACACAAAATTACTGCAATATTTTTGGAAAATTTTGTCAAGGCCTTCTGCGGACCGATGGAAACCTCCAAAAAATTCTGAGATTTCAGCCAACAATTCAAATAACTTAACTATAAAAAGAAGTTAAATAAATTTATTAAAAGGAGCTAGTTAGAGAACACAACCATTTGTGAAAAAAAGTCGTTCAAGCTACTGAAAAAAGTAAAATATGCGGTTTTTAAAAAGGGTAATATTTAATTCTGCACGCTCATTTCTGAAAAATGCCCGCTAATTTTATAGTTGCATTTTTCTCTACATTTTTGTGTCAATTTTTTAAATATTTTTAACATTATCGTGTAGTACAAGATCTCAGCTTTCCAACGAGCTATCGAACTTTTTTCCGAAATGATAAGATACAGGGTAGAGTTGGATTCAATCGGTCAATCGAACCGGTTGGTTAACTGAAAACCGGGTTTTTTTTGGCAAATAAACCGATTTCAACCCGGTTTCAAAAAAACCGGAAAAACCTGAAACCGGTTTTAGCAAAATACCTGTTTAAACGAAAACTGGGTACAATTCGGTTAACCGACCGAAAATTTTTTGATAAAACCGGAACCGAAAACCGGCTTTGAAAAAACCGGTTTTTTAAAACCGACCGATCCTAAAAAAACCGAGTGAATCCAACCCTAATATAGGGTTTGAAAAAATAAGTGTTGTTTCGTCTCAACCCTCAATATCCAGATTTCTGAAATCATGCGATGAAGTTTGATAGTTCGTTAGAAAGCTGAGATATTGGGCTACACGATAATGTTAAAAGTTTTAAAAAATTCGAAAAAAATGTAGAGAAAAATGCAAATAAAAAATTAGCGGGCATTTTTCAGACATTAGCGGGCAAAATTAAATACAACCCTTTTAAAAATGGTGCAGTAATCTTTGTGTCACCCTGTAATACAGGGCCTGTATAACTAAAGGTCCTTATCCTTCATCCGCGCCACATTTTATAAAAAAATTTAAGTTTGTGATTTCTTTTTTGATCGAAAGCTCAACAGAAGACTTAAAATACAGGGTGTCAGAAAATAACGTATACGATTGATTTTATGCGATTTTTTTGTTGCTGTTTTGTTATTTTACGGTTTTTTATCTTGCGTGACAATCTTTTTCTGCTAACTGAAGACGTTTTTGATGAGGAAGTGTGGACATTTCAACAGGACGGCGCACCAGCTCACAAAGCAATTGAGACGCAAGACTTTCTTCGTGAAAATTGTCCCGATTTCATTTCAGTCGACACTCACTGGAAGACTGCTAATGGCGAGTGGCCACCGAATTCGCCCGATTTGAACCCGCTCGATTATTCAGTGTGGAGTATTCTGGAAGAGAAAGCATGTCAAAAGCCTCACCCGAATGTGAAATCATTGAAGCGAGCATTGAAAAAGCTTGGGAAGAAATCAGCGTTGAAACATTAGAGAAGATAGTGGATAATTTTCCAAAGTGGCTGAAGGCCTGTGTCAATGCCAATGGTGGTCATCTTCGAATAATTCTGTTGTTTTATTGTTATTTGCTGTGTTCTTAAATCATTTTGATAAATAAAATCAATCGTATACGTTATTTTCTGACACCCTGTAGAGTACATCTTGGTCTTTGCTGTCATCCTTTTGCTCTGACTTCATGTATATTTTCTTTTTGTTTTCTTTTTCAGTCTTCGGTTGAATCACAAGAAGTATCAGGTCATACGGAAAGTATTGACACAAAATTTCAAATCCTTGTATCTCGCTCATTTGTTAACATTTTGTGGCAATCTTTTTTTTGTTTTGTAGCCCTGAGTCTACTCTATGGGAAATATATGAACTTTATTCAACAACTGTCTTTCAACAACTGTAAATTCGACTGACCAAGGACAAGATCGCTGATCTTGGATGGGAGATTCTGCCGCACCCGCCTTATTCTCCAGATTTGGCTCCTTCGGATTTTCACCTGTTCTTGTCAATGCAAAACTATCACAGAGAGAAACAACGTTGAACAAGTGAAAGCGGATTTGGAGGGTTCTTGAGTCAAAGCCAGCGAATTTCTTTGCTAGAGGAATTGCAAAATTGCCAGAAAGATGGGAAAGTTATTGATGCGGAAGGATCCTATTTTGTTGAATGATTTGTTTATTGTTGAATAAAGTTCAGTTATTTCCTATGAGTAGACTCTGGGCTACAAAACAAAAAAAAGATTGCCACAAATGTTAACAAATGAGCGAGACACAAGGATTTGAAATTTTGTGTCAATACTTTCCGTATGACCTGATACAACAAAAAGAGATAAAATGAGTCTAAAGGTGTTGCCGTATAAAGGATAAGTACCTAACTAAATAACTGAACATACAAAAACCATAATTTCGCAGCCTCTACTAGCCAACTCCTCCTACCGAATAGTGTGGACATTGCCCAGCTCCAAGATTGGAAAAAGCATTCCGATAGTTCACTACCTACAACTCGACTACAAATTGGAGATTGATGAGGATTGCTGCAATTGGAATGACCAGCATGAGCAGCAACTGCCCTGCAGCATATCACCCAAAGACAGTACTGTTTCGAGAACAAACTCAATTTCGCTGTTCACAAGGTTTATTCCAATATTGCACAATTACAGGCCTAGGCACTTGTTTATTTGGGGTGGGAAGTGTCATTTTATAATATTTTTTAAGTCAAAAAAGTTGTTTACCAACACTTTTCCACATAAAAAATCCATTTTTGTAAAAAAGTTTTGACCAAACTTTGACTTTTTGGCTTGGGGGACCAAGCTAAATCAGGATTTTGGTCAAATTTTAGTATATTTTTTCCGAAAATGGATTTTTCATGTAGGAAAATGTTAGAAAACAACTTTTTTTTATATATAATATATAATTATATATAAAAATTACTATGGAGACATTTAAACATGATTTAAAAAAAGTATAAAATGCGCTATCCCCCCACAAGTAAACAAGTGCCCAGGCCTAATGGTGTGTTTTAGGTGGAGTACGAAGTGTGTGCCCAGGTGTTATGTGCTCAGTCAGTGTTGTGTCGCCTGGATGTACAGTGTGACCTGATTGTGTCTCTCAGGTCGCTCACTAACAAGGCACAGTCCATTATAGTGGTACTGGAGGTGGACAATCCACACTACTGGCTAGCTGTCGACAGATTCAAAGGCAAGTTATCCATTACACTTTGCCCCCGCTGCACTCGATTGTAATATTTATTCGTAAAAGTCTTTAATAGCTGTTTATTTAAATTCTGGAAAAATTTTCACGCAAAAATTTTTGGTAAAAAATTTTTAAAAAACATTTTGCCTTAATCCCCTTAGCTAAATTGAGTGCTGGAGATATAGTGTGATCTAGCATTACCAAATTTTCTTATTCGCATTGGGCTCCTTAATGGCTTACTAGAAACTAGAATTGCAGGGCTACATTCTGACTTAAAAAAAACCAAATTATAGTTATAAAAACATCGAAAAATACTTGTTTTTACAATTTGATGGGGTAAATCAGTAATTTGGTAGGGGAAAAGGCTCTCCCTTGTTCTAGCGTTATTGTTCTAGCCTAAGTTGTTATAACCGAAAATTCTTATAGCCAAAACGGTTATATCTCTAATTTTTTATGGTAGTAAAACAACAAATCTATATATATATTTAACTGATTATTTAAGTAACAGTGAAAGCCAGAACAATTTTTTTAAAGCAGGTGAACATGAGCCACCACAAAAATTGTAACTTTTGGCTATAAGGATTTTTGGCTAAAACAATTTAGGCTAGAACAAGGGAGAGCCGGGTAAACAATTTGAGCCTTCATGAGATGACCTAATATTTTCATAAAAACTGTCTAGACTTACTAGGGTTGGAAAATTGCGCCATTCTGAGCCCCAAAATATAGTACATTTTGAAAAAAAATAAGACAAGATGAAAAATTGCCTAATAAAAAAGTTGCCAACCATAGATTTTACTCAAGCATACTAAGAAAATTTTATATAAACTTATTTTTCACCCAAATAATACGCCGATTTCAGTGGTGAATGTGAAGGAGAGCGGAGTGGGACAGACCAGTTTCAGCATTATACCCAAAAAAGTGGGCTTCCTGCCTTACCCCTCTTTATTCATTCATCAGCACCTAGACAGCAGCAGCAATGTAGGCAACTAGAAAGAATGTGGTTGTATTTAACCATTCTTAATTTAGGACAGACGCTCTTTTTCAGAACAAACTATGTTTGGGGGGCGTCTAACTTCTTTTCACCGCAACCAAGGAAAACAAATCCATGTGCTCGGACCCTTGCTAAATTCCGACGATACTAGCTCAAGTGGGTCTGGCCCTGTGAAGAAGAGTTTTAAATTGCAGGCCAAAGACCGCATTCAGAAGTTGTTTGAATGAACCAGAACGTGTGCATACAAACTATGTATTGTGTACAAAAATTCAATAATTTAACTATAAATTTTCCTGTGATAGTCTGTGCAACATACTTTCTTGCAAAATAATTTAAAAAAACACGTAAAAATTCTTTATTCGTTTTGTCTAACTATTTGCATTTATGCTTTATCTTGTAATGCAAGAGTAGCGCTTTGATTATAGCGCTGCGTGCAGCAAGAACGAAAACCCATTTAGCAGTTTTCGAACAAGTTATAAAGTGTGTGTTGTGGTGATGTGTGTTTATTTGTTTCGCTGCTGTTATTGGGTGACAAAGATTTGACTGAAAAGCAGTCAATATACCGTACTCCCTCTCATAGTAACCCCTGGATCCAATAACTTCTGAAAACAACTATAGTCGTTTCCTATAAGATACACCTCGGGACCAGCTCTAGGTGTATCTTATAAATTTATAGAGAGTTGCACTTGGCTTTTTTGGCAACTGTATCTTATACAGAGTTTTAATCTATTTTATACAAAAATAAGTGAAATGAGCATATGATTCCACTAACATCAAACAATTTATCAAGGATGTTGGAAAACGAAACAATAACAAGGATTTTGGCAGACGAAACATTAACAAGGATGTTGGAAAGTGAGACAGTATTAAGGAATGTTGGCAGTCAATCATTCACAGAAGCAAAATAATCTTGAATTGATTCTGTTTCATGTTCTTCATTCTTTCTTCGGCCAAGGCATCATCCATTTGATCAAATAGTTTGCGAGTGGCGGGATTGGTGACAGTATCGGCATACCGCTGCAGGATTCTCTTTGCTTGGCTGAGCTCTCGGGCAGTTACTGGAGGCTCTTCGTCTTCAATTTCCAACGCTTCGAGACACTTTCCACTTCGGATTCCACATTCTTGCTTGCGACATTCAGCGATTTGGCCAAAGTGCAAAATGAACAATGCAAAAGTGAACAAAAATATTTCTGCAACTGAAATTTCCACCAGCAATTTAAAAACTCATTTATTTTTTAATTTTTATTGCTGTATCTTATATCGGGTGTATTTACGGGACCGCCCCAGGTGTATCTTATAGAGGTATCTTATAGAGTGTATCTTATGTAGAACGTCACTTTGCCTTAATTTAGTTCTGGCCAACCAAATCTTCTCCAAGTGTATCTTATAAGAGCTGTATCTTATGGAGAATGTATCATAGAGCGTCGACTGTAATAGATTGTTTTTAACCGATAAGAATTTCCTAGAACACTTTTTGGGGACTTTAAGGCACGAGCGCACCGTGGTCTATCAAAGAACCTTATATGTCAAAGATAGTTGTTGTAACTTTAGAGAGAGAGAGAAAGGAAGCAAATAAACGATAGCTTTATTTCAGGCACCAATAATAATCTCTTCTCATACACGGAGAACAATGGTCTTGACAACGAATCGCAGTCGTGTCAAGACAATAATAGATTCTAACGATTCACAACAATTCCCCGGTCAAAGATGTCTAATGAAGGGAGTGCCTAATAATAGCGATTCTTATTCCAGCTCATTTGATTCGCTTGGCGGATTCCTGTTTCTTTGGCCCCTGCAGAGCAAGCACTTTCACCAGAGTCCTTGTTTAAGAGTGACGGAGAAATCATGTTGTCAAGGTGCCAGAAAGTGTGAAATTGAGATGCAATGGAAGCTTGCCGTCGAAAGTGAAGCAGTCAACAATCCTGGATGAGTAGAAGCCAATGCACTTGTGGTCGTTATATTCCTAATGGGATGAAGATTCATGATTGCAAATTTCATGAAATGACAAGTTTTAGGAAAATTTCGTTATAATGACAATGACAAGTGTGAGAAAATTTAGAGTAGTGACAATGACAATGACAAGTGTAAAAATTTGGCTGACAATGACAAGTCCGTGAAGGGAAATGACTGACAAGCATTTCTGTCGGGGTCATTGTCATTGTCGAAAATTTTCGTTAAAACTTGTCACGCAAACACTGGTCTGTGGTGGACACTTCGTGGCACTTCTTGAAATAATAACTACGATACTTTTTTGTCTTTAAATGTCTTTTCATTCTGCCAAAACTGATTGCAGCTTTTATGATTTGCCGAAATGTTTAAAGAATTGATTGTTACCATTTGCGTTATATAGTTTAGGTGTTTGCATGTAACCACAAGTTAATTTAAAAGTGGAGTTTGCACTCAACAAGAATTGGTCAAGTGCGTTGATTGTTCTGCGTCAAAGAATAAATCACTGCTTTAATTGAAAAATGGTGCATAAACGCAAAGAATGGGGCCAAGAACGTATTTGCTCAGACTTCGAAAAATCAACAGGGGGGACCAAGCATGTTTTTTCGGGATGACCCCAACACATATAGAGCCAAAACTTTGAAGTTTCACAGTTAGATGGTTCGAGCCGTACGTTTTCTTATAAAATTTTAGCTCAAACATCCTTCCCCTCAATTTTTTTTACAAAAATCAATAGTAAGAAAGATATGATCACCCTATTCGCATTGCATGTGAATTTCTAAAAATAAAAGCAGCACGCGCTGGTGTGCGAGCGTAGAACTTTTTGCTTACGCTACAAACACACGTATATTATTCTCGATTTAGACACCGCTTTTTTATTTCTATATATTTTTTTTCAAGTTTAAAAGTTACAAGACTTTTACTTTTTAGTACTTCACCATAAATATTGTGTTGTCAGTCCGTCTCCTTAGCGTGATTTCTAGGACTAGTTTTACAAGCAAATCGAGTAGTAGTGTCTTGATTAAGTGTTAATGTAGCCAATATTTGTCACAGCGAAGGTCTGCCAGGTACCAAAATACTGAGTTCCTTGAAATATTTCATCTTCGTGAACATTTTTCTAATATTTTTTTTCTTGTTCCGTGAAAAGCTACGTTTAGAAACCAGATCGTATACGTATTTTCTTATTAACGGGTACCTGTAAAATAAAACATGCTCGGTATTTATTTAATCGTATTTTTAAAATTATAATAAGGATTTTCAGTAATTTTTTTACCATGAAGCTACTATTCCTGTCTCTCCTATTTCTTCTAGCTTTTATTTCTGTTATTTATGCTGTAAAAACTAAGTCCCACTCTACAGGCACTCACTGGCAGTTTTCCTCTTCAAAAACATTTGCGCTGGAAGACAGTTCTGGTGATGCTAGAAAATTCGAAGAACATTGGAACAAAAGACGATCTAGGTTGGCCCAGTGCAAACACATCAAAAACATCAAATGCCCATCAGTGATGGCAAGAGTGGTAATTTAATAACATCTACTTTTGGTTCTTTTGTTAGTAATGGCTCTATCACGACACTAGGTCTTTTTGTCCCCGGTCTTTTCTTCCCCGGTCATTTCGTCCCCAAAAGCCGCCAATTTAGATTTTTCATTTCCTTTGATTTCTATCAAGATTGCTGCATGGAAAGCTTTCCGGAAAGTTTTCCGAAAGAAATTCAGGCGAATAGAAAAGGCTGAACCCGTGTTAGTTTTACGTTTTCAAAAAGAGGTAAGTTAAAGTAACTACTACAATAATAACCTCCACAGTTATTGTCAAGTACAGTTAACTATACAGCTGACTGTATTGTCTTTCTTGAAATTTGAAATTTCTCACCTTCACCTTTAGGTTACAAGATGAACAACGACTTTGACAGACAGTTTTTTCGGGATCTGAGCACGGTGGAAGCAATGAGTCAGAAAATGAAGCGGGGCATAACGTGCTGCGAGTGGATGTAGAGCTGAAGTGGGTCAATTCATCGCGCAGTGACAAAAGCAACGCAGTATATGAGGAAGCGCTCATCTCGTTCGACAAGTTTTCCAACGACAATAAGCTTTCATTCTACAGATGCGATCAGTGGAGGTCCGGTTGCAAAATGCGTCTGCATCTCGTGAAGGCGACGAAGAAACTGCGTTTGGTTCTCGGTTCACATGTTGGTCATCCTCTTTCTGCTTCTGCATGCTATGGTGCGTGATGTTCGACTCATTACAGCTTTCACCGATATGGTACGATATTGTACGTATTCCATCCGATTGGATACAAGTTTGTTTTAGCCTGTTTTATTGATGAGGAGTGGTTCAATAATAGTTATAAAATTTTAAGAATCATTTTTTTCGAGAACAAAACGCGCATTTAGAAATAAAAGTAAAGAAAAATCAAACCTTTTCATTTACATTCGTATTGTGAAGGTGTAAGTGTGAATGTAAGTGTAAATCTCCTGTATAGTATTAGAGATGTTTGGTTTGTTTGCGGACAATTGATGTTTTTGATTTTTTTGGAGTGTTTTCGTTTGGTTTTTTGATCAAATTTTTTTTAAATTGAAGCTTGCAAGCTCAGAAGTAGAATGGTTGTTTTGGATTTTAGGTTTGAGATATTTTGAGATATTCGGTAGTATAAACAATAGTTATTTGTCGTACTAGAGAATACGAGTCACACTATATGACTTTTTGTCGGGTTTCTATTTTGTGATAGAGGATCAATGTTTGTGAACGCATTGAAAGTCAAAAAAGTAGACATTCAAGCCACGATAGAAAATCAGAGTGAGAATTTCTTGAAGAGATTCTCTCGAAGCAAACATTTGTGAAAGAACTTTTTTAGAGAAATTTTTTTTGAAGTATTAATTTTGTGAGAGAGTTTTCTTGATAACTTTTATGCGAGTTTTGATAACAGTGCATCAAGCAGCGTGGCCGCGAGCGAGGCCCGCCGCAGGCGGGCCCTACGCGAGCTAGTGTTTTTGCTATTGTGAACACCCCTTACAGTTACAATTACAATTGCACTTGCAATTGTGATAGAGCTATAAAAAAATAATTTGTAGAAAACTGATGCTCAGACTCGCGAGATGGCCAAAAAAGCGTTAGAAGACAAACGCGGTCAAAATATTTTTATCATACGTTTCAAGTCGCAAAAAAGTAAGTTTTAACTTTGATGAGTTTGAATGAAGAATTTTTTAGAAGCTGGACTTGAAATGGCTAAGAGTGTACTTAGTACCTATTTTGAATTGATAGTTAAGAAGGGTATTACTTGCCGTGCAAAAAGGTGTGATACCAAAAGATATCGTCATCAATATCTTCCATTCCAGGTATGTCAATTCTTCGAAATACAAAAAGTAAATTGGTTGATATTATCTCAAAAATGTTAGGGTTATTTTCGGTTATTGGGAGTGCCACGATCAAACCACGGACAAAGAACCAGGGACAAAAATCGTGGCACTCCAGATAACCGAAAAGAATCAATTTTAGTTTCATAGTTAGTAATAAATTATTAATTAATCTTCTGAGATTTAGTCAATTACTTTTTCTTATAAATTGATACTTTTTGCTAGACGTCTACTGAAGAGAAACAGCAAAGGGGGCATGCTCACCATGTTCAAATTTTTCCCCATAACCAAAATTTTTTTTAATCATTGAACTTCTAATGAGAGTTTTCAACTTGGTTTCTGACAAAACTATACCTAAAATTAAATTCTACGCGTTGTTTTGTTAGAAACCAAGTTGAAAAATCCGTACAGAAGTTCAATGATTAGGAAAAAAATTTGAATTGGCGTGGACAAATTCTGAACAGGTGAGCATGCCCCTTAAAGTGTGCCAAAACTGATGTTCAGACTCTCGAAACGTGAAAAGTGCTAGAAGACAACTTTTATCAAGCAAACCGCAAGACCTTTTTGGAAAAAAACCATATGTTGAATTTACATAGATAGAATACGACTAAAATAAAAAAATAGTTGAAAGTTCATGCGATGGCAATCAATTTTTAGATTATTTAGATGAGTACCTCACGACAAAAATAAAAATAGCTTAAAATCTAAATTTTCAAATTTTTCTGATCTCTTGTAATTTTTATTCAATGACAAATTTATCCTGAATTTTGTGAATAGTAAACAAGACTGTATTTGCAAATTTATAATACTATGTAAAAGTTAAATTTGAACGACCTTGTTTATTCAGCTAGCTTACGCCTACAATTCTCTAGGTGACTGCGCATTTGAGTATGGTGAAACAGTGAAAGGTAAATCAAAAAGAAAGGGTGGTTTTGGAGTGAGAATGCTTTGCTTAAGGTGATTCTAACATTAAAATTTTTTTTATCATCGTTTCACTTTACAGCAAGAATAAAATGAGTGAAGAGCTGTATACTGTTGGAAAAAGCTGTTCTTCATGTAAAAAGAAATGTGACAGCGATGGTTTATGTGATGGTGATTCAACCCCTTCTCCAAATACTAAAAAGTATTAAAAGGCAGGACTTCATTATCCGATCATGTCCCGAAATCGTTTTTTGACCAGGGGTGGGCAAAGATCAGATAAGATCAGATCGATCTTAAATGATGTCAAAAAAATTATTGTCAATCTGACAATGACTTGGATCGCTCAGAATCCCACCCCAGGTAAGCCAATTTTTTGGGTTTTATTAAAGAGGGGGGGGAGTAAACAAAAGTTTTGCAAAAATTCAATTGATCGACTCAATAGCTTAGAATTTCATCCTGAAACTTTCAGAACCACTTTAACCCACTCCTAACCAGCATTTAACTATCTATTTAACTAACCAGTGGTGGTTCTGAGCGCAAAACAAGATTCTGATGCGCGCAATCGAATTTTCGAAAGTTTACCCCATTTAGTGAACCCCCCAAAAACCAACTTTCAGTACCTTTTGGCTTTTCTGGGTAAGATTCTGAGCGATCCCAGTTATTTTCAGACTATAAAATTTGAATTCTCGTAGAATTTTGACCATAAATACAAAATGTGGCTATTTTGTCAACTATATTTGTCGTGTCGACCTGATCTGAACCGATCTTGTTCTGAACAGATCTGACCTCATCTAGATCTGAATTGAACTCATCTGATCTAAATCGATCTGATCTGGTCTTCGCTCACCTCTGGTTTTGACCACTTTTTGAGCTTTCCAGACTGTTATTAGATGGAAAAACATGTTTTTGGGATTGGGAAAGCATTTCGTAAAAAGTCAAAATTTGCTTGGTGGCTTGTGGTTGAGATTTGCACACGCACATACCTTAGTCAAAAATCACTCGAAAGGGACTCCGGATGCATAAAAAACGTATGCATACCAAAGTTTCTTTATGCGGTAGGCCCCAGTTAACAAAACTATGTTCAAATGCCATCTTTTCAGAGTATCCAAATACCCTTACAGGTTTGTTTACCCTGGTCCCCCAAGGCAAAAAAATCAAATTTTAGTCAAATTTTTTTTCTCGAAAAGTGCTTTCCCAATTCCAAAAACATCTTTTCTTGCCTAATAACGATCTAAGAAGCTCGAAAAAGTGATTAAAATACGATTTCGGGACATGACCGGATAACGGAGTAAATTTAACAAATGGTATACAGTCAAACCTCGATTTAACGTCCTAAACAACCCCGCACCCGATTTAAAGGCCCTGACTAAAAAATAAGGAGTTCTACTTCCGATTTAACGGCCCCCTATCTAACAGACCATATAGCATTCTAATATATAGAAATTGAGTAGTAGATAGAAACTGAAAGTCGTCTCAAATGCATTTTGGTCAGGTTGTGATATGAACCACCATTCAATTTACATAATAAACCCAACAGGGGGACCAAGGGGGACCAATTTTTTATGACTATATCTACAGTAAAGGATAAAATGGCGAAGGCAGTCACGAATCATAAATCCCAGGAGGGCCGTTAAATCGAGGTTGACTGTATTAAGGTCTACAAAAGTTAAAACTAAATCAAAGTCTAAAGCCAAGCATAAGAAAGGCTCGAGTATAAGTAATAGTCCACTGGCCAGCATGAAAGACAGCTCTAGCATGGAAGTTGAAGATAAAAAGACTCGACTGACTATTAAATTAGGAGATCCATGTGAAGTAAGCAATATCAAAGGAGAAGCTGCTGGTCAAGACGGCGATAAAATAGCAGAATATATTAACAAACTAAGGGCTGGCGTTACTATGGGAAATGTTTCATTCAGTGGACATCTCTTTAAGCCTGTGGACATGTTTAAACTGGTAGGTTAAAACAATTTTATTTGCAAAAATTTGACTGAAGAATATTTTATTTAATGTTTTCCCTAATAAAATTTGTTATCCCTCTTAGCAAAAACGAAACGCCGCAAATTTTTATCCCTTTTAGTCCATTTTATCCCTTATGACAACCATGGTTTTCCTTAACACTCCGTCTCCCGAGCGTAGTAAGTGCCCGAATCGACTCAGAATTTCACGAGCAACACGATGGTGCAAAAAAATTTGAAAAAAACGCGGTCTGGGACTGGGTTTGCGACTATTTAAAGATGGCTGTTTTTGGTCTTTTTTGGACATGGTTTTTTTCACTTCAACCGAGAATATTACATTGTAAATTGTTTGTGTTACGGGCAAGTAATATCTTAAAATGACCGGCGTGCACAGAGCTTTTAATGCTAAACGTGATGGCAGAATTTAACATTTTCATGAAAAATTTATGGTTTTCCGCTTTACACCGATTTTCCAGAAACGGTTTTTCCGGCACTAAGGCTGCTTTAACTTCGTCGGATCAGCGTTTTTGATCTCAATCTCAAGGGTATCGTGTAGAGCGCTGTTTCAGCTACAAAATGAGTATATACATGACATATATCACAAATAAAATTTCCCAAATATTCGCAACTTATCGTGCTATACATCACAATTTCATTTTCCTGCAAAATACATATAACACTACAAAATAATTCATCTACACTCCGAACATTTTTCATGATCTTTGCTCGAGGCATGTTTTTTGCAGAAATGTTTCTTGCATCTTTTGCACCGCTTCTCACTCTTCGTCCGGCATAGATGGCAGTATCCATAGGTAGCAAGCGGCTTTGGTGGGCAAGCTGTTCATTCTGTCAGTCCTGCTGCAATTGGCACAGAGAAGTATAGTGATATGGTCTTCGCAGGCAAGCTTCTCGCATCTGCTGCAGCTACGGATGTAGTCTCCTCCCACTGTTGCAGATATGACACCATCTTGGGGATTCACTTGGTTTGAAGGCTGAAATAATTTTCTGAATGCGAGTTGATTTCAAACTTGTTTTGTCATACCTGTCGTAGAGGGTAGATATCTGCAAGACCGTCTTCGTTGTTTATGCTCTGTCCTCGCTCTCCATCTTCAGGGGAGCCATAAGCTGATCGGCCAGATTGTGGATGAATTCCCTCCTCGAAGAGTTCCTCCGAAACACGTACGCATTTGCTGCTCCTCCATCGACCAAGAAGTTCATAAACAGCCGCATAGGCCAACGGCGGACAAAGCCTCAAAAGCTTTGGCCCAGCTGACTACTAGTGAAAAGTTGTCGGTGACAATGTACGCTTGCATTCAAAGGAAATCACGCGCAAGTTCCATTACAACCTGATATAAATGATGTTACCACATAAGCAAATTGCTTAAAATTACATTTTCTCCCAAATTGCATTCCACTCGGCTCTTGCTTGCCCAAATAGACGCTGGCATTTGAAAGAAACATCGTGGCAGGTTCAACCGCCATATCGGAAGCTTTGCTTGACCAGAATCCCTCATAAGACGGCTTGCTGCATGATGTCACAGAGTTGCCGCCGATGACGTTGTCGTCTTCTTTTCATATTCCTCATCAAAAGAGTTCTTTCTCCTCAACATCGTAGTCGGAAATGTCGCTATCGGAAAATTGGTATCCATTTGATCTGAAATAAATTTTTCTAAAAATTGCATAACAAATCTGTTTCAACATGTAATTCAAATTGTATAATAAAATGGAAGTTGCAAATAGGAAGGGTGACGCTAATCTTATCATATATTTATCGATAAAATGATAAGCCTCTGCTATAAGTTGCGAATATTTGGGAAATTTTATTTGTGATATGTCATGTATATACTCATTTTGTAGCTGAAACAATCTACACGATACCCAGATTGAGATCAAAAACGCTGATCCGACGAAGTTAAAGCAGGTTTAGTGCGGAAAAACCGTTTCTGGAAAATCGGTGCAGCAGGAAAACCATAAATTTTTCATGAAAATGTTAAATTCTGCCATTACGTTTGTGTGCATTAAAGCTCTGTGCACGCCGGTCATTTAAGATATTACTGCCCGTAACAACAATTTACAATGTAATATTCTCGGTTGAAGTGAAAAAACCATGTCAAAAGACCAAAACAGCCATCTTTAAATAGTCGCAAACCCAGTCCCAGACCGCGTTTTTCAAATTTTTTTGCACCATCGTGTTGCTTGTGAAATTCTGAGTCGATTCGGGCACTTACTACGCTTGGGAGGCCGAGTGTTAATAAAAAGCTTAACTTTTTAAATCAGCCGAATCACATAAACAAGGAAATTTTTTTAGTAAAATTGTGAAAGAACACTGTTGTGTCCTGAGGGTAGCTGATAGAAAGACAAGAGACACACGACTTCTTTATTGCTTTATTCGGACACAAACTAATCTGAACATATACGTTCAATCCTTAAATACTAACGAGAACAATACGAACAGACAAATCATTGTGAGACAAATAGTGATTCATATCGCTACCCAACACCTCCTTCTTTTAGATAACCCGGGGGCACAAGAGATTGTATTGAATAGGCGGTTTTTTCTGGTAGCTCTTCTTTGGCAGCATTAAAACAAACTTCTGGTAGAAGAACTTGAAGAACTTGAGGCTTTTTCGACTGTTGCCTGGATTGACCTGTAGCTGCTGAATCCCTGTGCAAGAAGACGAGAGAGCTGAGCACAGTATTCCGTTTTCTTTCCTGGCAGGCGAGACTGATGAGCACCATGTTGCATCCACTCCTTCCTTTGAATGAAGACTGGAATCGGAGCTGTCAGACGGAAGTCACTTATTAGAAGACGAGTTGCATGACTGGTCGCTGACTTCTGAGTTTGCCGGACTGCTGAAGAGGACGGCAACTGATTGACTTGTTGACGACCAAGGAGAATGGAGCGTCTGGATTTCGACTTGCGAAGAGGGCAGCTAATTTTTTAGAAAGTAGTGCCGGCATTTTTTTTTCATCATATATCAGTACGAAAATAGTAAAAAATCAAATGCCTGCACTACTTTCTAAAAATTTCAAAATGCAAGAGCAAGATAAAATACGACCACACGCCACAACATTTACAAAGAGAATGATTTTTTGGTCAAAAAGTCGATTTTTTCGAGAGAAACAAATTCTGCAAATGCCTTTCCGCCACCTAAAAACACGTTTTCTGTACGTTTCAGTGCCTAAGACGTCTTAAAAAGTGGTTAAAATACGATTTTGGGAGATTACCGGAAAACGAACTTTAGCCAAAATTTTAAAATATATGGGCAAAAAAAATTCTATGGGCAAAAAAATATTATCCTTTATTTCACTCTCGCAATTTTCTTTATTGGTGCGGCAGCGACCCGGTGCCTATGTTCTGTGAGAAAAAGTTGCGATTAAGATATAATGCCGTATATCTTCTCATAAATGCCCGCAACCTTTTTTCAATCTTTCTCGGAACGCGCAAAATTTGAGGTCGATCACAAGATTTTGGATGCTGAGCCAAAATCGAAAAAGGAAAATCGGTAGAGCTCGTTGTAGTTACAAAAGTGACTGTGTAAGAAGTCACTTGTAACAGTCAAGTCCCGCTATATTTCCCTGTAGACCGCCCCACGGTGGCAATTATATTGGGAGTACAATTTGTAGTGTTTCTTCAAGTGGCGTTATATTGGGATGGTGTCATAGTGGGTCGCAACTGTAGTAAATTTCATGTTTTATACTTGCTTTAGTGGCAAGCCTACACCATTTGTAAGCCCTAAATTTTCTCAAAAGTATGTTCAACCTGTTTTCAAAATGCCACTTTAGCTGTAATATTAGTTATCGGATGTATTATTAAGATGTGGAAAGATTCTTTGGGCGCTTCTGCACATAAACTGTTAGATATGAAAGATTTTAAAGGCACACACGTGCCAGTTATTACTTTTGTGGTGAAGGATTCGGATGGTAAGTTCTGCCATTTCTTGACTTTTAACTTGTAATTTAACTTATTAAGATAAAATGGAAGTTTTGCAAAGAGCTTTAGAGCTGTACTTTGATATATTTAAAAATCACATAAATTGTGCAAAGGATTTTTGCTATAATGCAAAAGCTGATATTTTACTAGAGGTGAATTTTTGGAAAAAAATTAATGTTGTAATTGTTATTTACTTTTAGCTTATTAAAGCAGATGTAAAATATATTGGCTGTCAAGTAAGATATTCTAAAACTGGTGGTACTTCACCGAAAATGAACGTAAAAGCTGTGGTTTATTGTGAAACGTAAGTGAAACGCTTTTTTTTTTCAAATACAAGGCAGCCTCCAAAACCTCCATAATATTAAAAAATTTGTGCATTCAGTGCCGAACCAAAATTGAAAAATCGAATGTGGTAAAGCTTGCGGAATTTAAGAAAACGAAAACAACAATGATGTAAACTAAATGATGCAAAGTCTGAGATATAAGCCCTCAAAGTAAAGGGGGTTGGTTTATTAGAAGGAGTCAACCTAAAAGAGCGTCATCATTTCGTCTATCGCCGAGTCACCACAGCAGCACAAAAACCGCCGGAAAACTACGCAGAAGCTGGTGATCAATTGGAACGCTGCGGTCTGGATGAATGATGCGACGACTTCCGACTTCCTTATGACGATCATTGATGGTGGGGGTCTATTCGAGAAGAAACGACTGCTGATATGGGATGCATTTGCAGCACACAAATCTGAATCTACGATGGAGGAGGATCAGTTTTAGGGAATTTCTAATAAAGCGATAATCTGATAATTGGCTATCAGGAAAGGGAGCGTTTATTAGAGTGGGCTTCTAATAGAGAAAATACGGTATGCTTTAATTGAACCTCAAGCGGCTTCATTTTTCAACCCTCAAAAATCGGAAAAATTCGGGTCAATTTTTAGTTTTTGTAAATTTTTTTGTTTTTTTTAAAAAAAAAGCGGAACCGGAACAGCCAATGGGAATTGAAAAAATGCAGAAAACATATTTGCAAAAAATTAATACTGGCTAAATTATAAAGTACCTACCGTATTATCTCTAATAAGCGCAGCGCTATTTTTCAACCCTCGAAAATCGGAAAAATTTTGGGTCAAT
The DNA here is from genome assembly GCA_029231635.1 of Ditylenchus weischeri. Taxonomy (NCBI): domain Eukaryota; kingdom Metazoa; phylum Nematoda; class Chromadorea; order Rhabditida; family Anguinidae; genus Ditylenchus; species Ditylenchus weischeri. The sequence continues at coordinate 71,270 of JAMRYI010000105.1, read as the reverse complement.
CTCGAGATTTTGGGTGTACAACCTAAATCTAAAAAGTAGAATCGGTAGAGCTCGGGAGTTAAGAAAATGCAAAAACAGCTTTGTAAAATATTTGCTCTGCCCCGAGATACAGACCCTCAAAGTAGAGGGGGCTCTTATTAGAGAGGGCGCTTATTAGAGATAATACGGTATGTTAGGCTCAAGACAGATATACCGTATTTCCTCTAATAAAAGCCCCGGGCTTATATTTTCACTCAGCTTCAAGGGGGCTTCTATTAGAGAGGGGCTTCTATTGGAGAGGGGGCTTATATATGGGACGGGGATGATTTGCCGTCACGGTTTTCGCCGTTGACAAATTCGCCGTCGCAAAATTTCACGTGAAACGTTTTTCTGACGTTTTATAAAGAAAGTCTCTAAACGCTCTATGTATGTAATGAATCACAAAAAAATTGTCAACAAAAAAGGCGCGAATCCAAATGAAATCTTTTTTATTTTAAGGGGGTGCTTATATTAGAGAGGGGGCTTATATTTTTCACTCAGCTTCTAGAGGGGGCTTCTATTAGAGAGGGGGCTTTTATTAGAGGAAATACGGTATATTTAAAAACCCGTAGTTTGCGCGGCATGTGCAAAATTTGAATTGGCGGGGAACAATTCTCTTTCGTCTAGAACTGTACTCTTTTGAGTGATTTCGAACGAATTATAACTGTTCCCCACCAATTCAAACTTTGCACATGCCACTGCGCTCAGAAACTATGGTCCTTTAAGGCGCAAACACAATGAGGAGGCTGTTTGCGGATGCTAAATCAGATTTGTCACACGCAAATGGCCATAACTTTTTTTTATTTTTCAAAAATTATTCTGCCGTTGCCATGTTATAGCTAAGATTCAGGGCTATCAGATAAGCTATTGATAAAGTAAATGTTATTTCAAAAAAATTGAGATAAATTGAAAGAATCGGCCCAAGCATCCACACTCGAATTCGAGTTAGGATTCTCGGGCGGATTCTCAAAATTTTATCTGAGTTTTTGAAGCAATATTTACTTAGTCAATAGCTCATTTAGTAGCCCTAAACCTCAACTACATGATGTCAGGAGCTGGATAAGCAACTGGAAATAAAAAAAATGCTCCAACTGAAAAATTTTGGGAAAAAGTAAAAAAAAGTGAGGATTCTGTTTCCGCGATTCTCAGTGAGTAGTCTGTTTTAGCATCCGCAAACAGCCTCTTCATTGTGTATGCGCCCTTAAATAAAATTATGTTTAAGTGATCCACCGGTAAATATAAGCACATCAACAACGATACAAAAAATTGAACTTTACAAACAGCACGAAAATAATTGTGCCGAAAGTGATGCTTCAAAGCGAAAAAAATGCTCTGATGTTTCATACAATAAATGTGATGGTGACACGCACATGTGCTATAATGATGAATATTTGAAAAAACATGCAGTAACCAACCCTGTAATGTAAATTTCTACATCATTGAAGAAAAAATACAAAGTCGATCTATACTTTTTATATTTTTTCAGGCACTTGTGAGGTACAGAACCCCCCTCAGGGTCAAAATTTCAAAATTATTATTTTTCACTCTTTTGTTCATTTTGAGCAAATTGTATTCCTCCAAATTTTTACTTTTTCACTCTTTTGTCTATTTTTAGGAAATTTTATTACAATGATTTATCATTTTATTTACCTTTAGGCCATTATTAATGTTGCAGGAACGATTATATACTCTGACAAGTGGCCTTCCTACGTTCACGGAATTCCAAAGTTGCCTGAAGGGTATGAGCATTATAGCGTCAATCACAGCGAACACTTTCTATCACAACGCACTATCACACTATCACACTATCACACCGAACACTTTTGCTCAAAATGAACGAAAGAGTGAAAAATAATAATTTTGAAAATTTTGACCCTGAGGGGGGGTTCTGTACCTCACAAGTACCTTTTTTCATTTCTTTTCAGTACTTTTTTATAGTACAGTCCAAATTGGGATACCCTATACAAGGACGACCTCTATATAACGACAGCTGTTTTTTTGGTCTCGGTATATCAGATTTCAGTACAATAAAACTTTTATACAAGCACACCTGTATATGAGGACCTTGCGTGTCCTTAAATACAGGTTCGACTGTATCTTACAAATAACTGGTGACAAATAAGTTCGTGGACAACATCCGGGCTAATTGTTTGGGACAAAACTTATTTCGTAAAAATGTTCCAAACATATGGTTTTGTAGCCCTTTTTTTCCTCTTTAAAATGGTATATACACTTTCCCTTAACGATGGAATTATGATTCAAAATTTGGACAAAGGGTGAAGGGAAGGAAATTTAGATAAATTTCGTATTAATTGTCGACATTATCACTCTCTTTTCTGCATGCTTCAATAAAAAAATTTATTTCCGAAAATCATTCCAAATATATAATCTTGTAGCACGTTTAGACGTCTATCGAACGGTATATAAAGTTATTTTTATTCATGAAAAAGGCCTCCGTGCGCCTCAATGCATTTGCGGAGTCTTTTCGGAAAAGAATCAATTGCATTCTGGATCATTTGTTGAGGAATGGCATCCCACTCTCGGACAAAAGAAGCTTTCAATTCAGCTGCCCTCTTGGTAAAGCCGCACTATTTCTGCCCGTAAATCACTCATTTTCAATAGACAAAATAAGCAAATTGAAAACCTTTGAAGATTAAAATGAAAATAAAGTTTAAGTAGTGAAATATACATGCTCTATAAATTATTTTTCCTTCCTTCACCCCTTTGTCCAAATTTTGAATCATAATTCCATCGTTAGGGGAAAGTGTTTTTGTTTAATCAATAGTCTATGCTATGAATAAAATAATTTTTAATACTAATTAACAGCAAAGACAAACTTTTTTATTCATACTTTTGATTTGTGACGATTTTTCTACGGGATGCGCTGAAAATAAAAAAATTGAGCAAGTAGCACCTGGCTAAATCGATTCTTTCTACTAAAAGAGTGTCAAAATAAGCGGCTTTTAAGTGTTAATCTTCAAGTTTTTTATGGCTCATTCACGTATTTCGAGTTCAGACCAAAGGTGTTCACGTAGCCAAAATTTCAAACTCGAACTTGTACGCCAACTCGAAGGTGTTCACGTACTCCGAAATCAAGTACAAGTTCGAGTTCGGATCAAATGTGTTCACCAGGGCTGCACCGGATATCCGATGTCCGGTATCCGATATGCGGCACTTTTTGACATCCGATATCCGGTATCCGATATCCGAAAAAATGGCCAATTTTTGGATAAAGCGGATAAGTATAGGCTTACAACGATTAAAAAAAAATTTAAATTAGTTTTTTGTTAAGTATCTTAAAACCAATTTAAAAGAATATTTTTCGGTTATTTGCTGCATATCATTTCTGCATTTTATTTGTTTTGCATTTATGCCTGACGAACAAAAATGGGATGCATTTTTCGAAAGAAATGGAACCATAGTGAAGTGCAGAGCTGAGCATTGCGACTTCTCTGTCGCTAAAGCAGTACCTTGGAAAATATATACAGATGCAGGTTTAGAATCTCTACTTAGTATTACGATGGAGTGATTTTTTTGGTGTCCGTTACGTTTTTTTTTTCAATCGTTACCCACGACATGTCTTATCATTCGTTCTGATTTTTTCAGGGCCCCATACTAGAACTCTTTCTCTATCTTTTGAGTATTGGATGTCTAATACTAGCGACGATATTTCGCCCTTTAAAATCGGGAGATAACTCGAACTCCGAAAATTTTACGTCAAATTTCATTTACCTTCGAAATTACGCAAAATATTCGGAAAAGCGTTTGAATTGTCGCCTTTTGAAATATTTGAATTTTACGAACTCGAAGTTATTCTTCAGTCAGTCTCACCGTTATTGTATGGCGCCGTTAGGCGCCAGTTTTTCTTGTTTTGTAGTAAAGAGATGATGGCGTTTTTTGATAAGCATTGTATTATCAAACATAATGCTCAAACACATCCTATTTTACACGCAACTGTTTTGAAAAGAGCAAACAGAACTATTAAAGACAGAGCTTATTCACATCCCTTAGAGGGCTCACATTGCGAGAAAAGTACTGAAACCCTGCTTCAGGGCCCTGTTAGTGATAGAGGCTCAGCTAGACCTCCTAGCAGCAGCAAGGAACCCGTGGAGGGGCACCCATACTCTCTATTAGTGGGGTAACTGGACCTGAGCTGGCTCTCAAAAAAGCAAAAACCAAAAAAGGGTCTTAAAAAGATTCTTACTAAGCACCAGAAGCCTTTGTAGCCCCTTATCAGGAGACCTATTCCTCAAATAGGCACCCCTAAACTTCGTCCTCCTCCAATAATTCGGAGGCTTTTGGTCTCTGAAGGGCTTTGGCCGATAAAAACCGGCAGCCCAGAGGAAATGCGGAATGTGAAATCTCGAGTGACTGCCATTCAAAGGGAAATTCAGGAAAGTTTCACGCAAAACACTTCCTATAACACACTTTTTATCCTTACCCGAACCAGGGAGGACATGGCATCCTGAACTCAGCCGTTTGCGCTAAATCAAGCACATAGGGTAAATATAATCACTCTGAATACTTGCTTCGACAGACTATTATTGGCCATATAGCCCTCCCAAGGGATAATCTAAATGTAAATCAAAATTTCTGGGTATAAATACCCCCGATCCCAGTGATCGGGGTTCACAAAAAATCTATCTTTTAACGTTTTCATCGGAGCTCCTAAGAGCTTGAGCCAATGTTGCTTTATTATTTTTGAGTGTCTTGAGTGAAATAAAAAGAAGTTGTTTACTCTTGCATTTTTTCCGGAAAATCTGTAAAAAGATTTTCCCTTTAGGCGGTTTATCGGCAGTGTTTCCATGATGTCGTTTTTTTGCGCATGATAGTGATATGATATGGTTGAAAAAAATTTCTTCGCATGATATGATAATGATATGATATGGCCGAGAAATTTTTCGCATGATATGATAGTGATGTGATAGAATTAAAAAATTTTCCAGGTGATATGATAGTGATATTGGTAAAAAAATTAGTGTCGAGTATTCTGTATTTGACGTTGATTGAACATATTTGAACAATAGAATGGTTTCGTATCTGTATTTCGTTAAGCTTCCCTCCGCTCTAATATGCTAACTTTCCATAACACGCATGAAGTGCAATAACATGCAAAGAAAGCCTTGTCTATGTTTGCTTACACATCTTGTACATGTGACCTAGAAAACGACAATCTTTTTTTATATTCTAATAGTGAAAATTTGTATAAAAGTAATTTACTCTTGCAGATATCATGTTAATGTCTTTTTCTATGCTTCCGTCTTGTTCTTTGACTCTAATAGTCTCAGCATCCTAGCATACAATGCGCATATCCGGTCTTTTTTTGTGGACGTTTTACGGGCTGAAAAGCACATGCACGGTACCTGTCATGGTTGACATAACAAGTACGTTGCTTCAAAGCATTTGTTATGACCACTGTGTATCTGAAAATTAATTGTTCAAAATGTGCATTTAAAAATAATAAAGTAACACTAACATTTTATGTGGCATGACACAACGCGCACATTTTGTACATGTCACATCGACAATTCTGCTGATAATTAGTCTAAAAATGCATGTTGTGGAACTAGCGGTCGCGCTACTTTCAGATCAAAAAGACGCCAGTCATTGGTTGGCACGGGTATCTGGACCTATCCCTGTACAGACTGTACGACGGGAAGCACAGTTTTGCTCGTGCAGAACATCTCCATTGTAGGGTCCTTCACAATCAACACAGTATTTTTGCACATGGAATATTGTGTTGATTCTTTTCAGTTGATCAAACGGCTGTTGTCAATGTAGACAGGCACTTCGAATCATCGACCATTTAGACCTTTGAAAAAAGGACGCAGCTGTTGGTTAGTGTCAGAGCCACAACATGGTATATTCCTAAAAAAAGGTGAGACGCAGAAAAAACATAGGTTAAAATGAAAAAAATAGTAATTAAGGGGTGGGAGGCTGGATGGTATCGACCGAAAGCCTAACGAGAAGCACATGGCCACATCAAGGTTTAAGCAATAACAAATAAAGTGAATTTAACATATAAAAAGAAATATTAACATTAACAACATAACTTTTCAAGAGTTATCTTAGCAAAAACATAGTTTGAAACTGAAAAGACTTGTGTAACTTATATAAATTTGAAAAAACTTATATAAATTCTATCTAATCAAGAACTTAATTTGAAAAAATCCCATAAAAAACATAGATGTTTTAACAACTAAAACATCAAAACAAACCTGGATACTCCATGTCTTAGATGTCCTATACCATTGCCATGTGTTCCACCCCATGAATTTTCAAGGGGCGCCGGGCACCGGGCGCCGGGCCAGCGCCTGGCAAGAAGTTTAAGAAGATCTAGCGACAGGGTCAGCCCAATGCCAATTTTTTCGAACGTGCAGGTATGTCTGATTTATAACATTATAAAAATTAAAACCTAATTTGTATATCTAAATATGGTCAAAAAATATTGAAAATGATACATAGCAACACGGTTTTTTGGCTTGTGCTTAGGCTTAGGGTAGGTCAGCGTATGTTAGGACGGACTCAAACATATATCCCGAACTACATGAAAAGTAATAAAAAGCATTTTTGAGTCGATCCTTTACCTCATTGTATCCAGTCGTAAGTGTATCCAGTCGCGTATCCAGTCGTAAGTGTATCCAGTCGTAAGTGTATCCAGTCGTAAGTGTATCCAGTCAAGTGTATCCAGTCAAGTGTATCCAGTCGTAAGTGTATCCAGTCGTAAGTGTATCCAGTCGTAAGTGTATCCAGTCGTAAGTGTATCATCCAGTCGTGTGTATCCAGTCGTAAGTGGTGTATCCAGTCGTAAGTATCCAGTCGTAAGTGTATCCAGTCGTAAGTGTATCCAGTCGTGTATCCAGTCGTAAGTGTATCCAGTCGTAAGTATCCAGTCGTAAGTGTATCCAGTCGTAAGTGTATCCAGTCGTAAGTGTATCCAGTCGTAAGTGTATCCAGTCGTGCGTATCCAGTCGTAAGTGTATCCAGTCGTGCGTATCCAGTCGTAAGTGTATCCAGTCGTGCGTATCCAGTCGTAAGTGTATCCAGTCGTAAGTGTATCCAGTCGTAAGTGTATCCAGTCGTAAGTGTATCCAGTCGTGGGGTGTATCCAGTCGTGCGTATCCAGTCGTAAGTGTATCCAGTCGTAAGTGTATCCAGAACTACATGAAAAGTAATAAAAGCATTTTTGAGTCGATCCTTTACCTCATTGTATCCAGTCGTAAGTGTATCCAGTCGTAAGTGTATCCAGTCGTAAGTGTATCCAGTCGTAAGTGTATCCAGTCGTAAGTGTATCCAGTCGTAAGTGTATCCAGTCGTAAGTGTATCCAGTCGTAAGTGTATCCAGTCGTAAGTGTATCCAGTCGTGAATGTATCCAGTCATAATTTATATCCAGTCGTAGGGCAGTCCTTTGAAAGTGCCCCATAGGCAAAAAGGCGGCATCCTTTAATATACAAAAATGGGCTTAGTTACCACTGCTGAGTCCCCAAAACACAAACTTTTTTTCAACCCAATACTGAAAAGAAAACTGAGATTTTGTAGTTGTGCACCCGCAAAAAATTGGCACTTCAAATCTATAGTATAATTTCTATAGTAAACTCAAAAAAGCGGGCAGAAAAAGCCACAAGCGGGCGAAAAAAAGATTTATCCTTTTTATTTTTCCGGCATATTCTGTGGAAAATTTATCACGAAGCAAGAGTACAAATGGAAAAATTGTCTTTTTGGCAAATTGCTGTCAGTAGCCTAACGTACCGTATTTTTTCTAATAACTCCCCTGACTTATTTTATTTTTTTCACCATCCTGTTCAGCGTAAAATTCTGCACAACAATATAGTTTTAAGACGTACGGCCTTTTCCGTGTTAAAACTTACAGATTAGTATTTTTTTTCTACATTCTGAGGATTAAGTGTTTACATAAAGAAGCGTCAGCAGTATGTCTGCTCCAAAATTGACCTAAAGCACGTGTTTATTACAATCAAAAAATTACATATATATTTTCTATTTCATAAAAGTTAACAAAACTTGCTGAGCAATATGTATTCGTGCTATTTGTCCACTTTCTAATTGCAAATTATGTTCTGCTAACCACATAAGAGTTGCGAGGGAAGTAGGTTGACTGGCCTTTTCTTCTGATTGCTGACGAGACATAGCTATGCAGTTGTCTGCCTTGGTAGCTGCCTGAGCTGTCACTATTTTGCACTTTTACTGTTTTTGCCACCTCATTAGGGACTCCAGTGTGAGTTTTATCGGCTTGCAGTGAATTGTAATGGGAATGATTGGGAGTTTGGCTTTGGTACTTTGTCGTTGTTGCATAGCCGTTAAGACCATATTTTGGAGCAGTATCGATGCCAGAGGTATTTGTCTTGAATTTGTAAGAAGGGCTAGAAGTTTGATAGAAGCTTCTGTACGTGGTTTTAAATTCTGTACTTGGCTTGCTTTCGCTAGAGTTGCTGTAAGTCTGCAGTACGAAGTTGGGCTTAGAAGTGTTGATTTGGTTGGCACGGAGAATAGATTGGGTGGAGGCACCTAGCAAGGCAGTGGACGGAGTAGGTGTGGACAAAGGAAACAACGACCTTTTGAAGTTTTGTGGGGAAGAGTCGCTGAAATTAGGTGTTTAATGGCTTAAATATTAGGTTTTTAAGTTTGATAGGAGCAAACAAAGTCATGAATGATAGAAATAGAATTTTAACTTTGAGCTGCCATATATACCTTTCGTATATGCTCCCACATGTACGAGGCTCCCATTTTTTTCAAATATCAGACAAATCTCATAAAAATTAGATTTTCGGCAAAAAAATCAGTACTAATCTTTTTTTTACATAAAATTCTTTAGCATACTGTCCTTTGCACTCAAGCTTTTCGTGTGGAGGCATCTTTCCAAAAAGGCATTATTTTAAAGCGAAACACTAAAGAACTTACTCTATATCTAGTAGACCAAATAAATTATTAAAATTAAAAACAAATAAATTATTGCTAAAATAAAAATAAATATAAAAAAATTAATAAATTATTTCTGAAGACCAAAAAAATTTGGAAAAAACTGCGTCGCAGGTAAAGCATTGTCAAAGAAACAGAGAAAAATGTGTAAAATGTTGGCGAAAATTTGTAAATTTGATTAATTTTGTTTCTGTTCTGCCGACATCATACAAATCAAACTTTTTCTGATTAATCAAGCCACCTGGGAGCCCTGCACATATGCCATATTTTGTCTAGTTAGACCCCCGGTGTTTATTTTTCACCCTCACCCCTTCCATCTCACTGAAACAAAAACTACTAACATTTAATTAAATACAGTCGAACCTCTAACACCCAAGAGACCGTCTTAAGCCGTATACCACGATACCACGGTCAGGTGTACACTGGACCGGTTTTGTGCACGCTAAAGGCAGGCTTTTCCCATGTCTAGATAAAGGTTGCGAGGAATAGATTTGAATAGGATATACTGTCTAGTCTTGAACTGGTCCAACTACCATCGACTTGCAGACCAGGGACAAGAACCAGCCGTATCTCATGATGAGGTGTGGACTATATGGAGCGTTGACTGTATAAAAAACTGTGTCAATAAAAACAATGTTCCTTTTCAATTTGACAAAAATGATGGCCCTATTGACCTATCCGGGGCCATTTTTCCCTTTGGTCCCCCTTCTGGTTTTTTTTGAAAATTTTGATGTGAAATTTGTGAACATTGTGAAGACAAATTGAGCCTAGGCCTAACCCTGGAGACATTTTGGAAATATTTCACATCAAAATTTTCAAAAAAAACCAAAGGGGGGACCAAAGGGAAAAATGGCCCCGGATAGGTCAACAGTGCCAAAATGATTCTAAATTTTTTTCAATATATGGCAAAATCGGCCTCTAGGGGTTGTGTCTTACAGAGAAGGTGTGTTTGTTTTTAATCTCCCTCTGGGGGGTGGGTTTATTAGGAAGGGTGGAGAGGGTGAGCTACCCAGAGAAAATATGTTAACGTCATTGACAAAAAACTTACAACTAGAAAAATAACTATAGATAGACTATTTTTTGAGAAAAAGACAAATTGAAAAAGTTTCAATTCTTAAATTTCTTAAATCACTAGTACCTTGTTCATCCCTTTTCTGTATCTTTCATCATGCAGAAATTCGAAAGTAAACTTTTTATATCATTTATTTTTACTAAATGGAACTTTGTTAGAAGAAAAGAAATTTTACATAGGATTTAAACAAATTTCTGTTAGTCAATTAACTTCTACTTTTTGATTACAAAAAAGAAGGAAAAAATTTGACAGCAGAAAAAGAATTTGTAGGTTGAATAGAAGACATTAAAACAGGGTAAATTGTAAATTTTATTTTGAACAAAATTATAGTAATTAATCTGAAAATTCTACATTTTATTAAAAAAATCGAGCAGGCAGGATTTATGGGCAAAGTAGAAGTCACGCACACACTAAATTCTATCAAACTAGAAGTTAATTAATAATACGGGTAGAACTGGGTGTAGATGGAAGTTCTTGGCTGGGATCCAGAGCGCAAGGAGCTGTAGCTACCACAGCGCAACAGGTCCATTTGCTTGCAGGCTTGCTCCAATTGGTAGGCTGTCTGGGTGTACTTAGAGCGCAGCTGGAAATAGTTTATGCTATTTACAGGACAATAAATCTTTTTTGAATGGCCTACTCTGTCTCTGGCATATCGTTCACGAGACAAACTTCGCTGCAGATCATCCACTCGGCTCTACAATTATTATTTTTTTAGTTTTTGTAATAACCTCAAACAGAGTTATTTCCGATTTGTGTTTCAAAATTTAATAAAATTACAAATCTGCATGTTCTCAGTGCACTTATCCACCAAAAATTTTAACACGTCCAGCGCTGGTGCGCTCAAGATACTATACGGGTGGAAAAGCATGTGCTAAATACGAAAGTGCCAGTCGTTTTTGCTTCGAAAATTGACGAAGTTGGTGAAAAGGGGCCCTGGAGGTGAACGCACCAAAGCTGGACGTGTTAAATGACTCACACTTAGCAAACCTGGCCTATAACCTGCAGAAAGTATTTTTTTTAATGTGGCACTTTTTTGAGAAATATTCAAATTACTTAATTTTTTGTAAATCTGAAAACCAATCTAGCTAAAGCCATGTTGTTTAGACTAACTTGGTAAAAATTAAATTTTTCTAATGTTTTTATTAAAAGTTTCGAACCAAATATCTTTTAGAAATTATTACAAATTATTTTAATTTTTTCGTCTAATCCATTGGTAAAAAAAATGCCCATGAGTTTTTTTATTAACCATAGTATTATTATTTACTATACAGTCGACTCTCGATTTAACGACGCTCTATTTAACGACAAACTCGATTTAAGGACACACTTTTCCGGTTCCTGCTAGGAAAAAGACTCTCGATTTAACGACTCACAAGTAATTTTCCTCGTCTCAACTCAAAAAAAAAGCTTATATTTTAAATTTTATGATATGATTTTCACTAGAACTTAAAAAGCAAAAAAAAATTGAACTCCAACATCTAGAAACTGGTAGAAATGTGACAAATTTAATCATATGTTGAATGAAGAACGTTTAAAAACATTGAAGCCGAAAAATTTTGTTAACTTTTTCGATATTGGTTGATATCTTCTAACATGCTTGATCATTTAACCGTTTTCCGAAAATCCTTAATAAATTGTTCAATTTCATTGATAATTCTCTGACCTTGGAAAAAAGAGCTCGATATACACTGATAAGGTCATTGGTTAACCGACACTGACTATAGCGACTATTCCAGTGTAAGACCATTTTACTATAACGATACCCTAAAGCTAATCAAACAGAGTGCCGTTATGGCTAAACTATAGTATAAGTGATTCGCCCAAAATGAGGTTTTATGAACTTATATCAACTTTTTATGGCTTTAAATGGGTAGGCCATTTCCCCGAAGGGGGCTAAGGGGGCTTGGTTGGTTAGAGATGCGCGCACTCACTTACCTTAGACATAATTCCGAGCAAGACTCTTGATCAAAAATGCATATAGAGAGACTTTTTTCCCAGTTCCAGTGATCAAAACGTGGTAGGATACCTTTTCATAGATAACCAGGTACCTTTAAAATATTAACCATAGGGTGGGTATCATGGTTTTTACAAAAATTTTGTAAAAATTTTTTTCTCGGAAATGGCCTTCCCAATAGTTTTTTTGTGTTTTCTGCCCATTTATAAGTTCATAAAACCCTATTTTTGGCGAATCACTTACACTATAGTCCGGCCGCCGTTATATTGAGTGTTGGCTGCCCTCACTGATTTGGCTATGTGTTTGAATAAATTCTCAATTTGTTGGTGAATGACTAGAATATTTACGAAAAAACTCGATTTAACGACAATTAACTTTATTTTTGACTTAAGGACCATCGATTTAACGACACTTTTTTGCCGGTACCCTGAGTGTAGTTAAATCCAGGTTTGACTGTATATTGTTTACTGCTTACATTTTTTAATTGGCTGCAATAAAAGGACCTTTTTCAAACCCTTAATTATGTGTAGATTTTGACGTTTTACATTTTTAATAAAGCTTTTTTTAATGTTTGTTTGAATTTTTGTGTTTTTATTAGTTTATTAGTTTATTACCTACAATCTGTAGAAAAATATTTTAATGGGCGGCAATTTTTAACCCTCAAGTCCCCACCCAGGGTCATTTCGACCCTGTCAAAATTAACGTGCTTATATTTTTTTAAATAGGTGAGACATGACGCCCTGATATTTTGGTTCCCTATTTTAGAGCTATTGACTATTCTTATGGTATAGTTTTTATTGGTTTTTTAACAAAACAATTTCCTTAACCTTAACACATTTTTAATACCGTATATCTTCTAATATACCGTATTTCCTTCATAGGCCGGCCTCCCAATAAGGCCCTCTAATAAGCCCCCTAGGGATCATTGAAAATAAGCCGCCCCCTCTAATAAGCCGCCCCCCTTAGCTTCACCTTTGCAGCATTTTAAGGCAATTTAAGTTACAAATTTGTTCCCAAAAACTGTTTTAAATTCGCGTTTTTTTTACCTATTCTGTTGTTTGTGTGCGAGTTTCAGTTACCAATCAGTATATGCCTGTGACGAAACTGCTGTTTGGCTCAATCCTTCAAGAGGTAAATGCATTGTGGAGAAAGGAGAGAAGGAAGTATCTATTTTTCAAAATGTCCATTCAAGTGAGAACAAGTTGATACGTTTCCAGGTTTCGGTGCTCACGACTGGTCATGACAAGCTGAGGGTGACTGTGATGTTGACGGCCAGTTCAGACGGAAGGAAGCTCAAGCCGTTTGTTCTCCTGCCAAGAAAGAAGAAAGTGGCTGAGATCGTTGACAAATTCGGAGGAAGGCTGGAGCTGTGCTGGAAGGGAACAAATTGGATGAACGATGATCTCACTCTTGACTACTTGGACAAGACGTTCGGCCGTTCTCTTTTCGGGAAACGTTTGCTGGTTTGGGATTCTTTTCGCTGCCATATCTCCGAATCGACGAAGAAGAAGCTGAGGGAAATCGCCTTGCACACAGCCGTGGTTCCGGGAGGATGCACTAAATTTATCCAGGTTTGTATTTACTTTATCTATCTGAGAGTATTTTTCGTGTTTAGGCACCTGACGTCGTGTGGAATGGACCGTTTAAAGCCAAGTTCAAGAGCTCTTCGACAACTGGGTAATGAACGATGCGGATAAGGAAGAAACGGCAAATGGGAATCCGAAACCCCACCAATGAACCTCTACCTGGAATGGATCTGTATATCCTGGGACGCCTTACCAAAAAAGATGATCAGCAAATCCTTCAAAGGTTGGTACATTGTGATTGTGGTTTTTTTTCCTTATCATTCCATTTTTTCAGATTGTGGAATCACTAATGCGCTATATGGCGACGAAGATGATGATATCCATTGCTTCAAGGAACATGGGCCGGTACCTGAGGGACGAAAAATGCTTCAAGAAGCCCGCTTTGCCATGCATGTCGACTCGGATGAGGACAAGGAAAATGGTTATCTGAGTGATCACTCTCTTAACTTTGATGAAGCTCTTGAGCTTGATTGGAACGATGAACTGAATGCGCCTAACCCTCAGTTCCATGCTTTTGAATGATCATTTGTTTGTTTGTAAGCACAGCATTTTCTGTTATCGCTTTCTCGTAAATACAGCATTTTCGGTCATCTCTTTATAAAACCCAGCGCCGATTTTTAAAAACGTGGCGTAAATTTGGTTAAAAACAAGCCGCCCCTCCAATAGGCCGCCCTCTAATAAGCCGCCCCCTAGAAGGTGATTGAAAAATAAGCCGCCCGGGCGGCCTATTAGAGGAAATACGGTAAGCCCATGGGCTTATATTAGAAGATTTACGGAAATTTTTCACTTGTGGCACTGTGTTTTTAGCCATGAAAACCCTAACATTCTTGGGCTCACGACCACTCAAAAAATAGACCCGTTCCTTAGCTACATTTTGAGTCGCTGTATGCCTTCATATGATGGATTTTTATAGCTTAAAACACAATGCCATAAGTGAATTAGGGGTCGCGTCTTAGGGGTCGCGTCTTAGGGGTCGCATCTTAGGGGTCGCGTCTTAGGGGTCGCATCTTAGGGGTCGCGTCTTAGGGGTCGCGTCTTAGGGGTCGCGTCTTAGGGGTCGCGTCTTAGGGTCGCGTCTTAGGGGGTCGCGTCTTAGGGGGTCGTGGGGGTTCGTGTCTTATAAGCCCATGGGCTTCTATTAGAAGATATACGATAGAATGAAAATTTCAGTGAAAATTCTCAGTGAAAAAATGAAAATTTCATTTTTCATTCAAATTTTCACTGAAATTTTCATTTTCACCGTGTTTTTCATTTTGGAAACACTTGTGGGGTAACATACTTTCAAATTTTAATGCTTCAAAATTTTTAATAAACAGGGTCAAATTGACCACGTCAAGATGATTGGAAAATAAGGTGGTCGCTTGAGGGTTAAGCAATTTTTTGCCTTTTTATTTGCATATAACAAGGGAGGGACCCTGACTGTGACCTGGGGAAATTTCGATGAATATTTTTATGTGTGTATTCCTGTAGAGCGAGCCCAAATTATACATTATTTCGATTAATTTCATATTAAAAAATTGGTCATGAGTATTTTTATAAATGTACTGTATTATATCATTGTTAGTAGCAAACCATTCATTAATATGTTTCTTTCTATATTTTTACCTCAAACAAGTTGCGCACATTTCCCTCAAAACGCCTCAGACTTCTGGCATTTTCCTCATTGGCCTGTCTTTGGTAGGCGGAGTCATTGTAGGTGGAAGGGTAGTTGAAGTTGGTCTATAAGAGTAAAAGGAAATAAAATTACTAAATATTAGACATTTGTGCATAGCACAAGAGAAAAGACACTTCACACCACACTTTTTAGTTTTAAAACAACAAATGTTTTTTGCCGAAAGAAAAGTTAAGTTGTGATTAGTTAGAAAGTATAGGAGGAGATAAGTGCCTTTTCTTAAAAACAGTAGTGGTGGTCTTTATTTTACGGTAAATATTAAAACAATTACCTCATACTGATTGACAGGTGGGTAGTTGACATGACTGCGAGAAGCAGATCTGTATGTGTCGTAGTTGCTGGGCACTTGCCATTCATACCGACTGTTGAGGTTGTTGACGTAGCTGTCCACACGAGACACTCTTCCAGCACCCAAGTAATAGTCAATGTTGCCGCGAGAGCTAAAACAAGATTGTTTAAAAAAATAATTTTAAAAAAAAGCTTTTGAAAAATTTTAGCATGTCCGTCCACGAGTTTCATACGTTTGAATTGGCGGGAGACAGCTTTTTTACTCCGAAAATGCACAAAAAAAATTATCACTATTTTTAATCACTTTATATTTATTTATATTTACTTTATATATTTATATTTAATTTCGTGCATTTTCGGAGTAAAAAGCTGTTCCCTGCCAATTCAAACGTACGAAACTCGTGGACGTAGATGGGCATAGTCCTTTAAAGGGGCAGGCTTACCTGTTCAAAATTTGTCCCCGCCAATTAAAAATTTTTTCCTAATCATTGAACTTCTATAAGGGTTTTTCAACTTGGTTTCTAACAAAACTATACCTAAAATTGAATTTTAGGCCTTGTTTTGTTAGAAACCAAGCTGAAAAATCCGTATAGAAGTTCAATGATTATGAATTTTTTTGAATTGGAGGGGACAAATTTTAAACAGGTGAGCATGCCCCTATAAGAGTGTGTTCAACCAGGGTTCACGAATAAAGTTGTCCGAAATCAGCACTTTGGGCTGAAAACTTTTCAGATTATTAAGAGAGCAAAATTCTGTTGAGATTGGCATCTCAAAGACCTTACACTTGGACCGCGCACCTTCATTGTGGTAACGTATGAATGAGCAGAAATCTGAGAAATCAGCCCATACTAACCAAAAGATAGGGAATAATTTTATTCAAAATTTAATTTAAAATACACCATAGTGAAAAAACTCACGCAGATCTGCTGAGTGCCTGGTTGGAGTCGTAGAGAGACCCACGGCTGCCACCCCTCACCAAGTCGTATTGTTTAGAGCCAGCATAGTCCAAGAAATTTATGAAAGATCCGGCACGGCTAGGAGCTCGGCTGACAGCAGTGGATGGAGGGGTGCTGTAGTCACGGGTTCGCAATGGCGCTGGGTACTGGGAAGCGAAGCGGTAGTAGTTGCTGGCTGACCTCTGGCTGCGCATAGCGCTACGGCGTTCTCGTGTACGAGATCTGGAACGCTCCTGAAACATTGGTCATTAGTGCATATTAATGATGACCAGAGATTTCAAAAGTTTAAAAGTTAAGACAAATTTATGCGTTGGTTATACGAGAAGGCTGTTCTTTAATGCTGTAGTGTCCATCAAATATGACAGTGAGCTCGGTATATAAATGCCTGTCTTTTATTTTTTGCAGTAAATCAAGGGTTTTTAAATTCTTTTTTTAACATGAGTTGGCCATCATGTGTATACCTAATTATTTTATTCGAATAATTTTTAATTTTTGTTCGAATTTTGTATGCACAGCATAAATGAGCTTTTTATTCTAATCGGAAGCAAAAAGGATGTTTTGATTCTATTTGCTCTTAAAATATAGGATAACATCCTAAAATGTCTTAATTAGGTTCAATTTAATATTGATTTTTTCGCAAAATTTTTACAAATTGGAACTTTTTGGACTTATTTGCTAAACATACAATATTCAGATACTGTAGAGTCTAATCCAAGTCTGTAAAAAGTGTAAATTTTGTGTTTCATACAGTTAGGATGTGTATCCTAGCAGGATGTTTTAGGAGCAAATAGCATGCAAAACATCCTATATCCTAATTTCGGATCAAAAGGAGGTATCTCGGACCTGTAGTTTGGGGGCACCCATTTTTGTGATTTTAGTTTTTAGTTTTTGGAATTTAACGAGCACAGAATGTATGAGTTGTGGAAGTTGATTGGAAGACTGTTTCCATGCACTTAAGCGAATAAAGATTTATGTTGCAAAAATGAGCTTCGCAAAATCACAAAAATTGGGTGCCCCCAAACTACATAAGGTCCGTATCTCTGATGTTCGGGCATAAAATAAACATAGTGCATGCACAATTAGTAACAAATGTTTTTTATTATGTATAATTACTTACCAGCAAACGAGAAGTTGAGTACAGACTGTGAGAAAAGGCTCCTGGAAACAATAAATACTTTAATTTCAAAAATTTACATTTATTATATTAAACGCTTTTTGGCTTATAATTTATTTTCATTGCTAGAACATTTCTGGGCATGTTAATTTGGTGTTAATATTTTACAAAACAATAACTTTATTTTAATTATACTTTAATTATATCTTTTACTTAAAGTGACCATGTTCTTTGGGCTTTCCCATGTTCTAGCCAAAATCCTTATAACCAAAACGGTTAAATCTCTAATTTTTTTTGGCTACATGTTCATCTGCTTTAAAAAAATTGTTCTGGCCTTCACTGTTACTCAAATAATCAGTTAAATCTATACATTTATTTTGTTACTACCACAAAAAAGTTATAGATGTAACCGTTTTAACTATAAGGATTTTTGGCTATAACAAGGGAGAGCCGTTCTTTGGGGTGGCAGATTGACCATTTTGTTTTTTGTTATTTATAATGTTTTTCGTTATTTTCCATATATTTATATATAATAGTGTTTTGGGGCATTTATGTGTGTCAGTGTAGACAATCTTGTTTGTATTTTCATAAAACTTAAAAGTAAAGAAAGGGGGCAACTGATATGCAATATCAGAGTCTAAATTTCATAAGACAATTTGTCCCTAACGCAGAATGGGTACCGATTTAACAAAAAAAAGTCCCCTTTTTGTTTTTTTCTTAAAATCAATTATTTCAACGTTCAACGTAACATCTGTTTCAATACATCATTTCAAATTCAATCGTATATTTTAGCAACGTGCACGTCGTCCCCGCAATTGTTACATTTTGACGAATTATTCAGTAAGTTCAAACTAATTAGAAATTCTATGGCATCTTCAACGGATTATTGGGACAGATCTCTTAACCGAATGTTTTCTAGGTCGAGCGCTTGTTTATTTTCAACCAAATGCATGCGAACCATTTTCCTAGAAATAGTGTGTTACGTTGAACGATGAAATAATTGATTTTGATTTCAAAAAATAGGGGGCCCTTTGTAAAATCGGTACCCATTCTGCGTTAGGGCCATAATCCTTAACTCTTCAATTTTTTCATTTTTTTTACATTTTTCATTTCATTTTTTCATTTTTTTTAACGAGATGACTCAGCAGAGTTTGATAGCTTGTTAGAAAGCTAAGATACACGGCTAAAGGCTAGTCCAAAAATTAAAAAAATAAGCTATGAAAGAATAACGAAAAAACATAAAAAATAACAAAAAAATGGGCAATTTGCCATTCCAAGGTACATGATTGTGCTTTACATTACTAGATAGTTAGATACCAAATAGTTTAAATATTCGCTGTCACAAAATTGTCTAGTCGTAACAGCATCGAGCAAACATGCATATGGACCTTAAATAATTTTAATTTTTTATTTTATCTGTCTGTAAAATCAAAAAAAGCTAGAACGGTGAGTTTTCCATAAAAAATTATTTTTTTATATTTTATTTTTTGCTGGTTATGTGCGGTGCGTTATATTTTACGAAAAAGAATGTAATTTTTAGTTTATTTATCTACTTTTTCATTTGATTTTTAGAGTTGTAAAAATTGGTTTTTATTGCCTATAAAGTAGGATGGTGCACGGTCGGTTAACCGAAGCGGACCAGTTTTTCCGGTTAACCGAAACCGAAACTAAGGTACTAATTTGCATTTTTCGAAATCCGTTTAAACGTCCTAAATTATTTTTAACGCAAAACGATAAAAGCGTTTTCCGATTTTTCATATAAAAAGACATTTTCTTTGAAGTCTCAACCCCACCCTTGGATAACGACGATTTTCAATTTTTTACAATTTTTTTATTACTAGCCTATTCGACGTGAAATGGAAAAGTGGAAATAGGTCATAAAGATTAGATTTTCAACTTTTCCCACAAAAATTTGAGTACGATGTCCTCGGAAAGTACGCACTTTACGTCAAATATAATTCTTCTTTTGTATCGAAAAGTACGAATTTGTATTCTCAGCGACGAGTCATATACCAAAATGTAGCCCTAGATATCTGCTAAAAAGTTGAAGGAGATCTTTGCTTGATCGAGGACGTGTGCAAACTAGAAACTATTTCAAGTCTGGAACTCATTTTTAGTCAAATTTAGATAATTTTTGCGTTTTTCGCAAAATTTCATTCAAAGGTAAAAAGATTTTTGGACGTTTTGAAAAGCCGTGATTATTTCCTTTAAATTTTTTTGGCGCTAATTTAAAAAAATATTTGTTGGATAGTTTTTACATTTTTTGCCTTGATTCCCCCAAGGCAAAAACTATTTTGTCTCAATAATTTTGTGTTTGTTTGCTGTTGGGACATATGTTTGGAACTTAGATCCTTTTATATTTAAACTTTTATTTTACAGCCTAGTTTTCGAAAAAAATCTCAAAATACTATGTTACCCTTACTTATTGGAATCCTTTTTACGTTTTTTAACTTCTTTTTTTTTTAATTTCAACAAGATTACCGTATTTCCTCTAATAAAAGACCCCTCTCTAATAGAAAGATCCCCCTAAGCTTTAAGGGTCTGTATTCCGCAGCAAATCTTATATTTTGCAAAACTGTTTATTGCGTTTTCTTAACTCTCACGAAATGACCTATTGCATTCTAATTTCAGCCTATTTGACTATATTTAACTCCACAGATAATTGTTTTTTTGGCTGGAGGTGTATTTAAAGCCATTTTTCGTGTTTTTAATACTTAATTTATGGTTTTTGTATGTTCGCATAAGTAACCTACCAGTGTTGACCACATCATCAAAGAAAGAAGTGTAGGCAGATGGAGCCACAAACGGCATAGCTGAAGTGTGCTCATTCTTGTACTTGTTGGCAGTGTTCACATAGGGGCTGATGTTCTGGTAGCTGGCTCTCTCTGGCGGGGCATATGAATTGAAAGAGTGTTGAGTGGGCATCCTTGGAGGAACTGGCTCTTTGTGGGAGTCTTGGTCGTAGGGCACATAGTCTTTGGTGGCATCTCGCTCAGATCTGCCTCTTCCAGCTGGAGGGGGTGATGGAGATTGTACTCGTCGGCGAGGGCTGGCCACTGCTTCTACTTCTGCCTTGGGTTCCTCCACTGCTTCTTGGGGCTGCTCTTCTTCTTTGGGTTCTTCAGCTACTTCTTCTGGCTCAGCTGGTGCTTCAGTCACCTCATCGGAAGCCTCCACAGCTGCTGCAGCTGGTTCCTCCTCTGACACTTCCACTGGGATATCTTTGATCTCGGACTCTTCAGAAACGGGAGCAGTCTCTTCAGACTGTGAGACTGCCTCGGTCTCGTCTTCAGCAGCTGCGGCTGCTGCCCCACCTCCTCTTACCTTCTTTTTGGGGCTGCGAGGACTTTTGCTTCGCTTTTTGGTGGGAGATTTGACTTGCAAGACCTCATCCTCAAAAGTGGTCTTCTTGGGGGTTCGGGATTGTTGGGAAGGGGTGACTCTTCTTTTTCAAACACAAACTCGCTAGCTTTGCCTCCTTTGGCTCCTGATTTTGGAGTGCGAGGACTGAAATTTAGGAAAAATTTAATATTTGATTTTTTTTAATATTTGCTACCTTGGTGCCACAGCTCCACTTCTTGGTGTGGTGGGCGCTGGAGAGCCTAAACAAAACAAAGTTACAATTATTTAATCAATTTTTTTGCATACAGTCGAACCTCTTTAAACCGACACCCCAAGGGACCACCTTCAGACTGTCGGTTTAAAGAGGTGTCGGTTTAAAGAGGCTTTCAGGTTAATTCCATACCAAGGTGTCGATTTATCCAGATTTTCAACAAAAAAGGTTTCAAATACAAATATAGTTGGCACATATTCCAGAACTTTTATTTCAAAATAACTTAAACAATATTCTATAGGGTCAATAATAACAGTTAAACTACTTTTAATTTTACTAAAAATTAGCTGAATCTCTTCAAAAATTGAAAGGGTGTCGGTTTATCGAGGTGGTTTTTCTTTGTGCGGACTGACTCAAAGTGTCGGTTTCAAAAGGTGTCGGTTTAGGGGGTGTCGTTTCCTTAAAATTTAGTCAACATCAACCAAATCAGGCTCAAAGTGTCGGTTTGAAGAGGTTCGACTGTATAGTATTGTGAAATTTATTTTTGAATTTTACAGAACACTGGTGTGTCTGCTGTAATAAATTTGTTATGTGCAAAAAAGGGTCAAAAGCATGTTTGATTAAACATTCAATATTTCAGGAGTGAATGTGATTGAATATCATGAAATTAAAGTACTTTTTTATAATTATTATTTTTACATATATTTTAAATATTTTATTTTAAATTAAATACGACGGCAGACATTAAGTTTTTAATTTTTCCGATTAATACTTTACATTTTCTCACATTTCTATTTGTTTAGTGTATTTTTTACGGCATATTCACAATGAAGAGGCTGTTTGCGGATGCTAAAACAGACTACTCACTGAGAATCTCGGAAACAGAATCCTCACTTTTCTTTACTTTTTTCCCAAAATTTTTCAGTTGGAGCATTTTTTTATTTCCAGTTGCTTATCCAGCTCCTGACATCATGTAGTTGAGGTTTAGGGCTACCAAATGAGCTATTGACTAAGTAAATATTGCTTCAAAAACTCAGATAAAATTTTGAGAATCCGCCTAAGGATCCCAACTCAAATTCGAGTGTGGATGCTTGGGCGAATTCTTTCTTTTTTATCTCAATTTTTTGAACAAAATCTATGTTATTAATGGCTCATCTTGTAGCCCTGAATCTTAGCTACAAGATGGTACCAACAGAATAATTTTTGAAAAATAAAAAAAAAGGTGTGGCCTTTTCCGAGTGTGAAGTCTGGTTTAGCATCCGCAAACAGCCTCCTCATTGTGAATTCTGCTTTACTTGATTTTTTTACTTAAATGCTATTAGTTCGAACTCATCTTTAAATCTTAACTGTAAAAACTTTTTTTAATTTGAATAAAGATTGAACAAACGCCTGATTTTTAGAGAAAATAAACATGTAAAACTTTTTGGCGTTAGTGAAGAATAGGGTTCCAAAAATCAGCTTGGTCCCCCCCTGTTGTTTTATTTGTAAAAACAAGAGGGGGGACCAAGCTGTTTATTAAAATTTATTAAAATTTATAGGACCAAACTAGTTTCTACGAAACAACAGGGAGGACCAAGATGTTTTTACGAAAAACAACAGGGGGGAACAAGCTGATTTTTGGAACCCTATTCTTCACTATAGCCAACTTTTTTTTGATAAAAAATGATCTTATTTCTAATTGTTTAAACCAAAATTCTGAGCTTCAAAAAAATATATGATAGTGATGGCTTAGGTCTATTTCTTTTATAGCTATCAACCAGACCAATCGGTGAAAAAGCTGAGTGATAACAATTTCATGTGGTGATAATACTTTAATAGGCTGCATATACTTAAGGAATTTGGCTTTTACGCGCAGTGGAGCGTGCAAAATTTGAATTGGCAAGAGACTGTTCTCTTTCGTCTCGCACTGTACTCTTCTGACTTGTTAAGAATGACTTAAAAGAGTGCATTGAGAGACAAAAGAGAACTGTGGTGCTTTAATACCCTTTTTTGTTGCACATGAAAGGCTACTTAATGTTTAAAACCCAACTTCAAAAATTGTTGAAAAACCCTTATTGTTCCAATCAGTAAAAAAGGCTAGAATTTGACTTACCAACATTGTTCTCGACCACGGGAGTGCCTGGCTGAACCACTCCATTAGCCATAGGACTTTTGGGTGTTGTGGCAGATACTTGGCTGCTTCTTCGAACACTTCCTGGGCTTCCAGGCACAGCTCCCGACTGTGACACTGGAGTCTTAGGGGTTGGTGGCACACTTCCTGCATTGGAGCCTTTGGTTGGGCTGGATGGCACGCCATTCTCTACTGGCTCAATAATGGCTGGTGTGGCTGGCTGAGAATTTTTGATAGGGCTTTTGGCTGGAGACTGAGGAGCACTGGCATTTTTTTCTGGTTCCTCCACTGCTTCATTAACTTCTTCGGTCTCCTCATTGGCTGGTGCATCTAAGTCGTTGGGAGTGCGAGGACGTTTAGGGGTGGGCACATCTTGTAGGTGGAAGGACTTGTCGTCTGCGTCTTCAGAAGCTTCTTGGGTAGGCTCTGTTTCGGGTTCTGCCTCAACTGCTGCTTCTGGCTCAGCTGCTGGTTCAGGCTCAGATTCCACTGGTGCTTCTGCTTCTGGTTCAGGCTCTGCCTCGGGTTCTGGGTCAGGTTCAGCTTCTTGCTGAGGCTCTGGCTCGGGTTCAGCAACTGGTTCCTCCACCTCAGCGGCAGGCTCTTTTGGGGCATGTTCTTCTGTGGCAGGCTCCTCCGCCGCAGGTTCTTCAGCTGTCTGTTCAGTCACTTCAGTAACCTAAAAAAAAGTTAAAAAACTTGCAAGCTAATCTTTTATTATTACAGTCGAGTCTCGTTTATCCGACACCCCCTCAAGTTCGTTCCGCCTTCCGACACTTTTAGCTCTATTGAAATCTTTTGCCAAATGTTTCTAGTCTGAAATATTAAGGATTCTGATTTTGATCGTTTTTCAAAATCTTTCGTTACCGTAAAGACCAGGGTCTCGGTTATCCGACACCCCTTTTTAAAAATCAGGTGTCGGATAACCGAGACCCGCGGGTCTTTACGGCAACGTGAAAGGATTTTGGAAAAACGATCGGCAAAATCAGTATCCTTGCGATATTTGGGACTAGACTGGCGAATCACATTTGGCAAAAGACTTCGAAAATGGAGCTAAAAAAAGTGTCGGACCCAAGCGGGAACAAACTTGAGGGGGTGTCGGATAAACGAGACTCGACTGTATACAAATTGTCGGAACGAAATGACCAAAATGCTAATTGCAGGATGTACGAAATATGGCCACTTTTAAATATCCATAATTTTTGTCTCATGACAAATTTAAAAAATCTATCAACGACTTAACTTTTCATAAAATTTTTGGCTCTATACACATTCGCGAGTCTAAAAAAGATGCCTTAGTCCCCTTGTTGATTTTTTTTTAAATTTTGTCCCAAAAGTCTTAAAAAGTGTTCATTTACACTTTTTAATTTCTTTTCTCGCAAATTTTAAAAAAGCAATCAAATACACTTTTTTGTGTTAGAAGTATATAATTTGTGTAGATTCTAATGTAAATCTAAATGTAAAGGCTCTACTAAAATTCTACAGAATATTGTACCCGGCTTTGCGGCCAAGATCAGCACACTCCACATTGCAAGGGATTGGGGAAATTGTAGATTAAATTCGATTTAATTGTAAATATATTATGAAGTTATAGAACACAAACTACAACATTCCCAATCCCTTGTAACGTGGAGGGTGCTTGTCTTGGCGGAGAAGCGGCCAACCCTTGGCCGGGTACAACAATCTGTAGAAGCTTAAGAAAATTTCCCGAAAAATCAGCTTGGGGGAACAAGGTAAAAATTGTTTGAAATTTTTTTTTGCAAAAAATGAGTAAAAGTGTAAATAAAAACTTTTAAGACTTTTGGGAGAAAAAATTTCAAAAAAATCAACAGGGGGACCAAGGCATCTTTTTTTCTAGACTCGCGAATGCGTATAAAGCCGAATTTTTGATATATAATAAAGTGCTAAACACAATTTTTTCTTAGCCCCTTTCCTCTTGTGGTTTGAGTCCTGGTCTGTAGATGACCTGCGGATGGGTAAACCACAGGTAAAATCAAGCAAAATCGTGTTTTTGACTTCATATACCAAAAAGTTGCCATAAAAACTAAGATGTTCGAAATTGGTGTTAAAATAAAAGTTGAACATATTTTTTAAGACCCCCTGTAAATTTGAGTCATTTTTGTAATAGTTGCATTAAAGATTGCAGTTGGCTTTCTCATTTTGCTTTTTAAAGTTTTACTGCACGCTTTTTAAAAAAAACCTATTCAGTTGTCCAGAACATGAATTAAAAGTTAAAAAGATTTTGCAATCACATTTATGTTATTTGACCTACTTCCTCTTCCACAGGTGCTTCTTCTGCCACTACTTCTTCACTGGCAGGTTGCTCTGCAGGTGGTGGAGCAGCTTCCTCTTCGAATACGTCTACTGGAATTTCAGCTCCACTTTCTGCCTGAGAGTTTTCTAGTTGGTCTGGCACTTCATCTCCTTTAGCAACTTCATCTCCCTGAAACAATTTTCTCATTTTTCAGTCGAAGTCTTGCAAAAATAATTTGTTTGAATAGAGCACGATATATAAGTTCTTTCTTGGGGTTTTTATTTTGTGTTTTCCAACCTCTTCTTCAGCAGCAGGGACCTCTTCTTCATCTCCCGCCGGCAAATCCTCGATTTCATCAGCACTGGTGGTCATTGGATCGTGTTCTAGGTTGAGGTTTCCCTCTTCAGTGCCGGATATATCTGGCACCTAAAAGCACAAAAATCAATAAGCTATTAAGCAAAAAAACTTCTGAACCACCAATATTAACTACAAAAAATAATTGTTCTAACCCCAACCACAAAGCAGTAAAAAAGTGGATGGCAGTTCCCAGTAAAAGAAACAACAACAAGCAATAAGTTAATAGAGAGACAGAGGATATGTTCTTCAAAAATGCTAGCATTCCTCTTCAACAAATTCACAGACCAGCAAACGGCTTAAAATTGAGGAGGAGGTGGTTGTTGATCCAGAAAAACAGCAGCAAGAACACAGCCACCCATTAACCACCTACCTACCTTCTACCTGCCCATCTATCCATCCATCAGCAAGTCCCAGTGTGGGGGAGAAGGCTGCTCAGATAAAATAAAGCCCAGTTTTAGAGAGGTTGCACAACTTGGAAAAGACATTTTTTTAAGTGTCTGCTCGGGATTAGACACTGATCAAGCTTAGCTACATGTTGTTTTATTGTTGAAAAGAAAGAAGTAAAATCGGATAATGAAGGTACTATTGACTTCACACTTTTTCCAGCTGTCATTGATCTCTAAATTTTTTGGATGGAAAGTTGGGTGAGGTAGGTAGGAATGGGAAATATAGCAATGTTTATTGACTGGCTGATAGCAGCTAATTTAACATTAAATAGGTTGAATGAGTGTGTCTAACCATGAACTCTTTGCTGTAAACTTACATTTCTTTTTTTGTTGAGTGGAGCAAATGCTACATGTTTTCAAGGGAGCGTTTTTTCGATGAGAAAATTATAAAGGTGTGTAAACTAATTTCTAAAATATTAGCCCCGAGTAATTTCAGATCGAAATAAATACAGTCAAAACGTGATTGAACGGATGGGCGAGTCGCGACTTCCGCGTCCGCTATGAAAATTCTGTTTTTACAGAAAGATAGAGAAGCATAATGTTTTTGAGAGAGGATTTTAGCAGTGGGTCGATGCACCGCTAGATTTGACGTAAACGTAAATTGGAAAATAGGTACACTAGAATATATTGAAGCAAATTAGATATCTTCTCCCCATTTACTATAGCGCTGGATCTGTGTGTGTGTTTGTGCGTCACAAAAAAAGATTAGGGGTGTTCCAATGTTCGTATCGAAAATCTGTTTGGAGTACTTGGAGTATCTGTACTTGCTCGAACAGTTGCTGCTTCTGCATCGGCGCACCCCCACCAGTCTTCGACGCGCTTGCTCCTAAATGGGAACAAAAGGGTCAATGGGACATACTCAAATGATAAATGAAACTGAGGCTCACTTCTTTTGATCCTGGAGATCCTGCTTCGCCAACTTCTTCAAATTCGAGTGCTTCTGCTTGACCTGCTCCACACTGTGAGCCCCTTGATCCGGATATTCAGTATTGAGGGTGTCGGCGACGAGCTTCGACACATTGCTTTGATCAGCGGCTGAGTCTTTCTTGCGGCTGTTCGGGAAGAGATCTTCTTGATTTTCGGACACCAGCTCCACGAGACGTTTGCACATATCCGGTGTGAACATTGCGAAAACTAAAAAAACAGCGATAAAGTGAGAGAAAAAGCACAGTCTTAAAGAAGCGAGCAAAACTCAACAATCCGCACAACAATGAAGCGCACAACAATGAAAAACGTTAAATTCGTGTTCAGCGAACGAAAATTGCCCTAGAAATGCTTTACGGAACAATATTTTGAAAATCGAGATGAAGGTAAAAAAATTTACCCTGCTACCACCCATGGTAAAAATATGCCTTGGTCCACCTGTTGTTTTTTATCCTTACCTCTACCTCCACCTTTACCTCTAGCTTTTATTAATACGGGTAGAGGTAAGGGTAGAGGTAAGGGTAAAAGGTAGAGGTAGCGGTAGGGGTGAAAAATTCTTTATTAATACGGGTAGAAGTAAGGGTAGAGGTAAGGGTAAAGGTAAGGGTAAAAGGTAAGGGTAAATCGATTATTAATACCGCCCCAGATTTTAAAAATATAAAGTACCTAAATAGTTATGAATTTTTTTGTATTTTCGTGCCAAGACAAAAAATTAAAAACTACGAATTTTCAGAGGGCTCCAGCAAAGCTTTTTTGTCGAAATTTTTTTCACAATTTTGTCTTCCATGGTAAGATAAGAATATCATCCAGTCAACTCCAAACATACCAATCCCTATAAGCCTCTTTTTGATTTGATTTCCCAACATTTATTTAGTCACTAAAGCGATCTTGATTTGGTCTACACTACGGCTTTTAAATTTATACATTTTATTTTAAAAATATTTCCATTTTAGCCTGCATGCCAACCAGTGCTGTAAATGGCACCGGTGAGACACCGGCACCGCCGGTTCCCGGTGCCGAAATCTTCGAGGTCGGTGCCAAACCGGTGCCGCACCGGCAAGTGGTATTTATTATACAGTCGACTCTCATTATAACGACTCTCGATACAACATCCCGCTCGATATAACGTCGCAAAAATTTTTTTTGGTTCGTTTGAACTAAATTTGGCTAAACCCACGCTCTATATAACGTCTTGCTCGTTATAACGTCCCATTTTGGCTGGTCCCTTGAGGGACGCTATAACGAGAGTCGAGTGTATACGGAAACACCTATCTAGGTTATAATTCGACCCAAAATAGCACTAAAGTATTGAAAAACATTGTTTATATTTGCAGTGAAGCTCGAAAAAATTCAGAATTTGATTGATATTTTTTTGAACATACACAAAAAATATCCGGTGCGGTGCCCGGTACCAAAAATTTTTGCTCGGTGCCGCGGTTCCGAAATTTCGAAATTAACAGCACTGATGTCAACTACTCGCTTCAACATGTCAGCTGAAGTGCTATTTGAAGTATTGTCTTTGCTAAAATGATCTGAACTAGATTATGTGGAATTTACTTCCAAATGCTTCAACCAGTTCATCTTCAGATACTTCTCTACTTTTCATTCAACTCACTAGACCGATTGAACATTTTTAAAAATGTTAGCCAAGAGCTAAGCTTTGGCAATTGGTCTCAAGAGCAATTGCAGCACTAAAGCAAGTCTGACAAAGGGATTGTCAGGCGTGTGAATGTACTTGTGCCCACAAAAGAATATATAGGTAGTGCTGGATGGAAGCAAGGGCTGCAGTCTATTCCACTTTGGCGGGACAGTTTTGGGACCATCCAATTAGCCAAGGTACCATCCAAAGAATTTGAATACTTTTCGGCTGATACCAATAGTATAATGATAAAGTACTGGAGTTCTGTCGGAAGCTCGCCAGGACAATCTATCTATCATAGTTGGAAGAAATGAGTAAATTTCAGTAAAATGTGGAGCCCGGTCTCAAGTTTCAAAGGTCTCAAGTCTCGTCTCCTCCACTAGCTGCGAAAACATCCAGTTTCGGATAATGAGGAATAATAATGGATGATGAAAAGAACCTCTATACGCTTTTTGATCACGTTTTTTCTCAGATTTGTCTCGCAGATAGGTGTGTGCGATTTTTAGTGCACTTCAGCGTATATCTGGGCCAGTTGTTAATGTTCTCGCTAGATAGAGACTCTATTGCACTCAATAAGTCGGTCTAAAATTTTTTTAATCAGACAATTTTCGAGCGTCGTCAACAACGCCCCACCCAAGTTCCTTATCAAATAATGATCTGGCACATTGGACCTACCGGAATTTCTCGTAGCCACAGGTTTCCGTTCCCGTGTTAAGCCCCTTTAAATCAGGCAAGTCGAAGGATATAGCAAAGCGCTGTGCAAGTAATTTTATGAAAACAAACCTGGTCTTCTGTGCGGTCATCTTCTCGTGCCTCTTGATTATCTTCTTTAGATAATTGTTGGCCCTCCACTTAAAGAATTAAAGTTAGTTATTAAAAGACATTTTCTGTAATTTTGAAGAAATCGTTGTTATTTTTTGCCAATTTTTCTTTTCGGGTCATCGTGTTCTGTGACTGTGACGTGGTTTTTCATCAGTTTGGTACTATATTTCCCATATCGGATTTTTAAAACAGGTTTAACCATTTGCAATTTAAAACCGATAGCGTTATTTCCGACCACTTTCCATCAAAAATTTTGACTCTTTAGATTTTCTACCTGCCTGCCGAAGGCAAATTTTTGATGGAAAGTGGTCGGAAACTCGTTTTTACCGGTTTAGCGTGTAATTGCTTAAATGGTTAAACCTGTTTTTGAAAAAATTCAATTGGGATGGGAACCGTATAAGTACCAAAAGTTTGAATGCCTATTGCAAATTAAAAAAATTCTTGTTAAGAAATTCTAAAAAGTGAGTGTTTTTGTAGCGTTTGTAAGTCAAATTTTTGACTCTAATATACAAACAATATACTAATCGACGCAGAATTGACAGCGCTTTCATATTATAAAAAGATTGGCTGAAGGTTCTTATATGGGAGTCGCCCAAAAATCGGTTTAAACCACTTTTTCGTGCGTTTTAGCTGCTGAAACGGGTAGAGAACAGGTTTTTAGGGCGCTATATTTACCTTAGAGATGATTCCGAGCAGGACTCATGATCGAAAATGCATATAGAAACTCTTTTTGCCAAGTTCCAGTGATAAAAACAAGGTAAAAATAAACAATAGGACGTCCAGGTACCCTCACCAGCTGGTTTACCTTGGTCCCCCATGGCAAAAAGTGAAATTTCGGTCGCAAAATTTTTTTTAAGTCGACAGCGCTCTAAAAGCATGTTCTCTACACGTTTCAGCAGCTAAAACGCACGAAAAAGTAGTTTACCGTATTATCTCTAGTAAGCACCCCTGTAAGCGCCCCCTCTACTTTGAGGGTCTGTATTTCGGGGCAGAGCGAATATTTTGCAGAGCTGTTTTTTGCATTTTCTTAACTCTCACAAGCTCTACCGATTCCGCTTTTCGGATTTCGGTTGTGCACCCAAAAATCTCGAATCTAGACCTAAAATTTTTCCGATTATCGGAGGGTTGAAAAAAAGTGCCCCGGGGCGCTCATTAGAGATAATACGCTAAACAGATTTTTGGACCACTTCCATATAAGGCACTCTGGCCAGAAGATTTTACATGTGCACATTAAGAGTTTGGGAAGAAAGCCTCTAACTTTTTTCGCCTTTAAAAGACGTCTAAGCAAGCAATAAAGGGGAGCGGCATATATTTTTTTGCTTTTAGTAGAAAGCGCAATTTGACGTCGGATAGAGCAAAAAAATTAAAAAATTAGCTAAATCACATTTCAAAAGCGAAATAAATTCGACGACTTTTTCTCAAACTTTTATAATCTTTTTTTTTTAAATGAAAGCGCTGTCAATTTTGCGTCGATTAGTATATTGTTTGTATATTAGAGTCAAAAATTTGAAAATTAAACACTGAGAAGAAAAAGTTTTAAAAATTTGACGGGTGTTTCCAATTTCAGCCTTTAATTTATTCCAGATGCTTAAAACTTACAAAACACCTTGTTTCACGGCTGTTAATAACTACTTTAACAAAAGCTGTTTGTAAAACTATCTTTTGAATTCTAGAAATAGGGGGTCTACCAGCCAGTGTAAACGTAAATTCGCCGAATTTTCATCGGCGGAGCATTTGAAAAAAAAACAGTATTAAAAGCACAACACCTCCTCCCCCCAACTTTGAGAGTTCTTTTTTGCTTCGTGTTAACTCGCATCACCCCTAATGATTCAGATTCTTCGATTTTTGCTGAGCACCCGAAAATATCGAGATCGGCCCAAAAATTTTGCGATTTTTGTTGAATCAAAAAATGAAACAACTGAGTGGTCTCTAAGAGGAAAGTAGGTATTATTATCAATAGCAAAAACTGCAGTTTTTCGTTTCACAGATTTTTATGCTTTTTTCAACCCAAAATTTTGCATTTTTACAAAAAAACTTTTCTCACACCTACCTGTTTCCAAGTAAAGCTCTTTTTTAATTAAAGTGGGCTCTTCTTCTTCTTCACCTTGTTCAGCATCCACAAATTCTTCATCCAGCTGTAAATTTAATGATAATTTTAAAAACACAGCCAAAAAGACTTGCAGGAGAATGGGGTGGGATTTCATCAGACATTTTTCACAGCTTCGAGTATTATTGAAATTAACAAAGAAAGTCGGAAGTGACCAGAATAATATTAGATTATAATTGTTGAAAACAGACGTGTAGCTTGAAGAAGTAGATGCTTGAGAGCCTGAACTTGTTCGAAAGATAAAAGAAACACTTTCTGAGCAGACAATTCAAACTTTTCTTTAAAAATTTTGATTTCAACTTTTCAAATGCAGACGGTATTTTTGGGGTTATTTTTTGATGGCCTTGTTTTGGTCAAGTATAAGAAAAAGTAATAAATTTTAAACTTTTTTTAACTTTCTAGTGCTTACTGCCATACCTGCGCCCTCTTCTTATATGGGTAGTAGCAGTGCCATTATTCTTCTCAACTTGGCTTTTCATCCCTATTTGACTTGGTCTGCCTGTCATCTTCTTAGGCTTAGAGCTTAGGGCAGACCTGCGTATGTTAAGACGGGCTCAAACATGTTTTTCTTACTTTTTTAAACTCCGAGAAACATGTTTGAGTCCGTCCCAACATACGCTGGCCTACCCTTGCCTAAGCCTAAAATTCGATAAAGCAACCAAAAATGAACCAAAATACCTTAAAAATACTGAATGAATTTGAAGAGTTGAAGTCAAACTTGTTTGAGAAAAGTGTTAACGTTTAGATCAAAAACTGTTCGCAAATAAGACTTTGCGAAAACATTAATCAAAGTTCATTAAACCATCAAAAGTTTAAAGAAATGTCACATTTCCGAGTGCTTTACTTCGGAGGCCATTATCTCAAAAGCTGAGTGAGAAAAGCGATAATTCTAAGCGTGCTATCATGTTCAGCGTATCGTAAATAGCGTATACCGTATTTATTCTAATATAGCCAGACCCCCTCGTTATAGACTAATAGAGAGCCATCGGGGCCTTTAGGGCCATTTTTTATTTATAATTTCACGATTTTTCAGCAATTGAAAAATAGAGCCAGAGCTGGCTCTATTACAATAAATACGGTATCTTATATAGTATTTGGCATGTGTGGGTGGGTTGGTTAACGCTTTTTCACTTCGAAGGCCAGAACGGGTCGTAGATAGCGAAATCACTTTTGTCGCTAATACCATCGTGTTCCCCAGAATGTCAGCTTTCATTTTAAAAAAAGAACATGCGAAAAAAAATGAGTTCTAATAGGGGATATACCTATTTTTATGAATGAAGTCATAGCCCCTCATTGAAATTTCGAAATACTATAGAGGCGCCGATAGGCGCCTGTGGTCCCTTGTATGCAATAATCCGGATACCCAAAAAATCATTATCGGCAACTTTAGGCTCAATTTCACAAAAAATTGCTGTTAAGTTGATTAAAAGTTATAAACAGAGCAAATGTAGGAGAAAAGTTCGATCATCCTGCCATAGAATTCGTTCGTGATCGGTTTTAGGCTCAAAATTAAGGTCACACAAAAATGAAAGAGTTAAAGTGCGTCAAAATTTAAAACAAAAATCACAAAAATGAAATAAAGGTGTCGAAAGATTTGAAATTTAATACTTGTCTTATAAAAAAGCAAACACAAAATAGAAAAGTAGACTCCAAGTGCCTCAAGCCCACTAAGCCAAAGCAAAGTGAGACGAATAAGTGTAAATTAGTGGCTAGTGCATCAAGAAGAAAAGAGTCTCTTCTATTGCTCTACTTTTTTGTTCTAGTGAGTGGGGGGTAGTAGTAGTAGCCAGAACAACCACTTTCTTTAGTCTTTAGTGATTAAAATGAGTCCAGAGGATGATTTTAAAAACATATAATTTGGATCCACAAACATATGGCTAATGGATAAGAAGTGCTCGTTTGTTAAACGTCAAAAGCAGACGATAGATAATTTAGTTAGAAGGGTTATTGAGTGTTCGTTTGTATAAAAAAAAAAAAAATATTTTTATTGGGTTGGTGCATAATTAACGTCGGTTTTATTTGCACACTATTCAAAAACAACCCAAATACAAGTCGCTATAACATTTCTGAATATTATTTGAGCATATTCACCCTCTATATCAAGAACAGCTTCCCATTTGCTCGGTAGCCGAAGAAGTGAGCATTTTTTGACATAATCAGAAATTGTGGCCGATATTAAAGCGTGGATTACGTCAAAAAATGCTCACTTCTTCGCTCACGGAATTGATCGGCTACCGAGCAAATGGGAAGCTGTTATTGATGTAGAGGGTGAATATGCTCTAGAATAATATTCAGAAATGTTATAGGCGGACTTGTATTTGGGCGGTTGTTGAATAGTGTGCAAATAAAAAAACCGACGTTAATTATGCACCAACCCAATATATATATTTATGCACTGTAAAACGTCGAATAATTCACCAGTTAGGCATGAAAGGCTTGCACACATCCATACTATAAAAATAAGCAATAAGGCAGGGATGGGAATGGTATTTTTTTTAAAATATTTGTACTTTTTTCTGAACCCCGAATCTTTTTTTTTTAATTTCACTTCAAAAATTTTCGCTTTAAAATGGCAAAAAGCACTGGTTAAAATGAGTTTTTCTTTAAAAGTAGTCGAAATGTAATTTCCCATGCCTGGAATAACGTCATTGGTACTCTGTTTTCTTGCTCAGGCTTAGCATTCTTTTGTTAATCGTTTGGTCGTTGCTGAGCTAAAAACCCACTACCAGAACCTTGGGTTGCTGAGTCTTCAGAGATTGATAGATCTACTCCATGGGTTGCGGGCATGCAAGTATTGGTTGAGCAGCTTCACTTGATTTAAGCATCCATGACCCAGATTGAGTTTGGTTTGGCCACTAACCAGATTGAATTTGAAAGTTAATTAACTGGTGGCCAAAAAGTTCTGCAACAAACTTTGAGATCTTTTTAGATAATAAATTTTATTTCACAAAAGCATGTTCAACCACT
Organism: Ditylenchus weischeri; assembly: GCA_029231635.1. Taxonomy (NCBI): domain Eukaryota; kingdom Metazoa; phylum Nematoda; class Chromadorea; order Rhabditida; family Anguinidae; genus Ditylenchus; species Ditylenchus weischeri. The sequence continues at coordinate 36,496 of JAMRYI010000105.1, read as the reverse complement.
CATTTTGTAGCCTTAATCTTTCTTTCTAATGGTATATTGCTTTCCTTTGTGCTCATTGTTTGGTTGAATAGCGCTCAAAGAAATCAAAGGAAGAAAATAATCTTTGCAAAGCATCTCGTTTGTTTATTTTCTCTCGACATGTTTTGTCCCTATTTCTCATTATTCTCATTATGAAAGGAGGTTCTTGTGTGGAGCAGGCCTTGGAAGATGAATGGTGCTAACAAGACGTAGCCATCCCATCGCGCCTCGACACCCAACATTGGATCCACCAACATTTTCCGACTTCATCAAGGTGGATCCCCACTGACCAACCCAACTGTGATTGGCCAACTCACCCGACCTGAATGTGATGGACTACTTTGCATAGCCCTACCTCGAGTCCAAGGCCTGCTCCACTCCACACAACCCATCCAAGCCTGGCATCGCTGGTCAGGGAATGGGATGCCATTCCACAGGAAATGATCCAATCTGCCATCAACGACTTCCCAAAAAGATTGAAGAAATGTATCCAGGCCAGTGGCGGCCATTTATTGAGTAAAAGAAAAGCAAATATACCATTAGAAAGAGAAAGATTAAGGCTACAAAATGAGTGGTTGAACATGCTTTTGTGAAATAAATTTTATTATTAAAAAAGATCTCAAAGTTTGTTGCAGAACTTTTTGGCCACCAGTTATTTCTAGCGCAGACCTTATTTTTGCATGCAGATTATTATTTATTATGATACAGTCGACGCTCTCTATAAGATACCCCTAGCGGACCGACCTGAGAGGTATCTTATAAAGAGCGTATTTTATGAGGAACCTATCTTATATAGAGCGTATTTAGCCATCTCATGAGGAGCTTTTTTATATACACAATAATAAAATCAGGCTATATGTGAAGTGCATAAACAAATTACTGAAATCCACCACCTAATTTATTTTTTCCGTTGTTCTTTTTTAACTCTTTAATGCGCACTGTCCCATATATGGGACAAATTTTCAAATTCCATTTTTCCTTGACAAATAATCCATTTCTCAGAATTTTTTTTGCCAAGTTGAAATTCGTTAGTTATAGGAAAAAAAACCAACATATTATGTTGAATTCTCAAAATGCTATCGGGTTCAAAAAGGCCAAAATTCACGTTTTTGGAAATATATTTTTTTCTCAATGTTTTTATGGATTTTTTTCTAATGTTTTTTTTTCTAAGATTTTTTTCATTATGGATTTTTTTCTAGCATCAGAATGGCTCACTCCTGTACTATTCATTAAAAAACACCGGACGTCGGTATCTTTGGTAATCGCTGAGTAAGACACGTTTGAAATCTGTCTCATAAATGGGACAGTGCGCCATTGAGTGATTTTAGATATTTGTATGGAAAAATTGCATAATTTTGGAAAAACGATTGGTAAAATTAGAATCCTTGCAATTTTTTAGGATGGATTGGTGAAAAACAACTGGAAAAAATCTTTAAAAAATTGAAAAAAGTGTGCTGCCCCATGTATGGGGCAGCACAATGGCGCACTGTCCCATATATGGGACACCTAAATACTCCACTTTCACGTCAGATTTTTGTGTTTTTAGAATATTCATATTTGACTTCTAATCAAATATGTATTTTTTTTGGAAAAACAGCCGCATCATAGTGTGCGCATTTAAGGGTTAATCTTATTCAAAAATAATAAAATTCTATTTTGAGATTGAGATTTCAACTTAAATTTGTAGTTGAAGTCAAAAATTCTTAAAAATTCTTTTTGTTGAGTGGTGTTATGAAAGTATCTTATGAAGAGCGTTATTTAAAGACTTGGGACTGCGCCCAGGGGTATCTTATAAAGAGCATATCTTATGAAGAGCGTATCTTATGAAGAATGTTGATTTGCCTTATTTAGTCTAAAACCAACCAAGCTAGTTTCAAAGCGTATCTTATGAGGAAGGTCTCTTATAGAGAGCGTCGACTGTAATAGCTTATCAGATTGCTGACTAATTTAGCTAGCTACTAGCACTTAAATCAGTTACAGTCAAACCTTCGAAACGTCACTCCTGGGACCAGCCTGTTTAACTGTACTAAAGCTTTTAGCTAAAACAATGCATTTAAAAAATGTTACGTGAATCCCTTATTTTTTGTAAACTTGAAACTATTTAAATTCAATTACACATCTGTGATACGTATGCAATGGTCGTTTTATTTAAGTCAACAGAAAAATAGAAACAATAGTTTTTAAGAAAAAGCTCTTTTATTTATTTAAAAATTTTTGGTATAACATGCAAAATACAGATAAAAGTTGTAAAAACCCCGAACAGAGAGATAATAGAGACCCTAGTCAAAAACATTATTAATTAATTTAGCAAAACAAAAAAATAAGACATCACAGTTGGAATGCTAACTATATAATAAACAGAGAAAAGACATGTCCCAATATTTACAACAAACAAATGGGGAAAACCTAACAGTCAACATAATATGAATAGCGAGACGAAAATTAATAAGAAAACTTTTTAGAAAAAAGGTAAAAATTATTTTTAAATAAGTTTTACATTTAACCCTTAAAAATAGTGGCGTTATATGGAGAGTTGACTGTTGAAGGGCTGGTTAAAGGACCATGGTTTTTGCGCGCAACGGCAGGTGCAAAATTTAAATTGGTGGGAGGGGGGAGGTGGTTGGTTAGTTCTCAGCGCTAGTGCAGAATTTGTTTCCGTTTTTGCCTTGGTCCCCCCTTTTGTTTTTTTCAACAAATTATTTTTAATATTTTTGTGCACACCAACAAGGATGAGGGGTTCTGGAGCCATCTTAAGCATAAGATCAAAAGAATGCGTGGGACAAGCGAAGCAGTGAAATCGTCTTACGTGGGTGAAGCTGTGTTGGCGAAAAGAATGTCTTAGACCTCTTCTTCGATCGAGTTTCCATGATTCATCGTATTGATAATTATGAAATTTCAGTTGTGTAAAATGTTTATTCCTGCAGCTGTGTGTGTTTCGTATAATAAATAAATTCGGATGTGCATGAAAATAAATTCAAATTAAATCTGCTGTTCAGAAATAATTTGTTGAAAAAACAAGAGGAGGGACCAAGGCAAAAACGGAAACGGATTCTGCACTAGCGCTACGGTTCTCTTTCGCCTTGCACTCTACTCTTTAGACTTATTTCGCAAGAGTACAATTCTAGACAAAAGAGAACTGTCCCCCGCCAATTCAAATTTCAGACATGCCGCTGCGCGCAAGAACCATTATCCTTTAAAAGAGCGAAAAAAGCTGTCTTGCCACAAAATTACCACTTTCAATGGCTAGGGGAGATTTGGTAAAACGAGACTTGGCAAAAACAGTTGCCGTTCTGTCGTTCTGGCCGTTTTTAAAAAGTTTTTAAAAAACAGTCGTTTTGCCGAAATATCTTTTTCCGAATCTCCCCTAGCCCTTTCAATCGAACAAAATTTTACCCTCATTTGCAATAAATCAGGCCTTTGTAAATGTCTTGTTTTTTATTCCGAAATTTCAAATTTTGAAATTATTTGCTACTCTAAGTACTTTCTCGATTTCGACATTATGAAATTTTAGTTACTATTAAACAAATTTTAAACCAGAAAAGTATCACACACACAAGAACCCATAGAAAAGGAACAAATAAATACCCATTTACTTCCAGTAGTTGTACAAAAACTTGCTAAATCCAATGGCCACATTTAATGTGAAAATGGTAGTTCCAAAGGCCACAATTGAGTTGGTTAGTTTAAGGCGTTGACTAAATTCACAATTTATACTACTTCATATATATCTACTTCATAAATAGACAAGTAATTTAACATACTTGGGAGACCTGCGTCCAGCAAAGTAATCGACCACAGTGCTGCACATGAACTGACCATCAAGGCCATAGCAAGGCACAGCGTTAAGTAGACCCATGGCCAACGAGAAAGTGACCAAGTACTTTCCAAACAATTCCACTGCCTGGGGAATGAAGAAGGGGAACCATTCGGAACGGGGAGTCAAGTCTAGAAGGTCTATCATGTACAGGGGCTGAAATCAATCAAAAATCAATTATAAGCAGGGTACGTAACTCAAAATTTTGAAAAAGTACATTTGGTCAAGAAAGTACAATTTGGTCATTTTTGGTCTTTTTATACAGTGCTTATTACTATTTCGAAGAGAAAAAAAAAGAACTTTGACTAAAAATTTCAAAAATAAAAAAAAGTGAGATCCCCAAAAAAGTACAAATCTTTAAAAAAATACAGTTATGCTCCCTGATTATAAGGGTTGATTTACAAGAAAAAGGTGAGATTTAGGCTGTTTAAAAAAATTAAAGTCTCAAAATCGGTTTATACCAGGGCTGCCTATGTGCTGATTTCTCAGAAATGTGCTGATTTTGGCACCCCAAATCTGACAATTTTTGAAAGTGCTGATTTCCCAGAAATGTGCTGATTTTCAAATCACCCGTCTGATCAGTCTGATTTTTTTTATTTTTACGCTTGTACTGGTTTAACTCGAATATTTCATACGGCAATTAAGAATTCTGACTTGTTAACTACTTTTACTTCTATTTTTCTCGCTTTATTGAAGCTATATTCTGTATTTTCAGCTAGCGTCACAATGCCACCGCCTCAACGAAAGCACAAGTTCAAGCTGGACTACGAAACAGTTCATTGGAATCAATCAAGGGAAGGACGAATATAGTTTCAAATTGTTAACAGTGCTCATAGTTTGTTGTTTGTGGTTGTTTGATGTACCGTATTTCCTCTAATAGGCCGGCCCCTCCCAATAAGCCGCCTCTAATAAGCCGCCCCTAGGGGATAATTGAAAATAAGCCCTCTAATAAGCCGCCCCCTTAGCTTCACCTTGCAGCATTTTAAGGCAATTTAAGTTACAAATTTGTTCCCAAAAAACTGTTTTTAAATTCGCGTTTTTTTTACCTATTCTGTTGTTTGTGTGCGAGTTTCAGTTACCAATCAGTATATGCCTGTGACGAAACTGCTGTTTGGCTCAATCCTTCAAGAGGTAAATGCATTGCGAGAAAGGAGAGAAGGAAGTATCTATTTTTTCAAAATGTCCATTCAAGTGAGAACAAGTTGATACGTTTCCAGGTTTCGGTGCTCACGACTGGTCAGCGACAAGCTGAGGGTGACTGTGATGCTGACGGCCAGTTCAGACGGAAGGAAGCTCAAGCCGTTTGTTCTCCTGCCAAGAAAGAAGAAAGTGGCTGAGATCGTTGACAAATTGAGGAAGGCTGGAGCTGTGCTGGAAGGGAACAAATTGGATGAACGATGATCTCACTCTTGACTACTTGGACAAGACGTTCGGCCGTTCTCTTTTCGGGAAACGTTTGCTGGTTTGGGATTCTTTTCGATGCCATATCTCCGAATCGACGAAGAAGAAGCTGAGGGAAATCGCCTTGCACACAGCCGTGGTTCCGGGAGGATGCACTAAATTTATCCAGGTTTGTATTTACTTTATCTATCTGAGAGTATTTTTCGTGTTTAGGCACCTGACGTCGTGTGAATGGACCGTTTAAAGCCAAGTTCCAAGAGCTCTTCGACAACTGGGTAATGAACGATGCGGATAAGGAAGAAACGGCAAATGGGAATCCGAAACCCCCACCAATGAACCTCTACCTGGAATGGATCTGTATATCCTGGGACGCCTTACCAAAAAAGATGATCAGCAAATCCTTCAAAGGTTGGTACATTGTGATTGTGGTTTTTTTTCCTTATCATTCCATTTTTTTCAGATTGTGGAATCACTAATGCGCTATATGGCGACGAAGATGATGATATCCATTGCTTCAAGGAACATGGGCCGGTACCTGAGGGACGAAAATGCTTCAAGAAGCCTGCTTGCCATGCATGATCTGCTTGCCGTGGAGGAAGTCGACTCGATGAGGACAAGGAAAATGGTTATCTGAGTGATCACTCTCTTAACTTTGATGAAGCTCTTGAGCTTGATTGGAACGATGAACTGAATGCGCCTAACCCTCAGTTCCATGCTTTTGAATGATCATTTGTTTGTTTGTAAACACAGCATTTTCTGTTATCGCTTTCTCGTAAATACAGCATTTTCGGTCATCTCTTTGTCATAAACCCAGCGCCGATTTTCGAAAAACGTGGCTTAAATTTTGGTTAAAAACAAGCCGCCCTCCAATAGGCCGCCCTCTAATAAGCCGCCCCCTAGAAGGTGATTGAAAAATAAGCCGCCCGGGCGGCCTATTAGAGGAAATACGGTAGTTTACAAGAATAAAGATGATTCGGTTTGATTTAAAGCAACTATCAGGCAATTTCTGGGGGTTTTTTAGCTAAAAATAAATTTGTGTCTGATTTTTTGCCCCAAAATCTGATTTTTTCCGATTTTTGTCTGATTTTCGGAAAAAAAATATGGCAGCCCTGGTTTATGCTTTTTTTTTCGTTCCAAGGTTACTCCTTTTTATTCGATTTTTTTGTCTTTTAGTTTGCTGACTTTTTTACAAAGCAAAAACACTGTTATGTAGCCCTGCGATTGTAGTTTCTTACGAAGTATGATTTTCTGCAAGTTCTCTTAAAAATGTGAAAGACAAAATTAAAAGTATGTACCACGTCAAAAAAACGATTTGGTTCATTTTTTTAATTTTTTGTTTTAAACTTTAAGACATCTTGCAAGAAATTATACCTCACCAGAAACTAGAATCTCAGGGCTACACAGTGGTGTTAGCACTTTGTGAAAAAGAAAACTTTAAATCAGACAATTAAAGGGAGAAAGACATAAGAAGGGCTACCTGATAGTGTTATCACATTGATAATAAGAATAGAAAATTCAAGAAAAAAGGTAAAACAAAAATTTTCTGCAAAATTACGAGAATTTGAAAATTCCATTTTACCCAAAAAAGAATAGCCCCAAAAAAACTTTTGCATAAAAGGAAATCAGAGGTTCAAAAATAGGCGCGATTTGAAAAAATATAGAGTTGAAAAAGTCATTTTTTTAAATGTGTCATCTATTGCGTTTAAAATTAAAATTTCTTGAAAAAGCTCCTACCTCGCTCAGGAATCCAATAAAAAGCACAGGTCTGGTCTTGTTTTTAAGCTCGAACCTGAGAAGGACAGTGCCATTGTAAAGGGCAGGCACCACACACACGTAATCCGCAGGCATAGCTTTCAAAGCACCTGAATGGTCCAGAAGCTCACAGCTGGCATGGTCAGTCACTTGTCTGGCGGGCAGACAAGCATGAGAATATACCTCCCGGCCTCTCTTCCAAGATGGTGTATCATGCTCCTGGATGGCCGATTGACCACTAGCATTCGACTTGAACTTGGTGGGTGAAAACTGCTTCGCTGGATTAGAAGGTAGTATTTGGTTGGCAGGTTGGCTGGGCAATGACTTCTTAATAAATTTTAGTTACAGTCAAAGCTCGACTTTACGTCACCCCTGCAAGTTGGTTCCTACTCAGGGTGCGACTCTTTTTTCAACCTTGACTTTGCAGAAACTGATTCGTCATCCTAGTCAAAAATATTGTAAGGATCACGATTTGCAAATCACAACAATTTTAGCGCCTCTCTTTTTTACACCATTTTTTTTCAAAATAGGGTGGCATAAAATCAAAAGGCGCTGGTTTTAATGGTAAAATTGTTGGCGATTGGAAAAATTTATTGGTAAAATCGTTACCCTCACTATATTTTTTTGGTTGACGAATAAATTTTCGCAAAAGACTCTAAAAATTTGGCTAAAACAAGTGTCAGACTCTAGGCGGAAACGAACTTGAGGGTGTGACGTAAAATCAACTACAGTGAGAACTTGGTCGGTGGTCGATTTGGGAAAAGGAGGGTCGTTATACCAAAATTTGACTGTAATCCACAAAAAATCTCACCATTTTGACATTGGCCCTCTTTGCTCTGTTCTTGAGCACCCCCAAAGACTCGGCAAGATTGACTGCAAGTGTTGTTGGAGGTGGTAAAGTTGATGTAGTTGTATGCTCTTTTTCATTGCCTGTTTCTCTCTTTGAATAATCTTCCAAAGGGGTTAGCTCCTGATCACCCGCTGCTGTTTTGTAACGAAAGCATATATGTGAGGAGAGAGTGACATTTTCAAACTCCGAGCAGCACTGGGTCTCACCGTTGCCAGCTGCACTGCTGACCTTGTCTCGAGAAGCAGTCCAGGGCAACACTTTGGAGTACTGCACCAGATAGCCCAAAGGAGAGCCAGAAGGAGGAGCTGCGGAGGAAATTGTTTTTTGCTTTTCATGTAGGTCTTCCAAGCATTTGGTCCATTCGGAGGCATTGTGCACCTGGCATTGGTTGATGCGAGTGACTATGTGACCAGGTTGAAGCCCAGTAGCGCCTGATAGACCCGATTTGGAGTTCACATCTGCAAGAATGGATTTGAATTATTTTAGCGAGAGCTGAAATCACCCATTACCGCGACCAATGAATCTTGCTATAGGCCTTTTCGAAATTTTATTTTTGATGGGTTTCAAAAAATTATTAAAACAAAAGTAGTTTAATTGCTTGAAAAATGAATAGGTTTAAAATTTTTAATTTTTCTGTTTTTATTGTTGCTTGAAAACCATATGTTAACACTAACCGGACGGGTCGGCAGGTCGCTAAATTCCGATGCAGAATTTCACGGAGAACACGAGAGTTAGCGATGCGCGCACTCACTTAGACTCGAGACTCTTGATCATAATATGCAAATAGCGTCTCTCTTTGCCACGGCCCCCGTTGAAAAACATGATAAAACAGCCAAAGTATGCACGAACTCACTTTTTCTCTAAAAAAAGTTACAGGCGTTTTCTCCGTGAAATTCTGCACCGGAATAAAGATGACCTGCCGATCCGCCCGGTTAGTGTTAAATAAGTAATGATCTACAGCGACAAAAGTGACATAAATCGGTAGAGGTGGGCGTTCTTGCAGGATTTTCCCCGAGAGCTCAATATTTTCGTATTTCAATAAAATTTGAAATCTGTATTGGCAAAACCATACCCGAAACCAGTACTCCAGCGCCAGTACCATAGAAGGGAAGTAAGCAGGTAGGGGCCGACCACAGGATGAGCACTCCAATCAAAGCAAGAATGATGTTGTGCCAAATACCCGCGGAGAATATCCTCATCTTTTGAGCACAAGTAGAGCGCCCTAATTCCTCGCTCTCTATTTCGGTAAAAGCACCTGGATACATGGCGAACAAAAACACACCAAATCCATTCAATCTGACGTTGGCATTCAAAGCTGGAATTTAAGGAGTATTTTTTTTTATCAAATGGTGTGGGAAAACGAAACCTGCAACGGCATGGCCGAACTCGTGAAAGACACCAGCAACTACCAAAACTAGCATAAACAGAGGCAGATGAGACCAGGGAATATTGACTCCAGGGATTATGGGCGTTATTCCACCTAAAAATTTACTCGCATTAGTCGTGCACACCACGTAGAAAATTTATCGGATGATATTTCTGCGGTATTAGGTGACACAAATGTATTGTCTAATAAGTCTTGCTTTAAAAAAGACTGTGGCGTTGCGCTTGGATGGGTTCAAAATTTAATAAATAATGTAGTAAAATTTTTTGGTAGGTTCCACAACTGAAATTTGGTATAATTAACACAGCTAAAATGCTTGATGGTTTTCAATTTTTTCTCAACGCTGAATTTTACAGCATATTGAAAAATTTAGATTAATTATTATAAGACAGTTTTTTTGAAACCCTCTTAGGTACTTAACCAGAACGTCTTCTTAAAGCAAGACTTATTAGACGGGCCAATAAATATCGATATTCTCTAGGCACTGCATCACAAGCAAACTCGAATATTAAACAACTTTTATTTGTTTACTTGTTCATGGGTTACAGTAAGAACCACAAGGATCAAATTGTAGCAAGCGAACGAAAATTTGAAATCTATAAAATATCTTATTGCTGTTTTAAACATATTAAATTTATCTAACAAAAAATTCACGTATGGATTGCAAAATTGCCAACTAATTGCATGCATGATAAAGTACAGGTGTGGCAAGAAATTCCTAGCATTTCAAACCCTCATAAATTTTTACCCTGATGCGATTTTAAAATCCTGTTTTACGGAAGGGCTCAAAATTACGGAAGAGGTTCGTCCATAAGTTGATGGGTGGTTTTACGTGACCATATTTATGTGTGGGTTGCAAAATTATTTATAAATGAGAATTGGCACTCAATTAATTGCTGGGTTTGAAAATCGAAATTTGGACTACACAATTTTCGATTTACAACCCATCGGTTGATTAAATTTAATTAATCATTACTTATTTAATCATTTATTAAGTAACCGATGGTTTTCAAATCGAAAATTGTGTAGTCAAAATTTCGATTTTCAAACCTTTTTTTTTAGTACAATTAATTGAGTGCCAATTCTAATTTATAAATAATTTTGCAACCCACACATAAATATGGTCACGTAAAGCCACCCATGAACTTATGGACCAATAACCCAATACCAATTAGCCACCTTCCGTGATTTTGAGCCCTTCCGTAAAACAGGATTTTAAAGTCGCATCAGGGTAAAAATTTATGAGGGTTTGAAATGCTAGGAATTTCTTCCCACACCCTGTACTTTATCATGCATGCAATTAGTTGGCAGTTGTGCGATCATTAACCTTCCAATAATATTTCCCCTAGCTACAAATGTATAACTTGAAATTTTTTAATTTTTCGCTTTTTGGTGTTACATCCAAGAGTCTTGAGTTTGACCCAAAATATTTCGGGGGTTCAAAAATAATCTCCCGATTCTCTTTTTTTTAGTTTTTCAGTAAACTATTTTCCATCCTATTTTTTCGAATTTTGCTCTGTATTGGTTTGAAAATATAGTCGCTAAATATAGTCGCTAGGTACCTAATTGTTTACATTTCCCAGCTAAAACCTACTTACTTTGGACATGCTCTTGGTAAGGCACATAAAATAGAGAATTTGCATCTGGTTGCTGCTGGTTCAGACTGGCTAGAGCTGCATTGAATGCGTCATCATCCCTGTTGGTTTTTGGAGTAGCAGTAGCACCAGGGAAGAGCCAAGGCATAGATGGAGCTGTGGGTGTTAATTGATGCCACTTTAACCAGGTGAATCCATTGCTCAGTTCTATAAGCAGCAGCCAAGAGAGGTAGACTGGAGTGATCACAAAACACACCAGTCCCACCAATGCTCCTATGGAAAACCAGGTTGCTGTGAATCTGAGTGTTCTCTTACTTCTGCTTGTCCAGGCCTGTAAAGAGCGGTGCTGAATAACTGCCTTATATCAAAAAATTCTTACCTGCAAAGATGAGGTCAGGCCAGAAGATGACAAGGAAGAGCTGGAGTGGTCTACACGATTGATGTAGAAGCGAATCTAAATTATTTCATTCAGCAAAAAAGTTTTAATGTTGACCAATGAAAGGTTTTTTTCAGTTTAGTAAGTCGATAGAACCCTTATCAAAAATCACAATGACCAGTGCTGGTCAAATTATGACCAGTTATGATCCGGTCTTCGGCTAATATTGGTGAGCTCACAGCCAGAAAATAAGTTCTTAAAGGGCAAAGCTTTTTTGCAGCTAAATGATTTTTTTGCATCTTAAAAATACAAATTTTTTTATTAGATGCAGAAAAAGTCTTTTAGCTGCAAATGAAACAGTGTTTGCGTGAGCTCACTCAAAGTGAGAATCTCAGTGAGTGAGAGTGAGCTCACTCTCACACTTAAGTTTCGATTTTTATTCTCACTCACTCTAATATTTTCATTCTCACTCTCACTATCACTCTCACTTGCTTATTTTTTCATTCTCAGTGAGGACAGAGTGAGAATTGCATTTTGTGTTTAAGGCTAAAATCAACACATTTTTATTAAAATCAAAGTGATGCGTACACCTGAATTCAAAAATAAAAGAGAGAAAATTAACACTTATTAATCAAGAACAATGTTTGCATCTATATTTTTCACAACTTGGTCATGCAACTCGGCTAAGTAATTGTCAACTGCTGTCTTCACCTGTTTCTGCAAAATAATTGGATCAAGAGTTGGTTGGCATCAGGCGAAACGGCATCTTCAATTACATCAACTGTCTTGTCTGCCGCCATACTCAGTGCAACGAATCCAGCCACTTTTGCAATTAACTCTTTTCCAGTTTTTGCTCCAAACAGTTGCAAAAATTTAGCCCACAACTTCTGTAATACACACAGCAGCTAAATTTTGGCAGGGCTTGATTACATCCGTACATTTTTTCCAATTTGTTCGACTTATTGATTGCTCACAAGCACAAATTATAGGAGTGGAAACAGATTGCTGAATTGGCATTAGAGATACAGTGTTGTGGCTTGGCTTAATATTTTCCTCTCCTCTTCCTCATTCCTCATCGCTTCTAAAAATTTTTCCTTTCCTCATTCCTCTTCCTCGTCGCATCTAAAATTTCTTCCTCTCCTCAGTCCTCTTCCTCTGAGGAACACTTTTTCCTTCCTCATTCCTCTGAATTTTCCTCATACGCTTTTCAGAATGAACGAAACTACAACTAACTCTACACCTGGCGACGGAAAGGTCTCAAAAGGAGGTTTGTTCGACTACTTCAAGGACGCGACCCCAAGGACTCCTACTTCGACGCAATCGACCCGACCCCCATTTTTATTTTAAAAAATGCATCTTCATCATTTTAGAGTGACGCCCTTCCTATAGTCTGCAGAGCCCTCAAGGAGTCAATTGAGAAGCGGTTTCAGGATGTACTCTCCCCCGGCTTTTCGTCCAAGCACAAGTCGGTGTTCACAATTGCTGCGCTGCTCGACCCCCGGACTGCTCGTCACGTGCCTTAATCAAAATTGGAGGGAATCGATGAGCGTATCGTGATATTGGTGAGGATATATTTATGCTTCCATTTATGTTCTTACGTTTTTTCTACTTTCTTTCATTTCTTCTGAATCTTACATCTATTTTTTCTTCCGATCTCCAATTTTTATTTATTCCCTTTTTAGTACGTTCTGACCCATGGACGAGAAGAGGAGACAAGCCTCGATGACTCCGAGGAACAAGTCGGCAACGACATTGATGATCTACTAGGGCCTCCACCGCCAAAGAAGTCGAAGAACTCCTCCACCCTATCCAAGGAAGTTGAACTCTACATGTCGATGATAATCAGGACTCAGACGAAGATGTCGGCTTTGGAGTTTTGGGAGGCAAACCGCTTTGAGGTAACAAGCTTATTCTCTCCTGAACATTATTCAATGGTATTTCAGTTTCCACGGATATACAAACTGGCCATGAGTGTACTTCCAATCCCTGCTGCTTCGTCGTCGTCTGAGAGGGTCTTCTTCAATTTGATGTTCCACGTCAAGGGTCACAATGGGAATAGCAAGCCAAAGTTGATCAAGACAAGAGTACTGTTGAACTTCAACGAGAAGCATATTGTCTTTTAATTTATTGTTGCTTTATTTTGATGTCCACTGTTGAACGGATAAAATGAAACCTGGATTTTATTGACTGAAGGCTCAGTTTTGAGGAAATTTTTTGTCTTCCTCATTGTCTCGAAAAAATTTTCCTCTCCTCTTTCTCTTCCTCATCGCTTTAAAAAAGTTTTCCTCTTCCTCATTCCGCTTCCTCTGAGGAGAGGAAGAGGAGAGGAATGAGGATGAGGAATGACGATGAGGAAGTCAAAACACTGTAGAGATATTGGCAGTGCCAGCCACTAACAGCCCTATCGAACGCTGCTTTTCACAATGTGGATTGGCAACTGCCAGGCATAGGAGCAGGATAAAATTTGGTCTGTTAAACGCAAAAACATTTGTTTACATTAATTCTAAAAACATTTACTAGTTAACAATGAAAATTTCAATGGCTTTAGTTAATAAAATTTAAAATTTTTTTTGATTCCAGTTATTCTCACTCGCAGTGAAAATCTCAGTGAGCTCACTCACTTTCACCCATTCTCTTTTTTCTACTCTCATTCTCACTGCCCCGAAATATTTTCATTCTCACTCACTGCCTAAAAATCAGAGTGAGTGCAAACACTGAAATTTTCGAATTCTTTCGAAATTCTTTTGGCTGCAAAGACAATTAGATGCAAAAAAGTCTTTTAGATGCAGAAAAAAGTCTTTTAGCTGCAAAAAAAGCTTTGTCCGTTTTTAAAACTCGAAATCAAAGGCGGAGCAGAGATTTTAAAAGCTACGAGCTTAAGCCGAAGCGAAAAAGCGTTCTGATTTAAAAATCAGAACAACAACTTGCTTCATACTTTTCCATTTTTGTAATGCTTTTTCTAGCGATGTTGCAATAAAAGAAACTAGAATCGCAGGGCTACCTGATATTGTTTTCACTTGTTAAAAAAGGTTAAAAAATTAAATAGAAAAACGCAAAACCGAAATTTGCGCCAAAAATGTGGATTTGCAACAAAAAAGTATTGTCCTTCTGAAACCTTTAAAAAAATTTATTGCAATTTCCATTAATCAAAACATTGAGGGACGTATCATAGGTGAAATGTATCAGCTTGTGCGCTGCAGGATTCGCCTAGAGGCGAAATAGGTCAATTGTTAGTTGCAACCCACCAAAAATATTTTATTATTAGTAATAAATAATTTAATATAAACTGATGCGGCATGAGCAGTCATTTGCTGTCATGGCTTGTGTATTTAGCAAGTCTTATTTGGGCCAGTCCATAGCAGGGATGCGGCGCGCGAAAAATCAGAAAACCAGAACAACTTTTCTAGTGCTTATTCTATACGATTCGTATAAATTTTCATATTTTCAAATTTCTATAACTAAGACAATTCTGATTTTCAGAACCTAACTTTTGAAGTTGCCCATACAGTTGAGTCTCGATAAACCGTTCCCGCCTAGGGTCCGTCACTTTTTTAGCTATATTTTCGAAGTCTTTTGCCAGATGTGATTCGACAGTATATTCAAAAAAAACGACTAGTAAAATCAGAATCTGTACGATTCTTCTGATTAGAATGTCGAATCACATCTTGCAAAAGACTTCGAAAATATAGCTAAAAAGTGTCGGACCCTAGGCGGGAACGACTTTTAGGGGGTGACGGTTTATCAAGACTCAACTGTATGGGCAACTTCAAAAAGTTAGGTTCTGAAAATCAGAACTGTCTCAGCTATAGAAATTTTGGACAAGAAGTGTTAAATGTGATCATGAGGACATATACCCAACTTTTGAAGCTGCCTGTATGTCATAAATATTAAAAGTTATACGAATCGTATAGAATAAGCACTAGAAAAGTTGTTCTGGTTTTCTGATTTTTCCCGCGCCGCAGCCCTGGTACACAAGAATGATTAATAATCACTGATTATAAACTCCCAAAATGCTACCTGGAATGGTGAGATCGACAAACCATGGCGTTCTACAAAGTCGAGGTATCTGGAATTTGTAAACCTTAAAGTTATGCCAAGTGGTGTTGTCTTACTTGGCGAAATGTATGCTTCTCAGATAAAAGTCTACCAAGAACAACGTGCTCCAGAATAAAAAGAAGAGACTCAAGGCAGTAGTGGCTAGCATTGTGAATGGCGCAACAGCATTATCTGGTCCTCGCTGCTCTCGTAGATATGCTCAACAAAATAATGGTTCTAAAACTTGTGAAGTTAGGGATGAGATGATCAGGTGGTATTTCTGACTAGCCCATTTGTGGCAGAGTTGACCGATGCATTTCAGAACACACGATTTACTGAAAGCGCGTGTGTTCTCAAACCCACACTATTTTTTATTATAATTTCTATAAGTGAACTATGTTAAGCATGTTCAGCGAATGCTTTTCTGAAGACTAAGAAGTATAGTTGAAACGACCATAATCTAATTTTAATACTGGGTAACAGAAACTTTGAATTTTCGGCGCTACCGGAGTATATCCCCCCCAAATTAAATTTTTTTTGAACTTTTTCAAAACACCATTTTAACCATTTTTAAGCATTTCCTACACGTTGAACACGATAAAAAAGGTGTTTTCACCTACTTTTTTCTATAAAAAGTCGATTTTTTTTAAATCTTGAATTTTGGTATTTTTAGTTGATTTCTGTTTATTATAACTTAGTAAATCAGATGTTGAAGGTACCTTGACCCCAAAAAGATGGAATTTGAACATAGTTTTGTTAACTGGAGCCTAACGCATAAAGAAACTCTGGTAGGGTCAAATTTTCGTATCAATTTTTTTGCGCTATCTGTGAAGTGTCCCGGCAAATTTGTAAAAGCTTTTATTTTTGGTCGTTTTCTTTTCAATTATTATTTTTTGACTAATGTGTAGCCCAGGATCTCCGCTTTCTTACAAGCTATCAACTGACCGAATTAAATTTCAAAAAGTTTGAGGAATTTGAATATAGCAAATTTTTGAAAAATTGGTTCATTTAATAATCTTTTCCTCCAAATTTTTGAAACTTGATTTGGTCAGTAGATAACTTGCAAGAAAGCTGAGATCCTGGGCTACACGCTAATTAAAAATTTAAAAATTGAAAAGAAAAAGCCAAGAATGAAAGCTTTTACAAATTCACCGGGAGAATTCATTAATTTGCCAGGAGTTTTCAATTTGATTATTTTTTGAATCAAAATTAATTTATTTTATTTTCGTGATAAACCTTTTGATGTGCTTGGTATTGCTCGTGTGTTTTTCATGAAAATGTGTCTCAACCTTGTCCGTAACTACATTCGAACATTTGTTCAAGTGCTTTTTCTCGTCACCCAGTAATCATAGTTTGTACAAAAATAATATACAGTCGACTCTCGATAACCCGCCACCTCCCTCAAGTTCGTTCCCGCCTCGGATCCGACACTTTTTTACCTCAATTTTTGCCGAATATGATTCGTCTAGTGCAAAATATTGCAAGCATTCCGATTTTGCCGATCATTTTTTAAAATGTTCAAAACTCTGCCACCAAGACACGTGCCTCTCAATAACCCTATTTTGAAAGTAAGGTGGCGGGTTATCGAGAGGCGCGGGTCTTGGTGGCAGAGTTTTGAACATTTTAAAAAATGATCGGGAAAATCGGAATCCTTGCGATATTTTGCACTAGACTGACGAATCATATTCGGCAAAAAATTTCAAAAATTGAGGTAAAAAGTGTCGGATCTGAAGCGGGAACGAACTTGAGGGAGGTGGCGGGTTATCGAGAGTCGACTGTATATAAAGTGGTGGTGGTGGTGGTGCTAAAATGGTTGGATATGGTCACGATTACCATACGGTACCAAAATCTAAATCTATCTACCTTTTTGAAAGCAAATATAGTAATGATAGGGTGATGCTGATTAATGATAAGAGCCAAAACAAATTTACCATCATGAAATTGTTGTGGTATTAGCGTGTTGCTCCCCCATATGAATGATCAAAGTTATTTTATGTAATTCGATCATTCTATCCAATATTTACGCAGATAAACAGTTATTCAGTAAAAGTCTTTATTTTATTATATTTCACATTGATATGTTCACATTACAAGGGTCAATAACAAATTATCTATCAATATGACCAAAACTTAAAAAACAAAAGACCTGAATGAAAACCATGAATACTGCCTGCAAAAAACACGTGCTAAATAGAGTAGGATTAAAGTATTTGTGTTGGACGATATGTAAATACGGCATGTAAATGGGCATAAATTTGCTCACTTTTTTAAAAAATTTTAACACTATCAAGTAGCCGCTGCGATTCTAGTTTGTAACGAGGTATCAGTTGTTGCATCATCTCTGCAAATGTGGCACGAAAAAGTAAAGTATAAAGCAAGTCAGAGAAATAATTTGGTTCGTACTTTTACCTTTTTGTGCTACATTTTGCAAAAATGATGCAACAATTGATAGCTGGTTAGAAACTAGAATCGCAGGGCTACCTGATAGTGTTAAAAAAATTTGTAAAAGTGGGCGAATGTATGCCTTTTTAATTCAAAGAAAAAAGGAGGCACATTTTGACAAAAAAGGAGGCATTTTTCCGTTTTATCCTTTTGTGTTGTCAAAATAGTAAGAAGGGCACTGACCCGCTATGTGTTAGTAATACGTGAAGTTACATTAGTGAAGTAAATGAACCCAGAGAATTACAAAAAATTTAAAAGGCTAGCTTATTATTATACAACACAATTAATTAGGGATAAACATCATCTTCGTCCTCTTCTTCTTCAGTCTCCAAAAGAAATTTCTGAGAGACGCCTTCTTCCCTTCGCCGCATGCTGTCATCCAATTCTCGCCGGCTCCGCAAATTCAGCAGTAATATTTCGATGAATAAAGCGATGCAGAGCACTGCCAACGCTCCGATTACAACTGAAAATCGAAGAACACTTAATTAACGCTTCAGATGATTACTTGGAAACAAAAGCTAGCAGTTTTTCAGGCTGTTTAGTGCTTGGTTTTCATAATCAAGTGCATATAGCTTGAACAGCCCGAAATTTGCACTTTAGATGCAGCAGTTTAATAAATAAGGCTGATTTCGAAAAAAAAATATAAATATTTTAGACATACAGTCGACTCATTCCATAGTGCCTACGCGCAGGTGGAAATCTTATGCCCACCCTGGGGCAACTGTGTAGGTTGACTGTACAGTCAAACCTCGTTTATCCGGCACCCCAAAGTTCATTCCCGCCTTGGGTCCGACACTTTGTTCAGCTCAATTTTCGAAGTCTTTTGCTAAATGTGATTCATCAGTCTAGTCCGAAATGTTGCAAGGATTCTGATTTTGCCATTCGTTTTTTCAAAATCTTTAAATTTCGCCATAAAGACCCGCGGACCTCGGTTATCCGGCACCTGATTTTCAAAAAGGGCTTCGAAAATTGAGCTAAAGAAAGTGTCGGACCCAAGGCGGGAACGAACTTTTGGGGGTGCCGGATAAACGAGGTTTGACTGTATACTTTGTTTACTTCATTTTTGACTATATCCTTAATAAAAGAATCTAAAGTGCTATTGAAAAGCGCAAAAGAACAGTGGTCTAATTAGCTATTAACTAACACATATAAGTTCTTGCACTAAAGTGATACCACTCGTATAAGCCGCACTCCTCCTCCCAGTTCAGTGGAATGATTGGTAGTCTCGCCTGTTCAAGGTCTTCCAAGGAGCACGGGCTTGCACAGTCTGCAATGTCATGTTCCCAGATATTCTTTGAATCAGTCACATTTTTGTAAAACAACTGAAAAAGAATAAGTTCAAACTTCTAGTTTTTTGACTTTTTGGTGTTTGAGATATGTTTGTTGTTTGTGGAGAAACCTAAAAGTTCTATGAAATCCACCGGTGTAAAATCTAAAATACAATTTGATTTATTTGCAGCCCACTCATAAGTTTGTCCTAGCAAACAATCGATTCCAAAATTTATTTGCTAGACTACGTATACAATGATCCGTTTTTCATCTGCACCCACATCGCATTTCGGACCGCATGCGGATGCGGAAGGGTGTTCACGATAGACAAAATGCGGGTGCGGAGGCTTTTAAAAATTTTGATTTTTTTTTTTCTTGTGCGGACGCCTATTCTTTGGATTTAAGACACTCTTTTTAACCTTCTTGACCCAAATTATTGTTTCGTAAGACTTAGCTTGGTAATAAAGGCTATAAAAAAAGTTTTTAACCGTATCATTTCAATATTATATTAGGTAAATCAAAAAGTTGTTCGTGGTCCTATAGCGAGAATTTTAATAAGGGTATCCGCGGCTCTGATATATCAAACTTATAATAGTTTTTCCTTTTTACGTGGTTCTAAGGCCTCACAGCAGCTGAATTCCACTTTTTTGCACGTTTTACCTTGGTGGGTATCATGGTTTTTCATGGTATCATGACATGTGCACCTGGCGAGAGGATATGATTTGATAACTAATAAAGACTATTTTTATAGAAAAGTACAATAAAATTATTAGTTAAAAGTATATTGGATAGTAAACATTGCAAAAGTATGATTAGTAGTATTAGGACATTCATTGTGCTTTTCCATTGTGAACACTAAAAAGCAGATGCGGTGCGGGTGCGGAAACCGGTGCGGTGCCGAAGCGGCGAAGGTGCGGAAATACGAAAAACCAATTTCATTGCGAACACAATTCCGCACCCGCATGCGGACTCATTGTGGTCATAGTGTTAAGGAGATTCCGTAGGTTTTTAAAAGGCGTGGATGAAACCAAACATAATTATGGCTCAAACCAAGAGAGAAATTTTATAAAAGGCATCTTTGCAACCCATTCTAAAGACATCTACTTTGCATATTAACGGGTGACAAATAAGTTCCCGGCGGATTTTTAAACCCTTATATTTTATCAATTTTGAATCATATCTCTTATCTTTTGATACCATTCTGTAGCCCTAAATCTCCTCTTTGATTTGGTATATCATTTGCCCAAAAAAAGTTATCCAAAATGGCTGAGTTCAACCAAAATGATTGAGCAGCATTTCCCCGACTTCATCAAAGTTGATTCCCATTGGGGTGACAATGCAGCCATCAAAGGTGACTGGGCGCCCAATTCTCCAGACTTAAACGTGATGGACTACTTCGGATGGCCATATCTGCAGTCGAAAGCCTGCTCTAAGCCTCACAAAACAATCGCTGCCCTGAAGGCTTCGCTGGTAAAAGAATGGGACGCCATTCCACAAGAAATGATTCAGAAGGCAATTAATGAAAGATTGAAAAAATGTATTGATGTCAATGGTGGTCATTTTGTTGAGTGAAATAAATGTGTGATATGTCATTCGAAAGAGCAGTTTTAGGGCTTTAAAATGGTAATAAGCTTTGAAGGATATGATCCCGAAATTGATAAAATATAAGGGTTTAAAAATCCGCCGGGAACTTATTTGTCACCCGTTAGTTTAACTTTTAGCGACTTTGCCGCAAGTGCGGTATAATTCCTCACCTTCACGAAATATTTGCCGTTCTCGGTCTGATGCATCTCCACAAGCACCATGGAAGAGTACGGTGGGAAGGAGACCGGGTGAATACCAAAACCTGCTAGAATACCAGCCACGGTAGTGTCATGAGCAGAATATGCATAAAACTTTTCCCTAAGGTCTTGTTGCTCCTAGCCACTGACTTCATCCTATTAAGTATGTCGGTAAATATTGGTCCACCCCGAAGTCGGGTCAAAAGGTTGGACTTGTATAGGAAGAAGCTGCTCAGATCGTACAGCCGCCAAATTTCATCTTTGATGCTAGAGTTGACCCATTTTGGCATGGTGTGCTCGTCCGAGTGGCAAAACTAAAATTTGATAAAAATTATTGTGAGTCATATATGATATCTCCCTGGTAAAATAATTTTTTAAAGCTGTAACTAAATTTCACCCTCAAAAGTCTGAATTTCACCAGTAAATTTTTGATTTTCGCTAGCAAATGATTTGTTTGCTATTATTTTGCTTCTGAAGTTACGTTTTTTTTTACTTTTAGTAGCAATCTCAAATCAAACAGACGAAAAAGCGAGGACCAACCCAGTGATTTATGCGCCAACATATAGGCACCAACATAAGATAGCTAAGTATACGAAAAGAGCCCAAATCACTGAGTTGGTCTTCGATTTTTCGCCTGTTTGATTTGAGATTGCTACTAAAAGTAAAAAAAACGTAACTTCAGAAGCAAAATAATAGCAAACAAATCATTTGCTAGCGCAAATCAAAAATTACTGGTGAAATTCAGACTTTTAAGAGCGAAATTCAATTTGAGGCTTTTTTTAACCGAAAATTGATGATGACCACGAACTTGGTCTAAACGAACGGATTTCCAAAACATTTTTCTGCACTTTTCTGTTTCTTTCCCGAAAGAGTATGAGTGTCCAAAATTTTATAGTGAATTAAAAAAATATCTAACTTCAGAATTGAGTGGGTCAAAAACCATCCACAAATCCCTCAATGCCAGTCGCCTTTTGAAGCCAGCCTTGTGTCCCACAAACCTAAGCACCGCCTCATTCTCCTTCTCTATGGCTGCCACCTCGTCTCCACTATAAATGTTGTGTTCCTCAGCAGTTGCAGCTGGACAAAACACACTGTCAAACAGGATCTTGTCAGTGCCTTTGGGCATTGTGTGCACAGGAATGGGTCTCCAATGCAGGTCTTTTACGAACACTTCACTCCTAGTCGGGGTGAAAAGTCCAGCCATATTGGCCTGTGCTGACATTAGTGTTCTGTTGTAGTCACTGCTTCTCAGATATATTTCGAATGGCGAATACTCCTTGGACAACCAACCATCATACCTTTGTCGCAGAAATAGGCCTAGTCTATATTGTTGAGACAGTCCTAGTTTTGTGAGTTCTCCTAGACCTTGTTTCCAGCTGCTTATATTGTTGTCTACATCTGTGGGAATCAGCACACTAAACATTTGATCTTTTTTGGAAAATTTGAACGGTAAAAATTAAAAAATTGAGCTACCTTGGGCTTCGATCACCATGTCTCCAAACCTAAATAACAGGGTTCTGTAATACGTGAAAACGGGTCGTTTTCTTTTTTATCCATTACTTTTTTGTAAATAAGGGGTGCGAAGGGTGTTTTTATAAAAAAAAATAGAAAAATTGTGCTTTGTATACACATATACATGCATAGGATTATTGGTATTTTGAAAAGCCCGTCACGGCTTTTCAAAATATCAGAAAGAAGCCGATACAGTCAAACCTCGATATAGTGGCCCCCACCTCAAGTTCGTTCCCGCCTTGGGTCCGACACTTTTTTCACCCTGATTTTCGAAGTTTTTTACCACTTCTGTTTTGACAGTCTGGTCCCAAATATCGTGAAGATACCGATTTTCCCAGTCGTTTTTCAAAAACTGAATAATTTTTCCATTTGAAAATGAAAACCTCGATATAGTGGCCCTTTAATTTTTAAATAGGGGGCCATTGTATCGAGGTTTTCATTTTCAAATGGAAAAATTATTCAGTTTTTGAAAAACGACTGGGAAAATCGGAATCTTCACGATACTTGGGACCAGACTGTCAAAACAGAAGTGGTAAAAAACTTCGAAAATCAGGGTGAAAAAAGTGTCGGACCCAAGGCGGGAACGAACTTGAGGTGGGGGCCACTATATCGAGGTTTGACTGTACCTGAATGTGGCGGGAATTCAAATAATAGCAGCTTTTTCTCAGGAATTCGAATATTTTTTGAATTTCAGCTCTGATGGGATGGTATTTTTACTCTTCATGATAACGCAAATGAAAGCCCAGCATCATGGCTACACAATCGTGTATAAATCGTGTGTTTTTATACAAAAACATTTAGAATATTTTTTAAAAGAACATCAACACGTAGATGCCAATTTTGGCATCCTGAAGTCCTGTCGATCTTCTTGAATTTTTTTTCTAATTTTTGTTATAGCTACACACGGTCTATATACCATTAGTCACGATGCTGGGCTTTTATTTGCGTTATCATAAAGAGCAGAAAAACTATCTCACTAGAACTAAAATTCAAAAAGTATTCGAATTCCGGAGAAAAAGCAGCAACTGCCGTATTTCCTCTAATAAGTGCCCTCCCTAAAATCCGGAATTTATTAAATTCATTCTCCGCTTTTCATACCAAGTTCTTAAAGACGTGAGGCCTAAAATGAGGCCTTCCACAGAAAAACAAAAACAGAATTTGTTGTCTGGCATTATCGTGCAAGAAGAAAATTTGGCCTTTATGAGCCCATTTTTCGGTTAGCGCAGCATTGATTTGATCCAATTGTTCACAGTGGATTTGAGAATTGATGGTTTTGCCCTTTGGAAAAAGTTCCCAGTGAATAACGCCTAAAGTTTGAGAAGCAGTCAGTAAATGAAACAGAAAATTCACAACCTTCTGTATCCCAGAATAGGCTCAATAGACACTTTTTCGGGTGGAGTCCCGCTATTGCTGTTGGACTTGGTGTTTCTCCTCGTTGCACCCACTGACTTCGACGAACGACGTTCATATATTGCACCCACTTCTCATCACCAGTCACAATTGAATCGTTAAGTTAAAAAAAACGTGCAAACTTTTGGATCAACCCAATATTTTCACAAAAAAAGTGGCTAACTGGCCAGTCTTCGTAACTTACGGCATGAACAAACTTGAGAGTTTGAATGTTAGCACGGAGATCGGCGAGGTGTTGAGCATTTGCAGACCAGAGTAGAAAAAATCAAGAAGAGTAGTATCAGCTTGGAAGATGTGGCAGCATTACAGCAAATCGGCATGAATAGAATGGCAAGCCGGAGTTCTTGAAAAGAGGCAAATCAAGCCAATGATCAGCCTCTTTACCCGGAAGTCTAGACGAGAGGCAATAAAACAAAAGCAGTGCACAACTTTCGGGCTGACAGCATTTTATTGGGGAAAACTAGGGCGCAGCTGTGGCCATTTTCATCGATTGATAAACCAATTTGAATGACATTTATGCAGGCAAGAAAAAGTGATGGTCATTGCTTTATTTTTAATTTGCTTGTCAACTAATATAGCCCTCATACAACTTTACAACCCTATGTTATATAGTCATCGAATAATTTTTTTTTCTAATCTATACCGATAATGAAATTTGTTGAGATAGACAAATAACAGGGATGGAAATAATAATTTTCACGAAAAGCAAAGTTTCCAAAAAAATTTCTTTATCGTTGAAGAGAAAGCGCTTTTCAGTGCTAACTTCAGTCCACTTCAACCATTTCCATGAATTAGATTATAAGTCAAGATTATAAGTGGGTTTCAAAAAATTCAAACCACCATTTTAGCGAAAAAAATTCATCAACTATTTCATTCCAATTGTTGTTACCAATCCTAAAGTTTGCAATCAATAATTTTTAAAACCCATCAATCCCTTGAATTTTAGCAAGTTTATTTTCTGTTTTCGCCACCAATCCCTCATTTGTTGTGCAATGCATAACTTTTTTGTAGCCCATCAATTAGTTCCGGTATAAAGTGACCAATATACAGCCAAATCTCATTTGCGGTAACTAATCTGTGCTCATAAATTTTTTGATTACTACAATGAATAGGCCTCATTTTTGACCCCTCTCTATTTTCGTGTAATCGCGACAAAATCCAAATTTTTTTTCTGGAAAACGATCCCATCAAAAAGGATCAAGATTGGCAAAAAAATCTATGTTGCTGAAGGCTTTTATGAAAAAATCACTTTTTTGCCTAGGTCCTCATTTTTGTCCTCCATACCTCTTAAAATTCCCGCCTCATACAATTCTTAGAAAAGTTCAGTCTTTAGTTGACATATGGCAATTCTGAGGCCAGATTTGTGCTCAGCGTGGTCAATTTACTTGTGAAACTGTAATCAGAAAGATGAAATGAGGCCACCGAAAGTTCGTAATATTGCCTTGGTGTACTTAATTTTTTAAACCACAGGGGACCAAGGCAACACCCGGATTTTTGAATAACCTCATTTCGTTTTTCTGATTACACTTCTATAAGTAAAGCAACCACACTGAGCACGAATCTGGCCTCAAAAATGGCATATGTCGACAAAAAACTGAACTTTTCTAAGAATTGTATGAGGCGGGAATTTAAAAATAGGCAAATCCGGTATCATGGATTTTTGCGATTTTTGCACACAGACACGGTATTGCAAATTTTTTCGCGCAGTCTGTACGAACTCTGCAAAAAGATCTCTGAAACACGTTTTAGGGGGGGGGGTTTCAAAATTAGCCGTATTCAGAGTGTTAAATAATAATTGATACTGTTTTTGTGATTTTTGATCCATAGTCTTTATTTTTAAAAGGGCGGTGAAAGCTTTTAAAAAGATGGTCTCGACTCGAAAGGATTAATCCAATTCTTGTGTTTTTTAAATGTGGATGTAGAGCCATATTTTGTCGAAAACTCGGTATTGCAATGTCAAACGAACTTGCGCAGAATTAAAAGTTAGATCAGCATCACCAATATCGGAATTAGAGCGCATACACAATGAAGAGGCTCTTTGCAGATGCTAAAACAGACTACTCACTGAGAATCTCGGAAACAGAATCCTCACTTTTTTTTACTCTTTTCCCAAAATTTTTCAGTTGGTGCATTTTTTTATTTCCAGTTGCTTATCCAGCTCCTGACATCATGTAGTTGAGGTTTAGGGCTACCAAATGAGCTATTTACTAAGTAAATATTGCTTCAAAAACTCAGATAAAATTTTGAGAATTCGCCCGAGAATCTAACTCGAATTCGAGTGTGGATGCTTGGGCGGATTCTTTCAATTTATCTCAATTTTTGAAATAACATTTACTTTATCAATAGCTTATCTGATAGCCCTGAATCTTAGCTATAACACAGAATAATTTAATTTATCATTCTCATGTGACTCTGATCATCCGCAAACAGCCTCCTCAGCCCTGAATCTTAGCTATAACATGGCAATGGCAGAATAATTTTTGAAAAATAAAAAAAGTTATGGCCATTCTCATGTGACAAATCTGATCATCCGCAAACAGCCTCCTCATTGTGTATGCGCCTTTAAAGGGGGGTGAAAGATGTTAAGGGGATAGTCTCGACATGAAAGGAATAATTCAAATTTTGTGTTTTTTAAATGGGGTTTCTGTTAGAAAGGTTGAAAACCACTGAGGGTGTAAGTACTAAGGGTGTAAACACTATGTGTATAATTGAGGAGAATTTTACTGGGAGACTACAACATGAAAAGGAAGGGAAAAAGAAGAAAAAGTTGGAATGAGAGTGTCTTTGAAACAAAAGAACCACAAAAGTGCTTTATCAATAGAAAATGTTACCAAATTTACCAAAAGAAATTTCACCAAATATTCCTTTACCAGAAAAAATTTTACCAAATATGTTTTCACCAAAAAAAAATTTTACCAAAAAGTTTTTTTTACCAAATGTGTCGTTTACTTTTTTCGGTACACCCAAAGTGTACCGAAAAAGACCCCCTTTCAGACCCCCTCCCTTTAAAAAAATGCCCTAAAAATTGAAATGTAAAAAAACTAGAGGTGATGAAACCGGTTCGGGACGGGATTTTTAGCCAAAAATATTTCGGGATCGGGATTTTTCAAAATAAAATTCGGGATCCCGTCGGGATCCCGAACAAATTTCGGGATTTGGCTAATATAAAATCTAAGTGGAAAATTACCACTAGTCGCATCATTTCTGCACTTAGTAGCCTTTAACAACCTTTCTTTTACCCCACGCACACACGCAGCTATTTAAAAAGATCATTTATTCACGCTTTTCTACAACAATGAACATCACTTTATAAGCAAACATTCAATCGGGCGGTGCGACCGCCCGACATCTTGATGACATTGCCGCACACTCACTTCAGTAGCCGACAGCTTTGCAAAAAGATCGATTCCAAATAACACTCATCTGAAAATACAAAAAGATAAAGAGCGCATCAACGTACAAAAGCAGAAACGATGCAGCAGAATTTATCAAACAAATAATGAATAATTGATGAAAATGCTATAAAAAATCGTGTCGGGATTTGACGATTTTCGGGATTTCGGGACGGGATTTTGGACCAAAATCGGATCGGGCGGGATCGGGATCCCGACGGGATCCCGTCCCGTCATCACCTCTAATAAAAACAAATCAACCTTTTTGCGATGATTTTTTTCCCTTTTCCATTTCGATTTTTAGGGAATTTTTTGAAGGAATTTCGAAATTCTGATGATCCAACTTTTAATTCTGCGCAAGTTCGTTTGACATTGCAATACCGAGTTTTCGACAAAATATGGCTCTACAGCCACATTTAAAAAACACAAAACTGAAATTAATCCTTTCGTGAAAAATTTTCATGACTTTTTTTCGTTTTCTAATAGGGCATTATTTTTTCACCAATAATTCTTTTCATGTTGTTTCTTGAGATTTTGGCACAATCTTATTATCCCATTACTTTAGATTTCTAAAGTGAAACAACTCGCTGTATTGTCTTAACAGAATTTGACTGTAAAGTATAAAAGACGGAGGTGCATTGTCAGAAATGATGATATTTTTTCAGTTTAGCCTAGCAATCATTCCATGGCAACCATGACAATGTCGAGAGAGCTTAGAGAATTGCTCGACTCGGACATTCCTGGCCAGATTGCTACCTTAGAGGAGAGTTCAGTTGGGTTGGAGAGAGTAGCTGCGTACTGCGAGGCCAACTACAGTCAGGTATTTGTTTTCTTACATTCAGTTATTCAATTGGTCAACTATTTGTTTTCAGTCGTCCAACAAGGAGCAGGCCTTCAACGACACTAAGAAGCTGACCTTACAGAGCTTAGCCAGTGTTGCCTACTATATCAACTCTCTGTCCACTGCTGTTCTCCGCTCATTGGAGTTGGAAGCTGAAAATTTGTCGCAAAAAGGCAGTGAGATTCACAACCTTAAACAGGTAATTTTTCAAGCATAATGTTCTAAAACCCAATGATATATTTCTAGCTGGTAGCGATCCAAAAGGAGAAAATGGCTCGTCGAGAAATAGGCAAATTGACCATAAATAAGAGCATAAATCGACAGAACAAGATCACCTACCCAGCCATAGAGGTTTTTACATTAGTTTGGTAAAGGCAAAGTTAAAAATCAATTGAAAAGTACCTGAAAATATTTTTATCGTAAGTGGAGTTAAACCCCCCAAGGGGCTAGCGCTGTTACTGATGGTTTGAAACACTCATTTTAGCCCACTTTTTGAATACTTTAATTTTCAAAATTGGTGTCCTCTGATAGGAACTTCGGCGTTGGCTCAAGGAATATGCAATAAAAATTGGGGTTGGTGTTCCGGAAAAAAAATTTTTAGTCAAAAACTTTTTTTGAAAATAGTTTTAAGTCATTTTGGGTGGTTTCGGTGGAGAAACAGTTTTGTGTTAATTCAAAATGTGTTGTGCGCCAGCTCTTTGCGCGTTGAATAAAAAGTTTGGGCAGATACAAGAACCGGAACGGGGGAATCTCCCTGTTTTAAGTAAGGTACTCTGAATTGGAAAATCCGAGAACTTGAAATGAATTTGAATTAAAATGTTTGTGGTCTCGCGAGGAATTCTTTTATCGAATCAAAACCCAAACGATGAGAATTTACCCCTACTATGTACATGTAGAAGTCGGGGTTGACGCGCCATCAACAACACTCAAAAGCATGTTGTCATTGGGGTACAGCGATCAACGAAGTACCGCTAAAGCGGCGAGAGGTCGGACCAAACACTAGGGGGACCAAACACTAGGGGGACCAAACACTAGGGGGACCAAACACTTTCAAAATTGCTCAGAAAGTTTTGATCTCATAACGGCTTAATACTTTTTCTATGAAGTTTCTACCATGTTTCGAGCATTTTCGCTAAAAACTTTTTTTCGCAAAAATTTTTGCCTTGGGGGACCAAGGTCACATTTCAGGTTCCGAACAATTTTGGCCTACCTTAGTCCCCCAGACAAAACTTTTTGCGCGAAAAAATGCTCAAAACATGCTAGAAACGTCATAGAAAAAATATTAAGCCGTTTGAGAGAAAAATTTTCTAAGCAATTTTGAAAGTGTTTGGTCCCCCTGTGGTTTTGACTAAATCTGTGACAAAAACAATATTGCCCTTTTAAGACCTATCAACAGCAATGAACACCAAAATTTTTTTAGGAAAAAACTCCTCGCTACCAGCGAACTGCCGTAGATTACTCTATTCTTGATGGGATAGGGCATGGGAGACGGGTCAAGAATGAATCTGTGCCGTTGTCTTCCCACCTCATTAGCAGAACTGGCTCAATAGTGTCTGGAGACAGCATTCCTAGCAATCATACAGCCGGCAGTAACAATCCCTATGAGCAATACGCCATGTTTGTCAAAGGAGATGCTGCCGCAGGCACTCACACCGTAAGTATGGTAAAATTTGAATTTATTTTCTTGCTACCTACATTTTTTGTTTTGGCCATTAGGATATTTGTGATTTTTATGTGGCTGGGAAATAGCCAAATTCATGATCAAAAAATGATTAGTTCACTTTTTAGTTGACGAGAAATTCGGTCAGATCGGTCATGGATCAGTACCGAGTCCCTCAAGTGATTGCTTCCGCCATCCCAGTCAACTTACATGAAATGCCCTATCAACGCTATTCCAGCGCTGTTGGGCCCAACTACTCTAATCCTCACGCGAGTATGATGATGGGGGAAGGCAACTATGGCACACTCGGAAGGGCCTCTGTGGCTGTACTTCCCGGGCAACATCAGCAAATGCCTGGTCTAATGCCTGTCAACAGTAATGCTCACTACAGACTCTCTACCGAATCAACTGGTGAGATGTTTAGGCGGTTAAAAAGTTTTCGGGATCGAATTGTATACTCATACCTAGCACACGCAGAGCCTGTCTAGGTCACAGTTTTTTGTGGCTGGGCACCAAAAGTTGAAAGTTGCTTTTGGTAATGAAGGAGGGTTTTTTTAATTTGGACTTTTTAACGGAATAGTTCCTAACCCTCATCCCTGCTCGGGAGTTCAAAATAACAGGCAAAAATATTTTTAAAGGGTTTTAAAAACACCAATACACATTTTCGGTTCGTCTCAAAAACTTAAAAAATTACACGATGACAAGAATTAAAAAAGTACTGGCGTAGCGAGCAAGCGTAGCACAAGGCCCCCTAAAATTTTAATCACGGTGCATTAGGAAAATTTGGCGCCAAACGAATTTTTTTTAAAAAGGACAATTTTTAACCCTTTTAGAGTCTTTCTGTTTCATACGCCTGATCTGGTTTTTTCCTTGTTGGCTGTGGCATGTTTATGACCAAAATATTGCTTACACTAAGGGCTTTCAAATGAGCCATAATTTGCTCACAAAATACGGAAATTATCATAATCACAATTGATTTCTGTGAAAATTTTGTAAACGTTTTCATCATCTGGTTGTCTAAATTGAGATTCTACAAAGTTTTTTTTTGACAATTTATGCTCAAACAAAATCCGAAACACGATAGAGGAGTAATTTTGTCACATTTTCGTAACAAGGACGTACGCAAAAAATGCAGGTATAATTGTAAAAAGATACTACAGAAAGTGTACAAGTGTGCACACCTCGAAGTACAAATTTTCAAAAAAAAATTTTTTTTAGCGTAATATGCCAAAAAAATTCTTACGCGATTCTAAGTCGAATGGCGTTTACAGATTTTCGAAAAACGAACTACAAAAAAAGTTATGGCCGTTTACAAGTGTGCACATTTCTTGGACCACCCGGTAATTCATGAAAATTCATAATTATCCTATAATAAACCGTTTCCGTAACAATGATGAACATCGACTACATATTCAACGAATATTAGACTTAGACTTTCAAAAAGGACTTTCAAGGTTGACTCGAACTTAAAGTCGGACTCGAAGTACGTGAACACCTTCGACTCTGAGTTGGACTTCAAGTTCGAGTTCGGATCACAGGTGTTCACGTAGCCAAAAATCGGAACTCGAGCACGAACTCGAAGTACGTGAACAAGCCATTTGTCTTGAACTGCACTAAGATTCGAAATTTTAGGGGGCCGTGAGAAGTCGCCACGCTTTTTCTATATATTTCGCTAAAATTTTGGCATTACTGACAAGAAATTATCCCAAAATATTTAAGATGGGTTGCCACCCCCTCCGATCGCTCTGTCTCATCCTCAATACCACCAAACTCCACATCCTGATGATCCCTTGCCACCTCCACCCCCTATGCCCTCTGCTGCCAATTACAATCGATTGCAGGATGAAAACAACCAGTTGGATGGTAATGGCTGGGTGCCTAGTGCTTATATCGAAAAATGTATATAATATAATTTTTATAACGAATACAAAAAATTGTTTTAGCCAGAGTGGTGTACGCCTATGAAGCATCGCGTCCAGATGAACTTACCTTAATGGAAGATGCAATCGTGTACATCTTACGTAAAAATGAGGATGGCTGGTTTGAGGGGGTTATGGATG
Organism: Ditylenchus weischeri; assembly: GCA_029231635.1. NCBI lineage: Eukaryota > Metazoa > Nematoda > Chromadorea > Rhabditida > Anguinidae > Ditylenchus > Ditylenchus weischeri. The sequence continues at coordinate 4,904 of JAMRYI010000105.1, read as the reverse complement.
GAATTACAGGTATAAAAATCTTCTTTTCAATTACAGTCGACTCTCGATAAACCACAATTTAAATTTTTTTATAACCGGCAAAGACCGAAAATTAACAAATGTTATTTTTCGTTATTTTTGGCGAAAATTTGGCCATGTTTAAGTCGGAGGACATTTAAAACTTAAATAGACGCTCGATAAACTGACTCACGAAGGGCTGCCTTCTTATCGAAAGTTGACTGTGTAACAAAATAATGGTACATTCTGATATTTCAGGTCTTTTCCCAGGCAACTATGTGACTGCTATACCCGAATAAATGCAGCTGATATAAAAAGTATTTGTGGAGAACGGGTAGCAATAAATGTAATCGAAAAAAGATACTACAGAAACTATTAAACTCAACTTGGTGCCTGTTTGTAGTTAATAAATAATACATAATTCTTCATTAATAAAAACAACGCCTTCAAATAGGGTTATGCAGCTGCGGTCGACCGTGTGAATTTTAAGGTTTACGACCGCAAGAACGCGCTCGAGGTTTATCAAACAGCGCGACCACAATTAGCGTAGTTTAGTAAAGTTTCACACTTCTTACTTTGAACTCAAAATTCTCCTACAAAGCAGTCGATCGCACCTTCTTTTAGACTCGCCACCGCAAAATCGCACTTCCGCTTGTGAAAAAAGGACAGCGAGCACATCCAGAATTTTCAAAAATATAAAGAACGAGAAGTGTGAACAAGGGAATGCAATAAAGGATGCGCTTGTCCAAAGTAAAGTACGGTGCACTATTATAGTTCTTTATATTTACAGTAATCATCACATCGTTACAGTAATATCAGTACACTTTCCTAACAGAAGAAATTGATGTTTTTTTGGGAATAAGCTATTTGCGCACCGGACGGAGATTTTTCCCTTTGTTGTCATTCCCAATTTCGAAGGATTTATTGCCAGCTTCGTTAAAAGACACCAGCGGTCGAGCACCATTACGCTGAGCAGGAGTGATTATACCTCGCCGAGCCTGAAAAGAATGGATAGGAGTTTGCTTGTATGAAAAAGAATTGAGTCCTACGATGTTCGCTACTTCTTTCGCTCGCTGAGCTTGCGCTATCTCACGGACATCCTTGCTTAGCTGCACTGACGGTGGATCTTCCTTCTTAATAGACAGCTCTTCATCTACCTGCGATTTGGCATCCTCCGAAGTAGGTCGACCGATTACGCAGGTGAAGAATCCTTGCTTCTGAATTCGAGTGAGAATAAGTTCCGAAAGTCAGCCAAACACAATAAATTAACCTTGATTGAACTAATCAGAACACTGCGGGCAACATCCTTGTCCGTCACTCGCTGGCCGTCAACATCTATGATATGATCACGAACGAATAGCTTGCCATCTGATTGTGATCCTGTCTCGATCTTAGAAACTAGCACTTTGTTTGCAGCATGTCTGATTGTTAGTCCCAATTTCTGACCTCTAGCCATCTCAATTCGAACCAGCTATAATTGGGAGATTTATAAATTTGATGTACATATAAGTAAATTAAATTTGGACCATGTAGACAAATCCGACACGGCGATCAATCAGTTTCTCTCTTTCAGGCGGGATCTGTTGCTCGGAATTCGGTGTAGTAGCAACTTCCGACGGCGGCCTGGAACCCTCTTCAAACCGAATGATATTTAAACGAGCGACTGGAGGAGCATAGCGAAGCAGCTGATAGAAGTGATTTCGATCCCGGACTTTGATATTGTTGACCTTCACCACCTGATCTCCCACCCATAAAATCAACGTAAAAATAAGATAAATTGACGGCACAATGATCAAACCTTCAATTTTCCATCAGCAAGAGTCATTGGCTGAATTTTAACGATAACTCCCTTTTCATCTGGAGTAGCTCCTAAATGGATATATCTTCATACACGTCAAATAAAATAAAGAAAGCAAGATATACCCAGCAGATCACCTTCTTCCATTTGAATTTCCAGGTACACTTGCTTGCCTTCAGCCATTGTTCAGTAGAAAGATGCGGAGAAAACAACAAACAAAAAACAACAAAATGCAGGAGTAACACGATAAAGAAGCAACCGTTCACGAGGCGGATGTAGCGAGAGAATGGTAGTGCACCGAGAGAAAGACGCTGTCATATAGCTGGAATCACTATAAAAAAGCTTGTTGTCTCACAAATAAACTGAAACTGCAGAATTTTGGGGCTATTAAAAGATTGGTTTCATTACTCATTGATCATTTGTCATTAGTCACTAGGGTTGGCCTTCCCGGTACGTGTCAATTGTTCCCGGCGCCGATTGTTCCCGGCGGTCGATTGTTCCCGGCCTACATAAAGGCACAACTGTTCCCGGCATATGTAAAACGACCGATTGTTCCCGGCGACCAATTGTTCCCGGCTCGTATAAAAGGGACAATTGTTCCCAGCTAATATATAGCTACTAAAGACAGTTTTATTTTTCAAGTTTTCGACTTATTTTCGTTATTGCTGTTGTTATTTACCTTTTTTGCTCATACCGTATATTCTTTAATAAAATACCACTCTGTAATTAACGACCACTCTCTAATAAACGACCATGTCTCCAGGATGGTTGAAAAATAAATGACCACTCTCTAATTAACGACCACTCTCTAATAAACGACCATGTCTCCAGGATGGTTGAAAAATAAAAGACCACTCTCTAATTAACGACCACTCTAATAAACGACCATGTCTCCAGGGAGGTTAAAAAATAAACGACCACTTCTAATACACGCTTATTACTTGAGAAAGATTTTATTCAGCAAAATACAACCCATATTTAAACATCAAACAACAAATTTTCATCCTCATAAACATGTTCAAAACTGATTTCCCCTTCTTCGATGCCCGCTTCTTCAAAGTCGTTTCGTCCATCAAGAATCTTTTGCTGAGCCCGGACTTCGCGGAGGATGTCAATTCCTCTAGCGCCGATTGATCCCTCTGGCTTGAAGCACGCGATTTTGCCATCTCCAGAACCGTCAGTTGGTGTACTGAGAGCGAACGCTAAAAGCGTAAGAGGTGATAAAAGAAAATTAATGAAAAAGAAACCTTCAAACGATTTGATGATGAGATCCTTTGAGAGTTAATTCCACGCCCGATCCACCCAGCTTAAGATAAGTTCCAATGCAGGGGCCTTTGGATTTCCACCTACTGTATACTGCTTGTTTGCATCGTTTGTCATCCATGTCGTGTAGTAGTTGCGAATATGGCCCTTGAACGGCTTATTCCAGCTGACATCAGGCTCCTAAAGAAAAAAATAAGCAAGTTTGAAATTACTCTACTGGTAAACAATCACACCTGAATGAACTTAGTGCAACCTCCCGGTATGTAAGCTGCGTCAAGCTTCAGCTCTCTGAGAACCGCCATTGTGCCCTTGCTCTTGTGTGCCGCAAAAGCATCCCACACCAATAGTTGTCTTCCACCAAAGGTACCGCCTCCTTTGACCACTTTTCGCAGAAAATCCTCAGTTGTTTTGTCGTCCATCCAAACTGATCCATTCCATGAAATGACGAGCTTGTTCTTGAATTCTTCTTCGATCTTCGGCACTGGCCTCTTCCTGTTGACGAGCACAAACGGAAGAAGCTTCGTTCCATCGCTTCGGGCAGCTAGACACACCGTTACTCTCATTTTTTCGTGACCAGTCGTCAAAACCGTCACCTAGACACGAACGATTAGTCAATGCAAGTAAACCCAAAAAGTCCCTACGTCTTTCGTTCCCCTGTTATCGATGCATCTTCCATCAGGACAATCAAACCAGACAGCTGTCTCATCCATGGCTATCAGTTGAGAGAACTTGCTCTTCTTTCGCAAATTCTCGACGTGCACGACAAACTTGGCAACGGCTTCAGCATAGTTTTCTGGGGCTTTTGAGCAGTTGTTGTCACTCTGCGAAGAACAGGTTGTTGCGCTGAAGGAAACTTGTGAGCCATCAACGGAAATCTGAAAATATCAGTAGGTTCTCTGAAGTTACTTCAAAGTTGAAGTTACCTTCAAGTCTGTTCCACGAAATAGTTCTGCAGCTTTATTGCTGATGATTCTACGAGACACATGTTGCTTGTTTCGCGTTTATCCTAACCCACTCAGCAAGTTGCACGTCGAGCTCGGGATAAGAGACTTGTCTTCCGCCGCCATTTAGCTTCTTTCGCTTGCTTTCGCCAGGAGCATTACTAAAGAATTCCTTAGTTCAGAGGTACAAAACGGCAAAATCCTCACACTTGTTGCTTCAGCTCGCGCTCGTGCGCAATCCATTCTCTGATTTGAACCCTTTGGACGCCATACTTCTTTGCTGACAGCTTGACGTTGAAATACCCCGACTTGATCGACCGCTTCTCTCGAGCAAAGCAGATCGCTTCCAGTTTTAGCTGCGTCGTAGTGCTGTCGCTTTCTACTGTTTTTGGAGTTCCCTCGTCGTCGTGCAGTTGGAGCTCTTCATCGGCAAAGATCGGTTCGCTCATTTTCAACTAAAGAAAGCTTTGCACGAAAAAGACACTACCAACAAACACAAAACAACTGCAGGAATGATCAGAAATTTGAACACTGATTTTCGTTTTTTGAATTCTTTTCATAACAAAACTTTTTCGAACAAAATTTTTGTCAATTTGCAAAATATATGAAAAATTTTAACGGCGTCTTTGGCTCTGATAAGTTGAAAAATAAAAAACCACTAATAAACGACCACTCTCTAATAAACGACCATGTCTCAGAGGGGTTGAAAAATAAAAGACCATGGTATTTTATTAAAGAATATACGGTATTTTCAAATATATTACAAATACTTTTCTACAAACACTGTAGTGCTGAAATGGATTTCAATTTCATCACTAATGTGCTTGCCCGCGATGATCAAGGTGTGCAGGTGGTTGCTGAAAACGATGTAAGCTGTTATTTAGTATGCCCTATAATCAAGTTTT